>CM040238.1:86422340-87022340 GCA_022545495.1 Chrysanthemum lavandulifolium | reverse complement strand
CACCTAATTTCAAGGAGATCCACCTTGTTACAACACCATCAAGGATATCACCATCCTTGAAATAAACTAATACTTATATGTATATCGATGCACTCATCGATTATCGACCTAGGCATCCTTCCTTAATGCCTTTGACACAACGATTGACACCTTTCACTAATGCCTTGGTATTGACACCTTTAGCATTCTTCACTAATGCTTTTGACACGGACGTGAAGCACCTTTCACTAATGCTTTCGTCTGGACTCTTTCGGCATCCTTCACTAATGCCTTCAACACAACATCTCTATGGAGGAAGAAAGAACTATCAACAAGAGAACCTCAGTTGTCTTGATGATGACGAAGCATGGCAACTCATGGACTTGAGCTTGCTCGACTTCAAGAAGTGGTGATCTCGCCTTTAAGAGGAACCTATAGAATCATACAAAAAAAAAAGACAAACTACATAGAAAGATTCCTTAGGATCAGTGGTCAGAGAGGTACTATACTTGGAGAAAGTATGTTTAAAACCCTAAAAACCATAAACGTGTAAAATGACTATTATGCCCCTTAAGCTAATGACTATAAGATTCGTCGAGCTCGTTTTCTTTTCACTTAAATTTGAGAATGATTTACAATGATAATAATCTTTCCTCTTATGTCTACAAGGTAACATATCATACATTAGATAATTTAAATGGATTACAAGTACTAGCTACATAGTTGAATTTTAATGTATCAAAGTAACTTTAGAAACTAATCACTACTTGTTTTGTATCCCTAAACTCACGCCATTCCTCCTTAATTTCAAAGAAGAAATTGACCCATATCACCTTTATTCTTTTCATTTACTCTCCTAATAACTACCATATTCCCTATCCAAAATAAAATCACAAAATAAAACCCTAGCCTCCCAAGGATAGTATATGGCAAACACAATCCTCTCCTCCATCTTCTTTTCGATCGACATAACCATTCAAAGAAGGACTCCAAGGTACTTGTAAACCGCCAACACGTCTATGGTACGAAGGTTGCTTGAGTGCCTTTGGGTCGTGGTATTCTTTGTTGGGGTCGTGATAATAAGGGCACAAAAGGGTGCCTTAGTTTGGTCTTTGTCCATTATTTCTCTTCTCCTTACACACTACAAAAGGTACCTCTACGACTCGCTTTCCTCCTTGTTCTTTTTTTTGCTCGGACGTGGGTTTAAGGCCCTTCACGCATGTTTTGTTGTTAAAAACCATGTTATGATCATGTACCAAACATAAGTCGATAACCTGATGTTATGCTATTTTTAAAACCATGAAACGAGCCTTCATTGTGTCGACATGAACCTTACAAATCTGATTATATTTATAGAATCTGGTCGTGGGTCTATGACCCCTTGTGTGCACTTTTAAAACATAAAATCATACCCATTTCTATGATAGAGTGAAGGGGCTTATAAACCTAATGTAAAGGCTATGTAAATCAGGAAAACAACCCTATAAATGTTGACTTATATACCTTTGAACCTGGTCGTGTTTTTGATAATCTGGTCGTGGGGTTCATGGTACCATACGCCTATAATTTGGATCCTAAATTACACGTTAGTTGAATGTTAAACCTAAGATTATTATAACATGATATCTAAACACTTAAAAGCAGGCCTTGAACCTTGATATACATGGCATTAAAGAGGTTAAAATCTGGTCCTATATGTATGTTTATAAACCTCTCATTGTAACCCTTTCCATGGTCTTTAAACATGTGCAAATAGGACTTGAATGAAGCGTACATTTAGTAATATCAATGTGAAACGAAACATGGTATAAGGGGATGTTTTGAAGGGTTAAAAAGGGTGTATAAATCTGTTTTGGATTAAGGATTATGTCACGTTAAAGTTAAGGTTCATATAAGGGTTTAAGTATTTTGTATTAAGCATGATTGAAGGGTAAATAACGTATATAGTATTCGTAAAATGGATTTAAGGTTACGTTGATATTATTACATGTTGTTTTGTTTGTCTCGACCTAAAACACTTAAACACATTAACTCATATAATCTTGTGTTAATCGATGCTAATACGGAAACTTATACTTATTATACGTATACATGTACGAATTACGTAGAATTAATGTCATATGCATTGAAATTAAAGGGTTGATTTGTAAATATAATGACTAAAAGGGCTAAATTAGTAAAATGGGTAAAAATGGCATATTTACACTTTAGACCCTAAACTTGTGTAAATTGTTATAAATGATCCTTAAAGTATAATAATACTCACTTAACATAATATATCTTTAAATGCATCATAAATGGATAAACTTACTAAATATAGAAACATGCTAGTTATAGAAAGTTACTAAAAGTAGAAACCTTCTAAAAATGGAAAGCCGTCTAAAATGAGTGTCTGATCTTAATAAGCGTTATCTAATTCATAGGTTCGGACTATGGGATTGATTCATCGTGTGACCTTACTTTCCTATTTTGCTTGCTTGATTGAGGTACATATATTCGACCTTTCTCATAAGGTTTCTCATGATCTCTTTGCATCTTTGACCTCTTGCCAATTTGATATTGAAACTTTGCTCTGCTATTGAACTTTTGATATTGACCCTTTGCTATTGAACCTTTGCTATTGATCTGTGCTATTGAACCTTTGATATTGAATTATTGATATTGGACCTTGATATTGAACTATTGTCATGAACCTTTGAATTGTGAACTATTGACATTGCACATTTGCTTATGAAGACATATACATTACTACACTTTGTACTTTGGTCCGACTGCCGATTGATACCGAGCCATTAACTAGGCATGGGGTTCCATGTCCGTGTCATTGATGCACCAAAGGCATGACTCGGTGTGGATGAGTGATGTTCCACACCGTCCCCATATTTGTATTGATTAATGCGCGCGGATATATGTATTGGATTGGCCACTATTTGTTTTGGGGCGTATGGATGCATCATAGATTTGATTTGATTTGAATTTGATATGATATGATTTGTTTTGGTGATGCGGTGCGTGTGTGCAATACACCCTCACATTTTGGGAGCTAGCTACTCCAATCGTTACCGAGTCTCCCTCATATTGGTTTGGTATTCGAGGTCACCCTTCCAATACAATGGTTACTATTGGTTACTTGGCGCTATTGCCACTATTGATATGGTTTGTTTTGTTGGCTCGGGATAGATTTCGACAACCCTCACATTTTGATATACCTATATTGTACCTTCGGATTCCCACCGCACCATATTCGAATTGTTGTCCTTTACCCAATACCCTTATATGACTCACTCTACTACCAAGATATATATGTTCCATTGCTTTGATCGTTACACTCTCATTCCGTTACTTCGAATATCGCTCCATTCACGCATAGGGTTATTATATGCTTATTGAATTTGATTATACTATTCATGTTTTATGTGACCATTGATTATCCCGCTATGATGTGATTAATATGCGGTTATCTCGAGTTACATTTCCATCTCGATGATATGCGATCTCACATTATGTGACCATCTGTATTGTCCGTGATCATGCTAATGTGTAATTGATAGTTTTGTCTGCTTATTATGTGTACTACGTTCAGTTGATCTCGTGGACTATGACTATCCGTTGTATCCTTATCGTGTTGTTGACCGCCATGTTTGCATTTCGGTTTATGCTACGGTTTGATTGGGTAAATGGTTCAAACTTATTACGTCTGGCGTGTTAATTTGTTTAGTTGCCTTGCTATGTCTTTAATTCATTTAATTATATCTTTATATTGTATTCCTACTTGTTACGTGATCGCCATGTGTTGACTTGTTAGTACTTCCATTATGATAATCTTGGTTATGTTTTCAACTAAGGGTTTTGACACTGTGAATTGCCATGCTCACTTATTAATTAATTGCTTCCGCTTTCCTATAGATATCTGCTTAGCTTGTATGTCTTCGATTTCCTAAATTGATTGTATGTCGTTTATGTTGTGTGGATATAACGTCTACTATGCTTGCTTATGTTTCAAGACTTGTATGCCCTGGTTTGTATGTGCTTGTATGCTTGTCTTGATGCTTTGTTTGGCTTCGTTCTCCTTGTTATATGTACTTTGGATATCTCAGATAATGGTGTTTCGCAGATCCTCATTGACTCATTGTCATCATTTCGCTACGACTTGATATCCGTTTCCTTTGTTTCTTTTCGCATTTGATTTTATTTAGCTTGCTTTGTTATATCTGCTCACTGGCTTTTTAAGCTCTCAAGCATTCTTTTCTCGCGGGGTTTTAGGTTGGAAGATGGGCTTGATGGGTGAGAGTTAGAGTATCCGAGTGGACCAACCATAGCACCTTATTACTTTGGGACTTATTTTGAAGAGCTTTGTTTTGAGTTTTCCTTTCGTTTTGGATATTGTATTTCCTTGTCACCAACCTGCTCATATGATTTGATGCTTCATTTTAAGGTTTTCGTTTGCAAAGATTTTAATTGTATGTTACGATATGAGACCGAATGTGACACTTCTACCCTTGTCGGGTTGGGGTGTTACAAGATGTGTGAAAGTGGTGAGCTAAAAGGAAGAAATGGCTCACTATTTATAGGAGAAAGTTATCGTTCCCGGATCCCACGGATCCTCCCAAGGGATCCGTCTAGCGTAAAGCTAGGGATCCGTGAGACGCTCCTCTTTACCCATGGGTATTTTGGTTATAGGTCATGGGTCATGGGTTATGGGTTGATCCATGGATCTTTTACTAGATACAATGTATCTCATGGGTTCAATGTTCCTAGTCAAGTGGTTTGGATAATACCATGGGTTATGGGTCAATACCATTTGTTAGTTTTACCCATTTTAGTATATACTAGTTTAAGTGTATATTTACCCAAATATGTAAACACTAGTTGTTGTACATATGTATTACTAAATCATAAAATCACTTATACTTGTTTTTGTGTTTTATGTGAAAACGTAAGTGTGTTAGAAAACTATTGGCTCAAACAGCTTTACGTATTTTATTTGTTTCGTTAAAATGATTTTCGTTTGTTATCGACAAAACATTAGAAGATCGTAAAATACAAATAAACGTTTTTACGGCTTATTTGTATTAACACGATCCATAGTTAATTGAAAACTACAAAGATGGTTTTCATAAAACAAACACCATGCCTTTTAAAGCTCTTTTGTTTGGATGTTGATTAGATGACAATATTTTTGTTATTATTTTTTTCATTTAATTGCACTAATCCTCTTTGTCATGTTGTTTAGTCAAAGCTCATACCTACCAAGCCATAGGAAAATGCTTGGTAACAAGAATACCTTCCTAAGAAGGTATCTTAAATACAAAGGATCCGGAATTGTCTCTCGACATTTGTTGTGTCATTTGTAAAGACATTCCTAAGTGCATTAGAGGTATGACTTTCTACTTATCTCTAAATGACATTAGCTTGATAATTGAGTATGCTTACATAGGTATTTATATGATTATCTTTGTGCATATACATGTATTACATGTAGCTTCATTAGAAGCCTTTTCTCACATACGTGTTACTTTTTCATCTAAAGTCGTGGTATATAAAACTTGTGTTTTATTTCACTTAATCCAAAAATCATATCTTTCTAATAATAAAACAAAACACAAATCTTAAAATTCCTCCTTCCCATAAATAAACCATCCGTCGTCCACTATATCAAATCCTCACTTTTCAAATCTTCTATTTTCAAAAAAAAAATAAAAAGAAAAAAAAAAAAAAGTACCTCTCATTCAAAACTTCATCTTCCTCTCATCTCATCTTGTTAGAATTGGAAATTCCATGTTAAAGTGTCGGTCACCCCAATTATAGTCTAGCATATGTTTGCTCGTAGACTTGTAGTTATTTACGTTGTTTAGTAGTTAATTAGTTAGTTTGTAGCGTAGTTTAGTTTAGAGCAACACCGTGGAGGAAGGACGGGTCTTTACCCATCAGTATGTTCGATCCACAATCCGTTAGAAGGACGTATTGTTTGTAAGTATAAATACCCCTTCCATCCATGGAAGGGGTGTGGCTTGGCAATCTAACCTTATAACTTTTATTGAAACAACTCTCTACCAAGAACATCATCTCTCTACTTTCTCTCTCTAAAATGGTCAACATGTATTTTGATCATTCAAGACCACCCGAATCATCAACACAATAAATATTATCGATCCTACAAATGGTACCAGAGCCAGGTTTTTGTGTTTTGATGATTTATTGTTGCTTTGATACATGTTTCTAAACTGTTTTGTGTAATGCTTTTATAGTCGAATTATTATCTTTGATAAGCAGTTTTCAATAGTTGTGTATTGCTTTGGTCAAAGTCAGTTAATACTCGCTTTTAAAAGTTTGTGTATTCTTGTTGGTCAAATATGTCACGTTATGCTCATATCCATCTTGTGTCCATTGGTCTCATATCTACTTTATTGGTCTCACATCGTGGTCAAAACGGTCGTTTAAATGAAGCTTTTTGGGTCTTTCTTTGAATCGATCTGGTTTTGAGGTCTTAACGGTCAAAATATTTAGCGATCTTATGTGTTTTTCGGGTTCATATGAATATCGTCGAAAGTGGTGGAAAACTCATATATTCATGCTAGCGAGTTGACGTAACAAGATGTCCAAATACACCTGAATCTACCTAGCGAGTTGGGTCACCTAGCGACTTGTATTTACAAGTCGTAGCGACTTGTTAAGCATTTAGCGACTTGTTTACGTAAAAGTTAGCGACTTGTTTCTTGCAAAGAGGTAGCGACTTGTCACTATTTAGCGACTTGTTTTGAAAATGTTTAGCGAGTTGTGTGAACAAAATTGCTAGCGACTTGGTGACAAGAAAGGTAGAAGAAGAATAGACCAAGACTCACAACTCATTACTTCAGTAATCTTACATCAACAAATCCTAATCCAACTCCATTTCAACTAACAAAACTTGAAACAAATATAAAGTGAGTACAAGTCACGTCATAATTACAACCGATCTCAGTTTCTATTTATTTCGCGTATTGCAACAGTTTTTAAGACCTCAATGATCAAATACACGAAAATAAAAAACCATCATAGATCATATTGTAGCATAATTGCTATATCTATCCGAAGCTAAAAGGTCAAAGAAATATAACATGTTTGTTACTTTCTTTCCCTTGGTTTGTTTATACTCGAAAAGAAAATCACAACAATGACCTTACCCGAGACCATACAATGATCTTGAAGCCATATCTTTGCTCTGAGTTCACGAATCACACAAGTAAATTAATTGAATGGTGCTCACTTGTGAGATTGTGTTTGTGTATTAAAATGAGATGTGTGAGTATGATATTCATTTCACTCTTGAGAAATGATGAAGGATTGACTGATTTGTTATGAACCAGAGGTGTGAGGATAATGAGATCTGTTTCGGTTTGGTGAGAGAAACAATGAGATGGGGGTGGACAAACCATTGAGTGTGTTTAGGGTTGGTTAAACTGAGCAAATAATTAGGGCATTAAATCCGGTTATTATTGGGGAGATTGGGTTTGGATCGGATCTGTTAAAAGTGTTTGGATCGGGCCTTTTTGATTTCTTGTATTACTGGGCCGGGTAGGCAGTAATGTAATTTTGGGCTTCCTCCACTTGACTATGATGGAATGGGTTGCTAATGGATTCATTAAACCGAAAATTGCTAAAGCTGGGATAAATATTTCTTATCCAATGTTATGTTATACATTGTATGCACTTTGGTATTTTCGTTGGCGAATGAGAGTGGTATTTTGGTTTCAAAAATTTTCACGGAAGGATACAAAATATCACAACTTGAGCTTAATATTTGAGATATGGATTATTGAAGACGGTGACCTCACTTGGGCTTTGGAGTTTGAATTGAATAAAATCACACTTTTCGTTTGGAGGTTGATATACAATTTCTAATTTATCATTACGGGAGTATAAGTGATTGTTATGCAAGTTAGTTTGAACATTTGGCCATGAAGCTTGGATTTGAATGACGGTCAGATTGGCCTCTCAATATGAGATCGGATGTATGTGATTTAATGATGAGATTAGCTGATGAGATTTATTGATATGATTTGGAGTGATGATGAGATTTGATGTGCTATGAGGCTTGATACATTGGGTTATACATTTTCTCGGAGAAAATTATTTCACGGCTGGAACTGAATGTTAAACACGGTTGAATACGGGGTTGTTGCTTGGTATTTCTTATTCGGATTTGACGTGAGGTTTTCCGGACGCGTTTACTTATTTTCGTCTTCTTTCTTTCTACCCTTCCACGAAGATGACTTGTTTGGGCATTTATTGAGTGTGATAAAGACTTGGCTATTTAGTTACGGGTGTGATTCTTTCTCGCTTAACCCACAACGTAACTATCACTTTGGTGTCTCACGCAGTTGAGGATACGTCAAGAGGTTTTGTACATTGGGTACACCGTTTCTTTTTCACAAGGATTAATACAAGCTTAAGTAACAAATCTGGGGAATTTTACGACATGTTCAAGTTTGGTATATCGGGCTTATTTCTCCATGTGATCTTTGCAACAGCCGACAGAATGCGTGAATGATGTGTTTACCGAAATGTTTATTGGATGGTTGATGATGTTGATGATGTTGGATATTTAACCATTGATGAACCGCTGCATGTTCCCCTAAAACAGATATTCACCGAAACCAAAATTGTCATAATACATTCTGTCGACATTGTTTACGGTTTTGTCTTGATTTTGTAAAATCCCGCGAAAGAAACTATTTCTCGGTTTAAATCATAGACTTGTAAAATCCTGTGACAATGGAAACATCCTTGCAATAGTAAAGTGCATTTCCGGATCTATCTTACGGTTTATTCTTGGTTTTGTAAAATCCCGCGAAAGATACTATTTCTCGGTTTAAACCATAGAGTTGTAAAATCCCGTATTGATGGAACCATCTTGGAGAAAGGAAAGTGTATTTCGAGATCTCTTATTTGATGCTGGTGCTACGTTTTCTGTTTCGAAGAAGGGATAAAAGAGTGTACTTCATGGATTGGATGTGTGTTTGGATATTCGTCATGGCAGTTTGGTTATTACAATGTTTTACGGGGTTATGTGCATTTAACCATGGTTGGGATGAAACCATTATCAGAGTTCACTTAAAACGTCAAAGGAGGCTAGATTTGAGCTTTTAACCAAGAAGATGTGACAACGGAGTTAATTCACTATTATTTATTTGAGGTTGAAGTGAAATATCACGGCGAGTGTACTTAGTATCCAAGGTATCGGGGATGGTTGGATGAAGATTCTTCATGATCCTTGTTCGAGCTTATTATCAAAAATGAAGACTTGGAAATCTAGTTATTGTTGGGTGTCTTTTACCGTTTCTTTTACCACTTGGTGGAATTGGGCTCTTACCACTACAAAATAACTATCACTTTAAGGAGTTACGTTGTAGTGCTCAGTGTCACATTCAATTGTGGATTTTCAAGAGGTAATGTACGTCATATACTTGATGGTTGGTTGGTTGAAGAGTATAGAGTACATAGAGAGTACTTAGAGATGCTAATGGAAATCGGCACCGCTCTTTGTTACATATGTGCAAGTTTAAGTCACGAGTTCGGGTTAGTTTACTTGTGGTCAAATTTATTATATCGGGTTTTCTCCATCACCGTCACTACAAAGAGCCTCTTTGAATGATAATGGGGTTGATTACATGTCATGCCAAAGAGATTGAAAAGAGAGATTATGACGTATGAACACAACAGCTCATGCCCGGTTCTCTAAAGAAAAGAAAAGGGTACGTTTCAGTGCGCCTTATCTTCAAAAGAAGAGAAATCTTCTTATGACGTCTGTTCATATCAGTTCAGGCCCCGTACTTCAACTTTATGACGTATGAACACAACAGTTCATGCCTCGTACTCAAAGAAAAGAAAAGTGTACGTGTCAGTGCGCTTTATCTTCTCAAGAAGAGAAATCTTCTTATTATGACCATTCTCATCAACATGCTTCATACTTTTTCCATGCGCTTCAGTCATCAAGAATGGCAACTCCGTATGCAATTCTTGAGGGGGAGAAAAATTGTGAATTTACTGCATGGTTGATTGATTTCTGAGATAAAATGGTCAAACGGCTCCAAACTCATGTAAGAACCGAGCTTCTTCTTATCGGGTCATCTTTACATGGAGTTTTCTACTATGAGCCGTTGGTTGACATATTCACACCGACTGATATGATTATCGACAAAGTGCTTCCGGTTAATGCTTCACGTACATATCAACATGATGATTCTGAACGATCTCTCTGTTCTTGTTTGATGTGATTGGTAGTTTGGTGTTACTGATGAGTGTGTAAATACTCATCATTTTGGTCAATCTGAATCGCAAAACGTTTAAAATGCTTAAAATGCATCAAAATACCGAAAATATTCCAAAATTGCATTTTATATGTTTCGATGCAAAATGTTTAAAATCGATGAAAAATGAGCTAAGTTTGCATAATTGGCGTTTCGGCCCCCAAGTTTCTAAAATTATCGAAATAGTCCCCGAGTCCTAATTTCAAAGGAAAAATCACCAAAGGTCCTTTTAAAATCATAACTTGTCAAAATTAGTCCTTTGGTGAGAAATGTCTAAAGTTTTGAGAAATTACAAAATTGGTCCTTCAAGTTTGAAAATTGGCAAAAATGGCCCCTGGAAATTGGAAAATATCAAGTTTGGTCCTTTTACTTTTTGAGATTGTCACTTTTTGCCCTTGGAGCAACTTTGATGAAATGGCAGCTATGGTCCTTGATATTTCAAAAATTACACCTTAGGTCCTTGTCATTTAAAACCCTTTTGACCTTTTGCCCTTGTCAAAAACCCTTTGGACTCCCTGTCATTTATCCATTTTGACCCCCCCTTTTATTATAATCCCAAGTCAAATGTCTGGTCAAACCACCAAAACGCGCCAAAGTCCTCCTCTTCAACTGCTTTCCCTGCAAACACACAAGCACCCATCCCCCCAGCTCAAAGCCCACTTTCCATGTCCCCCCACCTCAACTAACATCCAAGATGCATTAAATGCACCTCCCCCCCCCTCACTCAACCTTCCAGTGGATAAGCTAGTTTTGGCGCCAAAATTGGATTCAATGGTCAAGATCATTTTTATCAATCCAATGGCTGAGAAAATGATGGGAATTAATCAGAGAAGTGAGAGAAAGAGTTTGTATTATAAAAGAAAGCAAGAGGAGCAAGAGAAAGAGTCTTGTAGTTTTTTAGTTTATTACTTATGTCGTTTTTAATACAAAGCTTTTAATTTAGTGTAATATCTGTAAAACTTTGTTTCTATGTATCAAACTAAGGTTCTTGAATCATTATAAACTATTTCAAGGTATCAATTCAAGTTGTGCTAAGATTTTAAGTTTCAAGCTAACTGTTGCAATGTTCCATTTTAAATTCTCATACCAAAGCTTCAAACAGCTCATTTCTCAGTTCCAATAAGCTTATACAAGCTTCTAATAGCTTTCTATAAGCTTACATTTCAGTTTTAAGCAAAATTGGTTCTTGGTCAAAGAAGGTCAAACTGGGCAGAAATTGAAAAGAAAATGGTCAATGGGTGAAGCAGTGCTAGATTTGGCTTGATTTGGAATCCATTGGGTTGATATAATTAGGTTAGTGTTCATTGGTTACTGTTTCAAGCCACAGTGGCTAAGGACCCTTGTAAGTGAATTTTAAGGTTTCTTTGCATAATCTTAATTTGTAGTTATAACTGGTTTAAATCTGTTCATTAAGTTGTATTTAGGATATATAGACTTGGTTTGATCAATTATATAAACTGAATCAGTTGTTATCTCACTTTAACTTCACAACAGTTGATTTAAGGTGTGTTTGGGATTGCTGTAAAATCTGTCCTAGAGGCTTGTTCTGTGTTTAACTCTTGTTGTTTTAAGTTTGCTTAGCTCTAATAAACTCATATCTGTCTTACTTTTGTGCCTGTAACCTGTCAAAGTCAAAACTCCACTTAAACTGTCTCAACAGTTTAACTGTTGAGATTTTTTGCAATTCATAATCTTGTTTTGTGTTTAAAACTCATAAACATTGTTTGCATTAAGTTTGTTTTATCATAATACATCATTATCAGTCCTCACATTGGATTCAAAACTCATGAAAGTCAACATTTCATTTTCACTTCAAAAGTCAAAAACCTGAAAAGCTTGTTTTGAGCCAACTGAGAGGAATTTTCTTGGATCCATTTCTGGATCAAATTCAGTGAAAATTGTTGGTTTAAAGAGTTCACCTGGTCTTGTTTCTTATCATCATTTTTGTGGAATTTTGTCAATTTTTTAGAAGTCTCAAAAAGGCTTGTGAATGAGGGCTTATATGCCCTGTGCAGAGTAATTTAGCCGCATGTGTTTTATGCAGATCTTGCATGCTTGTCACAGAGCTCAAATCAGCTCATCATGGTCTAGTTTTTGGGTTATAAGTAGCCACCCAGGTCTAGATTGAGTTCCAATTTGTGGTTTTCATTTTCATCTTATTTGGTAGCTTTTACTTAAGCTTAAAGTAGTCCACCTAAATCTGTTTTTTCACATTTAGCTCAATACATCAAATCTTTGCAAGATTGCTATCCAGAGGTTAAAAGCAGTTTAGACTTGTTGCATTTTGGTTATTTTAGCCTATTTTAGCTTGTGTAATCAGTTGGTGGCTTGTTGAGTTCATTTGGCTTATTCAAGTGCTTATTTGTAAGCACTTGCTCTAGCAGTTGCATTTTCCTACAAACAAGCACATGGTTTTCCATTTTTCTTAGATTCCTTATAGTATTTTAAGCTTATCTTGAATTTTTCAGATTTTTCCTAGCTTGTTTGCTATTTTTCTACATTTTAATTAGTTTTTAAGCATTTTTAATTAGTTTTTAATACAAAAAATTAAGAAAAGTTTCAAAAAAATAATTTTTCATTTTCATAAGTTTAGATAAATATAAAAGACAAAAATATTTTTATAGATTTTCTTAGTTAAATTTGTATTTTTAAGCTATTTAATTAGTTTTTAATAGTTTTTAATTCATAAAAATACAAAATAATCAGAAAAATACAAAAATAGTTTTGAAAATTTATTTTGTTATTTTAGATTTTTCTAAGTCTTAATTTTATTTTTCTAGCTTTATTTCATATTTTCTTGTATTATAAGCTATTATTTATTAGTTTTAATTAATAATAATTAATTTAATAATTATAAAATAATTTTCTTTTCTAAATATTTTCTTTTATCATTAGGTTTGTAAAATATCATTTTCATATTTTAGGATTAATATTGTGTAAGTTTCACTTTTTCAATCAGACGTCGCGTAGTTTTTAATTCAAGTTTTATAAAAACATAAAAACAAAACATCATTTTGCAAATAGTGATAGCGTTTATTTAATATTTTTATCTTTTAATTTCCTTTAATTTGCATTTAAGCCCCTATAATTTGTTGGCTTTTTCTCGTAGTTATAATCATATCTAATCTCTTTCTGCTCAAATTTCTCGATCACTTTACATTTGGTGATCCATTGCATAGCTCGTTGGGACATAACGACCCGGGAAACACTATACTCCCCAGATCTTCATTGCATTTGTGCTTAAGTCGTTTTAAGTTTCTTCTGATTGGCCATTCACAAGTGGTCACCATGTGAGAAAACTCGACGGTTTGCACGGACCGCCACCATCTCGTGTGTTATTGCCCGATTGTCGATTTCCTTGATGAACATCTTTCGTTTCTTGTTTGATTGGGAAGGATTTTAGTTAAGGGATTTTCAAGATGCAAGTTAATTGGGATGCTTTTGGTGAGATGCTTTTGGTGTGAGTTGAAGATGTTAACTATCTATTTCCAACCGAACAATCTTGAAGAAGGTTGAGTCTACAGTCGGTTCTACATTTTCTGCTACATGTTAGAAGACTAAAAGACGAGTTGCATTTGATTATCAAAAGACTTCTTCTTAATATGGGCATTTATCAAACAGATTGTCGGTTTAGGGGAGAGCACTAATTGGGGGAGAGTGATATGTCGAATTTAATCCCCAATTATACTTGCTCACATTATTCAGCATGTTGATTCTCACAAAGACTTCAAGTGATCTTCTCAACAGATTTCAAGTATTTGGGCTTATAATGTTTTGTTGATTACAAGTGTCAAAACCAAGAAGGGGAAGGAGACAAGCATCTAAACACGAGTAAACTTGATGAACTTAACTCTTCTAAGTGATTCAAGATATCACGGAAAACAAATGTCATGACCATGAGAGAAACTCAAGGTTTTACTCATCAAGGCGTTTAGTGTTCTTATTCCAACTATGTGGGGAAGAGATGGAAGAGTTAGTTTCTAAAGATGAAAGAGGTACACAAGTGTGTGATGATTTTGATGTTATCACAATCATCGGGAGAGAAGATTGTGTACATTGGGATGCTCAAATTGCTTTACTTGAGGGCTTAATTTGTGATTTAGCGATATAATCACTTATTCCGTGTTGACATCCAGAGATTGTCACCGCAGAGATAATCGATGATTCGCCCGCTTCTTCAATGTTATCGGTTATTCTCTTTGGGCATTCGGTACTTGGTTCTTGAGCTTCATACAATTTCTTGAGGGGAGAGAAAAGTATACATCGGGGTTATTCTTTCGCTATTGGACTTAATCTGCTACTGATGGTATAAGTTTCTTTGTCTTTGGGTATATGTGTATTCGGGTTCGTGAGCTCTAGACTAAGAGACCGACCGCATCAATTGCCTACTGGGGAAGTGGTTTCTTGACAACTTGTGATATGGATTGCTTGGACTTCAAATGGATATGGAATCGAGAAGATTATTTATATGTGGGATGATACGTTGTCGTTTCTTCTATTGGATGATATAACCTCGAACGATGAATCACGATGATTATTCCTAAAAGGAGCAACAAGTTCGATGATAATGGTGTGCTTTTGTGCACTGCTAAGGAAGCTTGAAAGAAAGCTTTGAAACCGCCGCCTAAAGGATTTTCGGTTTGGGGAAGCGCCAAAGTCTCACTTTAGATGGTTCAATTTCTTTCTTCAATGCAAGAGCCTCGGAAGCTTTGGTGGTGAAGGTTTTAGGATGATGACTTCTATCTTCTACAACGGGCCGCTCGATATCCTTATCTCGGTACTCGTATCATCATCTTCTTTAACTATATCATCTATTCTATCTTTGTAAATATTTATCGAAAACAAAATACAAAATATAAAACCAACAAAACAAAATAGAAAATTATAAAACCAACAAAAGCCATAAAATCGTAAAATTTGAAAAGGTCCAAAATATTGTTTTTCTAAGACATGTCTTCGATATCGATAACATCTACGGTCTTAGAAATGTCATTCAATAATGGCACGGGACCATAGATGAAGTTCGAAAGGTGAAGTGTAAATATTCTTTTCTAAACATGTCACAAACTATGGCTTATGTTATTTCAGATCAGAACCCGGCTTCAAATAATGGTTTGCTATTATTTGAGATAGCAACCCGGTCTTCTAAAGAAAGGAAAGTGTTGCGCTAAACCAATTTTTCAAATATTTCGCACTTATCCTAAAACTATTTGAGGAAAGTATGTCAAGGATCGTTGTTCCTACACAAATGTTTTTCCGTCTAAAATTCTTCTTTAAAAATATTTGTTGTTTTCCAAAATGGTGGTAAATGAGTTGCTTGTAAATCAATCGACCGAGTTTTAGTAATATTGAAAACTCAATCAATGACTTCAGCTTTTAAACTTTTTAGAAAATGAGTCATTGATTGAGGGGGAGAATGTTTTCAAATTTATATCATCTAACGGACTTTCTTAATTATCCTACGTGCTTAATTAAAAATGATGTTAACCTATGTTGAAGGACTAGGTGCCCAGGATATGATTGTTAGGATTAGATGATTAGAGTTTGATAATCACATAAATCCCATATCTTATATGAACTGATTGTTATGTTGAATTGACTTTTATTAGTCGATTGTTGTTTGGGTGATGTCGACCACCATATATCTGTATGTATGTTCACTAACGTATGCAGGTATATTGGTATAAAAGAATGTTCCCGATCCGGATCCCACAAATGAAGTTGATCGGATGCCTAAAGGAAAGGGTAACTATATCTTGGGTTGACAATTGAAGAAACGGAGCTTAATTGGAATTCAATGGAGAGTTGGCATAAATGCAACGTAAGAGGTCTCACTGCATCAGCAGATGGTTTTCTTCTAAGTGATTGAAGAAACGGAGCTTAATTTTACCTCAGTTGGCATGAAAAAATGCAATGCAAAGAAGTCTCACTGCATCTGCAGACGGTTTTCTTCCAGCCCTATAAAAACAATAGAAGCTTCTCAACCACCTAACGTATCTTGTGCAGGAAAAAGTAGTGGATGATACCATTTTTCTAAAACTTTGATTAAATTGTTTTGAAAATGGAAAATATTGTTTTGAAAATCAATTGGACTAAATTTTGAAAATCACCGGACTTCTTTTTATCAAAACCTAAGTCACTCAATCATCGACTACGGTCATCGATTGAGGGGGAGAGTGATTTAAAATAAAATATATTAAAACGATATTTCATCTATCAAGTCCGTTTGTACAAAACAAAGTGGTGATCTAAAGATTTAATGTTATATCATGGTATGATTTTCTTTAAAACTCAAAGATCTTGCAAAATAAATTTTTTTCTGTTCTTGTTTGATTGTGAAATTGTTTTATTTTACTTAATGGTCTCTTAAAAATATCATACCTGATACTAACAATCTTTTAATGTCTAAATCGCTCCACTATCGTAATTAAATTAATCAACACGCTTTTCTCCCATGTTTTCTAAACCTATTTAATCATTGGGATCCAAAATCTCAAAGGATTTGATATTTTTGATCGGGGAGAAATGTGATTTAAATATGAAATCGATAACAAGTGATCGTTTGACTCAAAGTGCGCTCTCCTCTATGTGCTAAATGCTTTCAATATCGAAGCATATATTGAGGGGAGCATTTTTAAAGAAATTAAACTATCAAGGTACAAACGTTTCAATGTTTTATCATATGTACTTTGATTGAGTTTGAAATGGTTTTTCTTAATGGCTTTTGTGATCGTGGATGTACTTAAAAGAACTCTTTCCTCTATGTGATAAAATGATTTCAAATATCCAACGCACATATTGAGGGGGAGAATTTACCAAGAAAATCAAATGGCTTTTTCTATGAAAATTGTGATCAGAGAAAATATTTCAAAGTCCTCTTGCCTCCATGTGCTAAACAATTTCTAAATCATATGCACATGTTGAGGGGGAGGTTTTCTAAATGATCAAAACAATTAAGGTACAAAATGCTTTAATTTTATATAACAAGTACCTTGATTGATTTTCCAAATGATTTTTCAATTGGTTTCAAGGAAGAATGAACTGTACCAAAAGACCGACCATTTTACTTTATGCATGGAGTTATAAGGATGGTGAGGTTAGGTATTAGTTCCCACGATCCGCCAGAGCCGGAGGGATCTACCCAAGGACAATCCACAAGATAGTGTAGAAGTCCTTAGGTATGATGAAAAAAGGAGAAAAGTGAGATATGGGAAGAGTGCGGATCGAGCAGAGCTAGTATGGAATAAACCCAACAAGGCTCTAGTTATGAAGTCTCGGTAATAATCAAGGGGTTGAAGAATGAAAAGAATTAAATGTGAAAAGGGTGAAAAGAAATAGCCTCCAATAATTCAACCTTAGGCGTAAACCAAGTTCAATTCATATGCTACCTGGTGGTTACTAAGGTAACACCGGTATTGAAGACAAAACATCATGGACCCAAAGGATGCACTGCACTACAACTTCCCAAGATACTCAAGTTCCTCTTAAAAGGGCTTGTTTCATTCTCACGGGGAACCGGCATTATCTATCGACTTTCTCTTAGAGATTGTTGATATTGAAGAAGGAGATCCTCTCCCTAGTCTCCGGCATAGGAAACCAAAATGCACAATTGAGTCTAGAGCCAAGAGATCATCCACAATATCTCATTAGGACACTAAATTCTTGAAGACTTGCTGTTTCACATAATGTGGAAAGTAAGAATATATTAAGAGTCCTACGCATTATCCTTGTGGTATTGCCAGAACATCTGAGTGGTATGTAAAAGTATTCACAATGAAGATGAAAATCCTTCTAGAGCCAACATCAAACAAGCTCTTGGTGGGTGACATGTGAGATCCTCTCCTAAGATCAAGCTTGTGACAACTGGATAGAAACGATGGGAGATTCATTCTTGAATCAACCTTGGTCCAGAATGGAATTGACGAATGCTTTTGGAAAAACGCTCGATGTGCAAATCTTCTTTCTCTAGCACGTCGAATGTGTATTCATATTTCAAACACAAAAGTATCTTTGATTGAAAAAAATACTTTTGGAAAAACCGCTCGATGTGCGAATCTCTTCTTTATCTAGTACATCGAATGTGTATTCTTTTCAAATACAAAGGTATTTTGATTGAAAATTGATCTTTCTTATAAAACCTTCGCCGATTGCAAAACTCTTTCTTCAAGCAATACACGATTGTTTTCAAATCAATTTCTCATCAATCGCTGAATCCCAATTGTTGGTTCACTCGCTCCGTGTTGTCTTCTTTGAGACGCCCGGCTTGAGAACGGCTAGAATAGTCGCAAAACCCGTCAAGGAGATTCTTCGAATTATACATGATCACAGTGCAAGATTTGTAATCGATCAACGGGAACCGTGGGCGTGTACCTCAATTCGACGTAAAGTGGTCAAAGACACTTTCGTGTGTTTTATTGCTAATCGTTGTTTGCAGTACACTTGGACGGTTGTAAATGATCGTAATTGAGGAGTCAATCCAAAGCCGCATGCTCACAAAGATCCACACTTAATTTGAAGAAATCATGATGGTGCATATATACAAAACCCGGCTCGATATTTCTATACTATGCTTTTGCTACGCTGCTGCAAATATCATGAACCAGTAAAGCTTCCGCTACTCTGATGGAAAGATGTCATGATTCAAAAGTGTGAGCATGTCGGTCCAAAAGTCACAACAAAACCTGGCTGATGATCTCAAAGAAAGCTCAAAGATCATCAATGATGTGGATCAGTTAAAGGCCTCCACTTAAAGTACAATTCAGTGTGGACTTTAAAGAATCGCTACAAAAGCACAAAGATGCAGATGTTGAAGAATTCAAGTCTACGAGCTCAAGAACAAAGACAAAGAAAGAATGCTAGGATGCAAAATGTATTTCATGGGGTGACCTCCCTTAGGGGGAGATTGTTAGGAATTGGAAATTCCATGTTAAAGTGTTGGTCACCCCAATTATAGTCTAGCATATGTTTTCTCATAGAATTTTAGTTATTTACGTTATTTAGTAGTTAATTAGTTAGTTTGTAGCGTAGTTTAGTTTAGAGCAACACCGTGGAGGAAGGACGGGTCTTTACCCATCAGATGCTCGATCCACATCTGCTAGAGGACGTATTGTTTGTAGTATAAATACCCTTCCATCCATGGAAGGGTGTGGCAACAATCTAACCTTACAACTTTTATTGAAACAACTCTCTACCAAGAACACCATCTCTACTTTCTCTCTAAAATGGTTAACATGTATTTTGATCATCCAAGACCACCCGAATCATCAACACAATAAATATTATCGATCTTACACATCTCACCTCAAACCAAAACCAAGAAGGTTCGTCATCGACATGGTTTACATCGCCCTCGTGCTCATCGCCTTAACACTCATCGCTCGTGTGTTCCCTATGATGAAGTTCACATACGGAGACATATACTTTGTGTTGTTAATCTACATTGGGGTTATATACCCAATCCTTTGTATCATTCTTAGCATTGAAATGAAATATTATTAATAGTCTAGTTTATCTAGGTTATTATTATCATAATGTGTTTGTCATTTCTTTTGATTTATATCTTCGTATTCTTTCGTGATACATTAAAAACCATGAATGCATGCTAAAAGAAAATGTAGGCTAAAACACATATCTTGGTATAAAACTATTAAACTTATGTTTTATCAAAAATCGCTCACATTACTCGTGATCCACGGATCCCGGCAAGCATACTAGCGGATCCCTTATAGAAGGAACCGTGGGAACCTTCCTTCGGATAATGATTTTCCATGCAAAATAAAACCACTTTCTTCCTAAAATAAATGTTCTACTAGAATGTCAAACATTAAGTAAGTTAAATGTCATTGTTAATAAACATCTTGTAAAACGTTAGGTAATCATTGTTTTACCGTAATACGTCACATCCTATTAACTTCTCTTCCTATAAGGTTTCGCTATGTCGCATGAATATGAGTTTGATTTTTCACCACTAGCGCCTACACTCCTAACATCTCTATTGAGCCCAACACACCTGCAATCATGTCCGTGAGTTCAATAATCTCAAACCCGTCACTTCCACGAAGGACGATTGTCGACACTCCTCTACAATACGTAAGAAGGTATCAATACTTCCTTCCGAACCATAGGATTGGAATGTCTTCGAAATTAACAAGAAAATATGTCCAAGGTTTGTATTGGAATTCTTCCGCAAGTCGAACTCGCTCGTAACGAGGATCGTTTCATCTCTTTGGTTTTGGATCAAAACCAAAAGTTTGTTTTAACCCTTGGGCAATTTGCTCAAATTCTCCGAATTCTAAATCATGAACAATGTGTCTTCACCGAAGATTGGTCTCTTGATTCTCAACTTTCGTGAAGAAAATAGTCCATATTATTCTCACATACCCTCCCCGGAAGATTTGAATCGCATAATATTCAAACCTCGACCATATTACTCCAATCCAAACATTATCTTTACACGGGACATCCGAGAAGAGTACAAACCTCTTGCACTCATCCTACGTGAAAATGTTTGGAGTCTTAGGGGAAATCGAGAAATCCTTCCCGCTTGTTGTGCTCACATAATGTATTGTTTGCTAACACAACAACCATACAATCTCGCCTACTTCTTCGCCAGGCGAATTGTAAATCTTCAAGGCTCCAAGAACAAACTCATCCCCTATGGAATGTTCTTGACGCGCCTTTATCATAACATGATGTACTTCCACCCTCAATTTCAAAGTCCGTTGTACGTACTTGTGAACAAGATGATGGAACCTCTAAACATATCTCTCATGAAGACTTTCTTCATTCCTGAATCAGCAAACACTCATCAACTAAGGAACTTAGTAATATTTCAAATAGGATCATCCTTAGTATTCATGCTTTATCAATGTAATCCAATTTATTTCATGAAATAAAACATTTTACACTTGATATCTTAGTGTTAGAACCTCTTTAACTAACCTTGAAATATAATGCATTGTCAAAATTATTGCATACCTTTAGTAAAGGTTCTGCTTAGCGGATAGACGAATCCCAAAGGTTGTGCTATACTGATCCCTACTCTTAGGGAACCGTGATCCGCAAATGTAAAATGCAATTGCAATCATTGTATTTCAAACATGTCCTTAGAACACTTCACACTAAGTTAGACATAGTGCCTTAAGGCAAATTGAGTCCTTATCAAGTTAAGTAGATCTTTCGACACACATAACTCATCTAGATCACACTCAAGACGCTTGTAGATCTATCGCCTCACCTAAACCCATTACTCTTCCGCCTCAAGCTCACTCATCATTTCTCACATGATCCTCACATCTAGCTTTGGAAATCTTTCAATTATGGCAAAATTGATCATAATCATCCTTATCTCAAATATGGTCGAAATTGATCAAATTCTAGTTTTCCATCTTAAGCCTTTAGGATATTCTCCAAAACATTATCCTAAGTCACTATCTGATCTCTAGGATCATTTAGCTCCATTTGACACTCTCAAAATCTTTAGTGTCATCTTTGTTCATTCATTGGTACTCATGAAAGTTCCAATTTCTTCCATAAAAGGCAATCATTAGCTACATCAATCATTACCCTTAGGTACTTAAGCACCTCTTCATTTAAGACACTTAGATGAACTAAAACCACTCAAGAAGAAATAGGCATTAGACCTTACAAAACATCATTGCATCTTTTCAAAGCTGCTGAGAGACGGATCCATAGGATTAGCCTAGGCGGATCCCTCAAAGGAGGGAACCGTGGGATCCGTATGATAGATTTATGTCAACTCTAGCCAAAACAATCATTTCAAGCTCATCTTGCTAACTTGAACACTCCATCTCATCTTAAACAAGTTCCTAGATTAGTACAACTCTGAAGTTGACTCTTGTGCATGTTAATCATCACATTCCAATGAATTTTAGTGGCTTAAGTCTTGAATGCACTTGTCAAATCCCTTGGTTTATAAACCACATTGTTAGAACTTCTAAAGTCATCATCTTCATCCTCATTTTCAGCACTTAGAAATCTTTACAAACCTCTTGAAATCATCTCATCATGAGGAAAAATCCAAGTGGTAATTCATCAACCAAAGAACCACCCAAGAAAATTGCTCGTGTTGTACACGAAATCTCTTCAACCGAATCATATCCGGTCAAGTACACAAATGCAAGGATTTATCCTCCACCAATCAAACCAATCCCTAGAAGGATAGTACCCACAAAACTACCTATGCCAAACACCACCATACCTCCTAGGCCAAACAATCCCATCTCCACTAAACCATCACCATTGGTTCCTAGAGCTATCTCATTCACAACTCCACTATCATCACCACACCTCTACAATTTAGAGGATTTGCCTCCTAGGCCGTCTCATCCTCCTCCACCGAAAACATTCTCCTCATTAGGAGGAATAATGATACAAAATTAAGGTGTTGAGTCAACACTAGCTCCAGCTTCCTTTTCGCCGTCACCATCATATAATCCCATTTGGATTATGAGAAATTATCAAAGTCAACCACCCGACCATATGGAAGTTGACACTTCTACCACCACCATCATTCTTGGTCGAGCTATCTTCAAATGTGCCTCCACTAATCCCTCCGTCGCTTGAGGCTCCCTAACCCGCTTCACTTGATCCTTCGTGATCAAGCAATGTCATTTCTTCCACCACCACTACCTAGCCATGACAAAGATTGTTATCATTGTCAACATGTTGAAAGTTTGATACATAAAGTACAAGAAGATCAACATTTCATGTTCTATCACCTCCTCGAACGTTTCGACGAGATTAAACCTAAACAAATTTGAGCTAGAGGACTTTTAGTGGTGTCCTAGTATCAAGCATTACTTAGATAAGTCTAGTAATTCCAAGTCATGTATCGTCTATTTTCTTAGTTTTTAGAGTCATGTATATCATACCTCTAGTTTTATTAAATGAAATTACATGCTACTTGCTACATTTCTGAGTATATGATTATGTTGTATAATACATATTTCACTTTGATGTTAACATTATTTGTTATATCACCATTGCTAAAATCAGTCATCAGCCAGACGGATCCCTTTAATTTGAGTCATATTTGCAGGAAATTATTTCTCTACTAACTTGAGTCATATTTGCAGGAAATTATGCATTATACTTGTTTTCTAACCTTTGTTCTGTAGTTATTCAATTTACACATGAAGACTTTGACACCATAAAGCTACGAGAGCTTTGTGTCAAAGCAATACATTGCAAAATCACTTGCAATATTAGAATTACATTTCATGACGTCCCTTTGCAGAGTTGCAATCATCATGGGGAGCATATTCATCACATAGACGAAATCTTTGCAAAATTAGTTGCAAATGAACTAGCTTCAGATTATTTTTCTTGACGCCTCACATAGGGATGGACTCGTCAAGGGGAGTGAAGACGAGATCCTTTCCTGCTACTTGCTCTCTATTTTTCTTTCTTTTCTATTTTCACATGTTTTCTTAAAACAATGTGTTAGTTTCCTTTGAAGCTCTTTTGTTTCGACAAAAAGGGGAGAAGAAATTAAACTACAAATTCAAACGCTTATTTAGTTTTAGCTTTTTCTTAAAATAATTTTATGTTTTGTCATCAACAAAAAGGGGGAGATTGTTAATACAAATAAGCCATAAAAACGTTTATTTATATTTTACAATCTTCTAATGTTTTGTCGATAACAAACGTAAAATCGTGTTAACGAAACAAATAAAATACGTAAATGGTTTGAGCAATAGTTTTCTAACACACTTACCTTTTCACATAAAACACTAAAACAAGTATAAATGATTTTATGATTTAGTATTACAAATGTACAACAACTAGTGTTTACATATTTGGGTAAAATATACACATAACTAGTATGTAGTATATTGGGTAATATAAATGGGTAGAAACTTAAGTATCATAACCCATTGACCAAATACATTGAATGTAGTTGGGTACAACCCAAAGTCCATGACCCATATCCATGTAGCTTGACCCATAACCCATTGCATGACATCATGCTTATGTCATATATGGATAATATCCATAACCCATGGTATTGACCCATACCCATTTGACTAGGTGCATTGCACTCATGAGATACATTGTATCTAATCAAAGACCCATGGATCAACCCATAACCCATGACCCATGACCCATAACCAAAATACCCATGGCAAGAGAGAGCGCCCCACGGATCCCTAGCTTTACACTAGACGGATCCTTAGGAGGGATCCGTGGGATCCGGGAACAAGAGGCATTTTCTCTATAAATAGTGAGCCATTTCTTCATTGTTTCTCACCCCTTTCTCACATACTTTCTCCTTGAGTAAAAACCTCTAACCCCATATCCAAGTGATCTATGTTTGTAGTTTTGTTTTGTGTGATTCTCTAGGTTCCTCTTAAAAGTAGATCACCACCTTTGAAGTCAAGCAAATTCAAGTCCATGAGTTGCCATGCTTCCTCATCATCAAGACTACTGAAGTCCTCTTGTTGATGGTTCTTCTCTTTCTACTAAGAAATATAGTGTTGAAGACATTAGTGAAAGATGTCTCAAGTGTCAAGACAAAGACATTAGTGAAGGGTGTCGATCGTCCGTGTTTGTAGGCATTAGTAAAGGGTGCCTAGAAGTCAAGTCACAAGACATTAGTGAAAGGTGTCTTGAAGATCTAGTCAAAGGCATCAACGAAAGGTGCCTAAAATGTACATTCGATATGGTGTGTTTCGATGTACAAGATAGATTAGTATTGGATCCAAGGATATTGATATCCTTGATGATGTTGTAATAAGAAGTTGGTCTCCTTTGGGGTTAGCGATTGGTGTAGTTTTGGGTAGTAGTTCCTCCATTGTAATGGAACCCGGTACTTAGCTTAGTACCGGATAAAGTGGTAGCGACGTTGTGGTAGGTGTGGTTCACCTTGGTGTGAAAGAACCATTGGTTAGCCTAGTAACGGAAAAAGAGTAGGCAACGCCAGAAGGTTTCTCCACCATAAGAAGTCGGTGTTGTATAGTGATTACGAACTCTCGAGTAGGTGACTGGGAGTGGAGTAGGCAAGGAAGGTGTCCTTGTAGCCGAACCACTATAAATACTCGCGTTGTGGTTTTGTGCTTCTTACTCTTTATCTTTTCATTACATATCTATATTTCTATATGTTTGTTCATCAACATCCAACACACATCTAAATAGATTGACATAAGTCGATCTAAATAGTTTAAAACGAGTTTTAATTGGCAAAACTATTCAACCCCCCTTCTAGTTTTCCACAAATCATGTGATTAATAAACTGATGTTTAAAATAATCAAATAATAATAATACTAATTTTGTAAATCATATAAATTTCTAATAAAGTGATATAATAATAATAATAATAAACAATTGATTATATATATATATATATATATATATATATATATATATATATATATATATATATATATATATATGTGTGTGTGTGTGTGTGTGTGTGGGGGAGAGATAATGTAAGATCAAATTTAAAGTTGTAAAAAGAAGATCTAGTCTAAAACCACTAAAACATTTATAAGTAATAATGTTAGCAATAATACACAAAAAAAATATTTTAATACAAATTAACATTTTAGGAACTAATAACCAAATGATACATGAGTTTGGATTATTTATACACGTGATACACATTACACTAATAAATATTCCAAAACGTGATACATATACAAAAACCTGATACACATTACACTTCTAATCAAAGTGTATCACCTAGGTTTCGTAAAATTTAAAAAGAAATCTATCGAAACTTTAAAAATTTTAGTTGTAATCGTTAGATAGATCGTAGTCGTAGTTCTTTAAGCTAAGTAGTATTTAGTTAAGTAACACCGTGGAGGACGGACGGTCTTTACCCAATGTATGCCCGATCCACACCCGCCTGTGTGGCGCTTATTGTAAGATTATAAATACTCTACCTTCCAAGGTAGAGTTGGAGCTCATAATAAGACTTTTCTTTCTCTCACTAAAGTTCCCTAAACCTCTAACTTTCTCTCTAGAACTCTTTGTACGCCTACTTTGTGTTTAGTTTGATGTATGTGAAATCCAATACGTTACAATTGGTATCAAGAGCCATGGTTTGATCATCTCACATATCTTTGGATTTCTAGTGACTTTTAGGTGGTTTTAGAGTTTGAAAAGTTTAGTGGTTTTGCATCATTTGGATCATTTCTATTGTTAAAGTTTGAAACTTGAGTGTAGTTTTGTGTTTAGAATCATTGTATGTGCTTGGGTGTTGATTTGCTAAGCTTGAATCATCGTGGTTGGGTTGTTTTTGGATTGAAAAGTGATGTTTATGTGTTTTTCTTGCTAGCGACTTAAGCCACGGACAAGTTTTTCTTGGTAGCGACATACTTTGTAATTTGATAGCGAGTTGTAGTTGAAAGCCTTAGCGAGTTGAGCTAGCGACTTGTCTATTGAGACAAGCCGACAAACAGTACACTTAGTGGAGTCTCCACTACGCGTAGCGACTTGGTGAAAGTTAGCGACTTGTACTTAAGTTTGTTAGCGAGTTGGTGCTTAGCGAGTTGCTCTTTAGCGACTTGACAACTTAGCGACTTGGTGCTTAGCGACTTGCTGTCAAAATTTTGATAGCAATTTGGTGCTTAGCGAGTTGTTCTTTAGCGACTTGACAACTTAGCGACTTGGTGCTTAGCGACTTGCTGTCAAAATTTTACTAGCGAATTGGTGCTTAGCGACTTGGTTCAGTTTTCTTAGCGACTTGGTCGACTCTTACGTAATACGGTTTCTCTTGATTTAGTAAAACCGTGAAAGAATCTATTTCCGGTTTAATCATAGAGTTATAAAATCCCGCTTAATCTATCATCATGTCTACCAACGTTCCTACAATCATCTCCATGCTGCCGAGGATGTTCAAGCGGTGGTTTAGATACTGCCCACCCATGCTTGATGTAATCGACTACGACTCTTGGGCTTAACGAATCGATTGTACTGCCTTGGAAAGGAAAATGGAGTCAACATTCTCAAATCCATTGATGAAGGACCATATCGGGTTGAGACTACTAGAGACTTAATTGATACAAACCAAGATGGAACAATGATCTATGGAATTGATGCACAAAGACATATGATGAGCTCGATGATAAGGAGAAAAGAGATTCGATGTCGATATCGTGGCTTCTAACATCGCACTTCAAGGTCTTCCAAAAGATATCTACAAGTCGATCAATCACAACACCAAGCCAAGGCGGTGTGGGATAATGTCAAGATGCTTCTCTCGTGTTCGAATTAACTATGGAAGACAGAGAATCACAACTCTATGATGAATTTGAACACTTCAAGATGAAACCGGATGAGAGTGTCTATGAGTACTATGTGAGATTCCACAAGCTTGTTAATGATATGAGGAACATCGAATGACTATGCCAAACATTCAAATGAACTCAAAGTTTGTGAACAACATGAATCCCGAATGGCACAAGTTTGTCACCTGTAAAGCTAACCAAAGGATTGAAGAATACAAACTATGAGCAACTCTATGCATTCCTCCTTCGTAATGAGAGACATGCTATGTTTGAAAAAGGATTCTTAATCGCCTCAAAACCAACCGTGGAGAGACAAGCTCATCAAATGATTCAACCGCCTTATACTCAAACATCGGAATCACAACCAAAGCCTCACAAGTCATACCCATGGGTAATGGCAATCACAAACTCATTCCCGATCCTATGTTCAAACAAGTCGATGCCGATGCACACGTGGAAACTTCATTAATCAACTAGCTCTCCGAAAAGTCAAAATATGAACTCTCTTCCACACACCAACAACAATCTCATAATCGCTTCCAATCCACACAATCAAAGCCACCGCCGAGATGGAAGGTGATGGTGCAGCCGGCTCAAGAACGACAAGACGAACAAGTAAGAGGTGGAGTGGTAGAGGTTATGCCGCAAATCGTAATAGGGAAGGAATGGAAATCGTGGTCAAGCAAAGCCAATCAAATGTTACAATTGTGGAGGTGAGGACACATTGCAAGGAACTCGCACATCGCCAAAACGCCTCGTAATGCCGAGTACTTCATGGATAAGATGTTGCTTGTGCAAGCTCGGGATAATGGTGCGACTTTAGATGAAGAGGAGTTGTTGTTCTTGGTCGAGGAAATGCTAAGACATATGATGCAGATGTGGATAAGCAACCAATTCAGAGATAGGCCATAATCATCGAATGCCTTTCAAGTAGCCGATAGTGATGCATACGACTGATGTTGATGAATAACCCATCGCACAAACCATCTTCATGGCTAGCATTTCTCCAATGGTCTCTCCTAAAGTCTCCTCATCACCACAAGCTGGTCCATCCAAAGACAAACTCATTTTCGAGGTATTAAAATTATATGATGAAGTTGATGAGCAAAGATACATAACGGTACAATCAATCGTGTATTTATTGAGTCGATATTGAAAATATGGGTAATATCAATGTTGTCCCATATGATCAATATGTGAAACAAAGTGAAAGTGATATTATACCAAGTGATGCATCTTCCGCGGTCAATAATGATTATGTTTTGATGAATTCACCGCATGTGCCCTCGATGATTCTCTATCTCTCGAATCGAATGCTTATAAAGAACGTGTTGCTATTTATGAACAACGTGCAAAATTTGAGTTGACCACCCGTGAGCAGTGAAATGGATGACCAAATGCGCACAACTATTAGAAAAGTAGGTTTAGAGAAGAAGTATTAAAACAAGAGGTAAACTCCTTACAAGAAAAGCTTTCTAAAGCGCTAAGCAAAACAAGAACTTCAAGAAAATGTTAAAATGCTTAAGCAAGAATTGATGCTAAGGAATCAAAACTTTTGAATGATTTTCTAATCTAAAACCTTGAAAACAAGCTTGAAAATAATTTGTACGCATAAGGAAATACCATTCTGATCGCTCACTTAATCACTAAGCATAGAATCTTAAGCGATAAGCATAGCATTCCCCTTGTTGAGGAACCAAATCCAGAGGTCATTAAAAGGCTAGAAATGCTCATAAGGTTCTTTATGATGGTAATGAAATCCTTAAACCTAGACAGAAACCTAGTTGCGTTGAGTGCATCGAGGAAGACAAGAAATCGATGAAGTCATTAGGAAAAGATGAACAAGAAATTAGATGATCCTAAATGTAAAGAGAAGAAAATAAATATCACACCCCATGATTACAAGAAAGAGAATTGGATTTCCTTGAACATGTTTAAGCCTCGACGTTGTTAACACCGAACAAGTGTTCGGAAAAGGATTTAGATAAGCAAAAGCGAGAGAATCTTGTTGTAACAAACCCCCCTTTAGGAAAACGCCCAATGATCGTGTATCCTCCCAATACACCAATGCATTTAGTTCCTAGGACTATTGCCACTAAAAGCAAGACCTTAATCAGTCAATATGTTATTTTTCAACTATTTGTTGATTTTGAGAAAACTTGTAAGAAAAGGATCACACCCATCGGTATAATCAAGGGAAAGGGTTTTGAGCAAACGAAAGAATGTTATTTAATCAAGTCATGCCTTTCTTTAAACAACTAAAAGATCATTTTGAAAGTCTTAAAAGGGAATGAACTTAGACATTAAAGAAATGGAAAAGGAGTTTGATGCAATGATAGTTGAGGTTAGTGACTATGAGCGAGAACTAAAATATAATGAGATTGAGAGGAAGAACTTGCATACATTGAATGAGACTCTTATTTCGAACGTATTACTCAAGATGTGTTTTTCATCGCTACAAACTGCTCCATTAATGCTTCTCAATTTCATGAATTATCTGTTCTCGAAAGTCCCCATGATCGTGTCATTGAGCTTGAAAAGACTAATTCTAAACTAAATGAGAAAATTGAACCGGATGATCACGACAATTTGGTTAAATATTTTTCTAAACTAGAGGTTGAGCATTTTAATTTACAACTAAAATATCAACATCTTAAAGAAAATGTCAAAACTTCAAATATCAAGACATCCTCGGATGCTCCGAGTTTGATGCGCTTTTCAAATTAACAAACGTGATGAATGATTCAAGCTCATTGTAACACGATCGTAAAGTTGAAAGCCCAAATCTATCAATTAAAGGGTCAAAAGAACAATGTGACAGCTCCCAAATGCTTTCTCTTTTAGATTCTCGAATTCTCAAACGTTTCATCTTCAAAACTTAGTAAATGCATTACAAAAGGAAAACGAAAGTTTTCTAGAAGAAAATGAAAAGGTTAAACGTCATTTCAATGAGTTATTTAAATCAATAAAGGTCACTGTAACAAAAATAACGAACAATTAGCTTCATTGCAAAAGGAAATTGAGAATCAAGAGTCGTAAAAGGAAAATGCCAATGACCAATGGGGAGAATGGTGTATCAAAGGTTCACTCTTGTAATAAATATGCTTTGTCTGTGAAATATTTCCCCCCTCATCTTAGGAATAACAAACTTGCAATTCAAACATATTTCTCATACCTTAAGGATTGTCTAGAATGTCTCCGTGAGATTGTTGAAGAGGATAAGTTAGAGAAACCACTTGATAATGCAATTGGGCATGCATGTTTATATGCCGAACGATCTCAAGAACTTCTAGAATGCTTAATCACAATATGCCCTAAGTCCTTAGGTGAGAGAGTTAATCCTTTGATTCCTTGTTCTATGCCTAGTGCCAAGCATGAAATCCATTCAATACCCAATGTTATGAATGTGAACCTTAGTGTGCCTTCAAGTAGTTCAGATTCCAGATCTGTTAGTGCTAAGAAAGTAAATTCTAGTGTGCCTCCTAGGAGTACAAATCCCAGCACTTCTTGTGTTAAGAAAGTGAACCTTAGTGTGCCTGCATGTAATTCAGATCCCAACACTTCTAAACATGAGATGCCAAGAGTAGCAAAACCAACTAATGTTCCCATTCCATCTACATGAGTAATCAGTGACATTAAAGCGAGTAGGTCAAAGTCTCAAGACAATACAAAGAATGATAGGACCTCGCAAGCTAAGAATGTGCATTGGAAGAGAGTAGAAGACCAACCTAGGAACTTTAAGCTTGAGTCGAATAAAACGAATCGTGTTGATTCTAGTATTAGCCATAGGCGCATCGTAATTAATTCAATTCGATACTATTTGCAAACCTTGTAATGATGTCTCGCTAAAATTGCCTCTAATCATGAATGTGGTTTGAATGTTTTGTCTAATGTCACATACCCCATTTAATATTGCTAATGCAAAAATCATGTTAAAAAGCTAAAAGGCAGAGGCGAAAGAAAGTTAGAAAACAATGGAAGCCCACAGAAGAAAATTTAGTAAGATAGGTTATCAATGGATACCATGGGCCATAAGGTTAATCGTGCAACGCCCACTAGAAAATAGATGCCTCTTGGTAGAACTATTCCCTAAGAAGTGAGCACACTTTGAATAGGGCAAATACGTACACTAGTACCGCATCTATTCATAATGATTCCATTGCCTTAATTTCGATATGAATGCTTCTATTTCGATGTGGGTGTTTCAACCATTGTTACTAACCAAATGGAACCCATTCTTGCATGGGGATCCCAATTATCCAGCTTATCCATTCTTGTCTCATGTTCAACCGCAGATCGTTCAAATCGCTCGTGGTACCGGACTCAGTCGTTCCAAGCATATGAATGGCGACCGGTCGCGGCTCATGAACTTCGTGAGCAAATTCATCGACGCTTAGATTCGGGAATGATCATTTCGTGCAATTATGGGTTATGGAGATTATGTTGTTGGTAAAAGTGTTATCTCCGAGTATATTATGTAGAAGGTCTTGGTCATAACTGTTCTCTCGTTGGTCAATTCTACGATTTTGATCTAGAAGTAGCCTTGAAAACATACTTGTTTCGTTAGAGAACTTGATGGTAAGGAACTTTTAAGAGGTTCACGTGGTTCAAATCTATACACCATCTCTATCGAAGATATGATGAAGTCTTCTCCAATTTTCTTGTTGTCAAAGGCTTCTAAAACAAAGTCATGGTTATGGCATCGTCGTCTCAATCACTTGAACTTGGCACCATCAATGATCTCTCCAAAGGACTTAGTTGTAGGTTTACCTAGACTTAAGTATGAAAAGGATCATCTTTGTTCAGCATGCCAATTGGGAAAAAGCAAGAAGTATGCCCATAAACCCAAACCTACTAACTCTGTCACAGAAGTTCTTCATACCCTTCATATGGATCTATGCGGTCCAATGAGAGTGCAAACTATTAATGGGAAGAGATATGTGTTAGTAGTGGTTGATGACTACTCCCGATTCACTTGGGTTAAGTTTTTGAGGACAAAGGACGAAACCCGGATGTCATCATTAAACTCATTAAACAACTTCAGATCGGACTCAACAAAATAGTTCGAATCGTCCGAATCGACAATGGAACCGAGTTTGTTAATAAAGTACTTAATGAATTTTATGAAAATGTTGGAATCGGTCCTCAAAGAAGTGTTCCTCGAACTCCTCAACAGAACGGTGTAGTTGAAAGACAAAATCGAACTCTTGTAGAAGCTGCAAGGAGAATGCTGATTTACTCAAAGGTTCCAATGTTTCTATGGGCTGAAGCTATTGCCACTGCTTGTTACACTCAAAATACATCTCTAATTCACACATCTCATGGAAAGACTCCATACGAACTTGTCCACAATTGAAAACATGATCTATCATACCTTCGTGTGTTTTTGGTGCTTTATGTTATCCAACTAATGATGGTCAAGATTTAGGAAAACTGAGAGCTAAAGCAGACATTGGAGTATTTGTTGGCTATGCACCAAACAAAAAGGGTTACCGAATCTACAATAAGAGAACCCGAGATATCATGGAAACAATTCACGTTACGTTTGATGAGGACCGGTCAAATGGCTCCTGGACAACCTAGTTCTGGACCCGCACTTTAAAACAGTCCCATTGGTTCATCCCTTGTACCAAATTTCTCTCCAGCTATTTCATATGTACCTCCAACTCAAGACGATTTGAAGAAATTATTTGATCCGATGTTTGATGAACTCTATGAGCCAAGTGCTATTGAACTGTCAATTCCCACAATAGAGGTCGCTCATATCCTCGAGAATGAAGTCAATCCTTGGCCTCAATATCATTAAGTCAAGAAGCACTGCCGCCGATAACTCGCCTCATCAACAAATCATCAATCTTTGAATGTACATCATGGAACTGCTTACGCATCAATGATGAAGTTAATCCTTTGCTACTCCTAAAGATGCTCCATTTGAAACATATTTGCTCACGAATCATCATCGTAACCATCTTCTTCGTGAGACATCGACTGCTACCTCGGCCCCTCAACAACCGCCACATGAACACCTTAGAAAATGGACTCACGATCATCCATTAGACAACATCATTGGAAATCCTCTCGTCCAAGATCAACACGAAACAACTTGCAACCGATGCCTTATGGTGCTTCTTCAACTCCATACTCTAAGATCGAACCAAAAGATGTTAAACCGCCATGAATGAAGACAATGGTTCAATGCCATGCAAGAAGAAATTCATGAGTTTGATCGACTTGATGTATGGGAATTAGTACCGCTCCAGATTGTGCTATGATCATTGCTCTAAAATGGATCTACAAAGTGAAACTTGATGAGCATGGTGATGTCCTAAAGAACAAGGCTCGATTGGTTGCTAAAGGATACCGCCAAGAGGAGGGTATTGACTTTGAAGAATCATTTGCTCTGTTGCTCGATCGAGGCAATCCGAATCTTTTGGCTAATGCCGCAAGAAGAACATGGTAGTCTATCGATGGATGTAAAGACAACATTTACGAACGGAGATCTTAAAGAAGTCGCTCACGCCGCCCAACCCGGCTTCGTGAATCCGAGCATCCTACTCACGCCTATTGTTTGAAGAAGGCTCAGACGGTTTAAAGCAAGCTCTAAGGGCATGGTATGATACGCTATCAAAGTTTCTTATATCTACCGCCAAAGAAAGGAGCAATTGATCCTACATTGTTCACCGATAGTCGTGCAAACATTTAATTCACGCTCAAATTTATGTTGATGATATCATCTTTGCCTAGATCGAACCCAATGAGTGTGACCGTTTTCAAATGAAATGGGTTCAAAATTTCAAATGTCAATGATGGGACAAATGTCATTTTTCTTGGGATTACAAATTTCACAAAGTCCCGGAGGCATTTTCATAAATCAATCTAAATATGCAAATGAGATTTTAAAGAAATTTGGATTTGATTCTAGTGACCTGTTGACACTCCCATGATTGAACGTATAAAACTAGATGAGGACCACTTAGGGATCATGATAGACCAAACAAAATATCGTAGTATGATTGGATCCTCGATGTACCTCACAACTAGTAGACCGACATCTTGTTCATTGTTTGCATGTGTGCTAGATACCGTGCTAAGCCTACTAAAAAGCACCTTGAAGCGGTTAAACGGGTCTTCGGTATCTCCAAGGAACCATCAATATGGGACTTTGGCACCAAGGACACCGGTATGTCACTAACGACCTATGCAGATGCCGATCATGCAGGATGTCAAGATACTCGTCAAGCACGTGCCGAGGTGCTCGCTTTTGGGTAATAAGCTTGTGAGTTGGTCTTCAAAGAAGCAAATGAGTACTTCTATTTCCTTACTGAGGCGGAATACATAGCCATGTCATTTTGTTGTGCTCAAATCCTATGGATGAGATCCCAATTATCGACTATGGCTTTGAATTTAATAAAATCCTCTGCATTGTGATAATAAAAGTGCTATTGCTCTCTCATGCAACAAAGTACAACACTCAAGAGCTAAGCACATCGACATTCGACATCATTTCATCGGGAGCAAGTTGAAAACGGTGTGGTGGAACTTTACTTTGTGAGGACCGAATACCGTTAGCGTACATCTTCACCAAAGCTCTTCCTAGAGAACATTTTGAGTTTATTCTTCCACGATCGGGTCTTAAGAGCCTACAACCGTAAACACTCAAACGCCTTCAAGAGGAAGAAGAGGAGTAAAGGTTTCCTTCATCTATCCCCAGTAAATATTTTTTGAAAAACATAATACAAAATTATAAAACCTTAAAAATCAAATAGAAAAATATAAAACTTTCAAAAATCCATAAAAGTTAGAAAATCTTGAAAAATTTCAAAAAAAAAATATTGTTATTTTATCATGTTTTTTCCTTGTTCGATATCATCTACGGATTTTGTGTTGTCATTCAAAGAATGACACGGTCTTTAGATGATGTTCGAATGTTATATATATATATATATATATATATATATATATATATATATATATATTTGAGAAAGAGAAACAATGGTTTATTGTCATCTCGTGCAAGAACCGCTTTTTAAAGAAAGAACGAGCCATATTTTATCATGTTTTCAAAATTCCATGCTCGATTCTATAAACATTTATCTCTAATGAAAACTAATGTTTGTGAAAAATAACTCGGACTCTATTTTGATAATCATCTGGACTTATTTGTTAAAATATCTATCTCTCAATCAACAACCTATGTCATTGATTGAGGGGAGAATGATTTCAATTAAATTAAAAGGTTATTTGTCATTCAATTGTTTTCAAAAGATATTCATGCATGTTTAATCAATGGAGTTTAAAGTCTTAAAATCCAATCCTTATCAGTTAAAACGCTTTCATAATCAAGTCACAATTCTCCTTAAAAGCTTTCAAAATCAATTTAAATCTTTAAGAGATCACAAATCTCAAATGATTTGATAATTGTGATCGGGAGAATTTGTGATTTAAATTGATTTAAACCGATAATTCGTAAATGGTTTTATAAGGATGTACAAGCTCTCCTTCCCACATGTGCCAAACGATTTCAAATTTTCCATGCACATGTTGAGGGGGAGCATCTATCTTAAACCACAAAGATCTGAAACATGATCAATTTATATCAATGTGCATGTTCCCTCTTGTATGTGCAAAACTCTTTCATACCTCAAGGCACATATTGAGGTGGAGCAAACTTATGAAAACCTCATCCTTCCCTACAATGCTTTATCTACTTATTTTGATTAGGGAAGTGATGTTGATATCTTTTAGAAAATGGAATTCAAAGAAGTTAACTCTTTCTCTTGTCTCCGTGTGCAAAACGATTTCAATCACTTGATGCACATGTTGAGGGGGAGCACTTGTTCTAAAAATATAAAAAATAATTCAGGTACAAAATGCTTTGATAATATATCTTAAGTATCTGGATTGATTGTCAAATGGTTTTCAATTGATTCCAATGGCAGATGAACAATACCAAATAGACCGACCAACTTTACTTTATGTATGGTGATATAAGGATGATAAGGTTAGGTATGTGTTCCCATGATCCGCCGAACCGAGGGATCTACCGAGGACTATCCACTAGATAGTGTAGAAGTCCTTAGGTTCATTGAAAAAAGGAGAAAAATGAGATATGGGAAGAGTGTGATCGAGACCGAGCTAGTCTTGGAATAATCCCAACAAGGTTCTAGCCATGAAGTCTCGGTAAGCATCAAGGGTTGAAGAATTAAAAAAATTGAATGAGAAAAGGGTGAAAACAAATAGCCTCCACTTATTCAACCTTAAGGCGAATCCGGGTTCAATTCATATGCTACTTGGTAGTTATCAAGGTAACATCGGTATTGAAGACAAGACGTCATGGACCCGGTGATGCACCGCACTTCAACTTCCCAAACCACTCACGTTCCTCTTAAAAGGACTTGTTTCATTCTCACGGGAACCGACATTATCTATCGACTTTCTCTTAGAGATTGTAGATATTGAAGAAGAAGACCTCTCCCTAGTCTCCGATACAGGATCCAAATATGCACAAATTGAGTCTAGAGCCACGAGATCATCCATAAATCTCATTAGGACACATTCAATGAAGACTCTGTTTCACACAATGTGGAAAGAGAGATTATATCTTGAGTCCCACGCATTATCCGTGTGGTATTGCCGTAACATCCGAGTGATATGTAAAATATTCACAATGAAGATGGAAAGCCTTCGAGCCAACTTCAAACAAGCTCTCGGTAGGTGGCATGTGAGATCTATTCAATAGATCAACCATGTGACAACCGAATGAAACAATGGAGCGATTCAATCTTTTGAATCAATCACGGTTCAGTTATGGATTGACGGATACCTTTGAAAACCGGTTATTGTGCTTAAAAACTCTTTTCTTTAGCACATCGACCGTGTTTGAATATTTCAAATCAAAATTGATAATTGATTTTCACTAAAACCTTCGTTGTATTGCAAAACAATTTCTATTAAGCAATACACGATTGTTTTTCAAATCCTTTTTATCAATCGGTGAATCTCTATTCATTGGTTCACTCACTTCGTGTTGTCTTCTTTGAGACATTCCGTTTGAGAACGACTAGAGCAACGCGAAACCCCGTCAAGGAAATTCTTGAATTATACCGATCACAGTAAGACTTGTATCGATCAACGGGAACCGTGGGCGTGTACCTCAATTCAACAAAAGTGATCAAAGACACTTTCGCGGCGCTTTATTGCTAATCTGTTGTATGTGTGTACACCCGACGCTTGGCAATCGATCGTAATGAAGCGGTCAATCCATAGCCGCATGCTCACACAATACATTCATTTCTCAAGAAATCATGATAAGAGCATCAATGACTCGATATTTTCACCCCATGCTTTCGCTATCTGCGCCAATATCATGAATTAACGAAAGCTTCGCTACTCGATGAGAAGATATCATGATCCGAATGTGAGCATGTCGGTCCGAAAGTCACAACACCACAATGGATGTCTCGTAGATTTTTGTTGGTGATGATCTCAAAAGTCGGCTCAAAATTATTATCACGTAGATCAAGAAAGACCTCCACTTGGATTAACCAAACATGCAATGAGAAGAATCAATGACTACGAGCTTGAGCAAAGTACTACATCAAGAATGCAAGAACAATTCTTAATGTAATATCTGTTTGTATTCAATGTAATTTTAGTATATGTTTGAGGTGACCTCCTTGGGGAGATTGTTAGGAATTAGAAATTCCGGTATTAAAGAGTCGGTCACCTCAAGTATATGTAATCGTTAGATAGCTCGTAGTCGTAGTTCTTTAAGCTAAGTATTATTTAGTTAAGTAACACCGTGGAGGACGGACGGTCTTTACCCACCGTATGCCAGATCCACAGCCCGTTTTATTGTAAGACTATAAATACTCTCTACCTTCCAAGGTAGAGAGTTGGAGCTCATAATAAGACTTTTCTTTCTCTCACTAAAGTTCCCTAAACCTCTAACTTTCTCTCTCTAGAACTCTTTGTACGCCTACTTTGTGTTTAGTTTGATGTGTATGTGAAATCCAATACGTTACATATGTGTATATTTGCAGCTTGAGATTACACATTAGGGCATCAGATTGTGTTAGCTCTTCTATGTTTATGGTTGCTTCATCACATTAAATGTTGTATGTTTGTTGCATCGTTGAACATATTAGAGCATCAGTGAGTATTGGTTAGGGAATCACTAAGTATGATTAGTGCATCGTCAAACATATTAAGGAATCAGTATGTATGTTTAGTGTATTTGTTTATATGTTAGTGCATCGTTAGGCATAGTAGAGCATCCATTTGATGTTTATGCATAGTTAGAAATATTTGGGCATATGTTTGTCAACTTGAGGTTTATATTTGATGTTTTGCGATATACAAACTTAAACCGAGGATCAATACATTAAATGGGTTATTACATCAGTAAGTGTCATAGGTTCTCGTATAATTTGAGTGTTGACCGTCTTTGTTTGTATACTGAATTGTTACACAATTCCTAGCCCCAGTCTAGTAGGTGATTGTTTAGAAATTTTCTGTTGTAATCACCCGTTCACTTGTTTTTTAGCTGACTATTAGGTGTTACATAATAGGTGAAAGTTCAAAGTTGGATTAATGATAAAGAAGTAGATGAGTTCGTAGGTGTTGGTGCCTGATTTGGTCCACCTTGGAATCAAAGGAAAAGAATGCCGATAAAATCAGAATTGCTCTTGGAGACCCTCCTGATTGTTGTACAACGCCTAAAAACAAGGTTTAATTTCTTTGTCCAACTTCCTATCTTTTACTGTTTTTCTTGCCCGACTTAGAATCGGGCTCACTCTTAAGTTTCTTACTTTTCTTGCTGTGATCATCAACTTTCTTCCCTGATTCTGAATTTCTTCTCCTTTTAACATCGGATTCAGGTTCAGAAATCAATCAAGACTCTGCACCAACAAGACAATAGCGTTGTTTGCGAGTCAAAAATTTCTTCTTGATCACAAAGCTTCTCAAGGTGATGTTTCAGTAGTGATGAGTGATCCCAAGGTAAATCAACATACTCCTCCTTATGTGCCACATGAACCGCACACCAGACCATCCATTATACATCCGTCGTATACCATAAGAACATTGAAATTCAACTAGAGGTATCGAAAACTATTTGTTTTTAATTACAAATTTTTTTCATTTTTATGTTATTTAAGTGCATCATTGTGAAAATTATAAAATAATTTGTGTTATTGTAGAATGGAATGACATTTAATGAATTTGTATGTATAAATTACATTTTAGTGCATCTGAGTAAAATAATATGTTATAGTGTTCGACATCTGTTTGTTTGATTGATGCGTCAACAACTAATGTTATGAAATATGTTAGAATGATTAGAGTATCATTTACAAATGATTAGTGCATCAATTTTTTGAATAACTAATGCATTATAAATTCATGTTATTGCATCTTTTAGTATGATTAAAACATCAAGAAAAAATTTAGGGCATCTGTTTGTTTGATTATTGAATCTAAAATAAACATTACAACATCAGTTAGTATGATAGGGCATCAAATGACTTGTTACGGCATCTGTTTGTGTGATTAGTACATCAAAAATATGTTTAGTGCATCGTTGTACATATTAGAGCATCAGTGAGTATGATTAGTGCATCGATGAACACATTAGGGCATCGGTGAGTATGATTAGTGCATTTAGACATATAAAAGCATTAATGTTTGTATGATTAGTGCATCTTTGGTCATAGTAGGGCATCTCTTTGTATGTTTAGTGGATTGACGGACATATTAGAGCATCAGTGAGTATGGTGTATCGTCAGACATATTAAGGCGTCAATGTGTATGTTTAGTGTATCCGTTTGTATGTTTAGTGCATCGTTGGTCATAGTAAGGCATCCATTTGTATTTTAGTGCATCGTACTTTTCAGGTCATTATGGTGGGTGTTTCGAGTGGGTTTGTAAACTCTGTTACGATGATCAATTTATCATCATCATCTTGTATAAGCTATGTTCCTTATAAAGTAGGTATTGATTTAAAGCTGGTGTTTGGTAATAGGAGAGGATTGCGGTCAATCCTAGATCCAAATTAATATGCAAACCAAAACTTAGTATCTTTGAAGCATGTTAAAGTGTCATCTGGCATACCCATTAAATGATAGATTTTGAAATTGACCATAATTTTATTTCTTATTGCAGCTTAGCGGGGTTTCTGTTTCTGAAATATATCAGCACCAATTCTTGCTTCATAACAAAGACGCCACAAAACACTTGTTTGAGGTATTCGCATGGATTGATTCTCTTGTTCAAGGAGAAGGTCAAATTCTTGCTCAGGTAAAGCAAGTTGTAAAAATCGCACAGGGTGTCCCTGGGTTTGATAGGAAGATTGGTGGGCTATTCAAGCATGTGATCACAGTAGGTAATGTGTTATAACCGAGACTAAAATATCTTGTGGATCAGTATATGTTAGTTAAGCTGTTGTAGAACTCGCTCAAATGAAAATACCAGTATCTTCTTATGATTCTGTAAAAGTATTGGTCGTTGGGGTAGGCAAGATGGGAAAACTTGTGATTAAACATTTGGTTGCAAAAGGGTGCATGAAAATGGTGGTTGTTAATAGGTCTGAAGAAAAGGACAATGCTTTCCATGAACATAATAGCTTATTTTTTATATAAGATTTACAAAATAGTTCTTTAATTTATATAAGATGTACTTATATCTAAAAAAAATTGGTTTTTAGTGACTTCTAGATTGAATAGCTTCTTTTTTTGAATGGCTGGGTAACGTTTTTATTTGGATGTGCTAATATATGAAATTTTGTTATATGTCAACTTCTCTGTTGCAATATAACTGCAGAGATTATGATAGAAAAGTTACTTCTGATGATTTTGCTTCTGCAACCGCTTACTTGAAAGATGCTAGGCAAAGAAAGGGATCATATAGCTTATTAGCGAACTTCCAAAGATAAGGGTTAGTAATCTATCTTTACAATTTTTTATATGGTTAACTACATATTTGCATAACTAATAGAAATAACCATACAGTGGTTGGTATGTTATACATAACCCATTATTTCTGAAACTATAAAAAGGCTACAAGAAGTATCATGGGTCGGTATACATTGACCCTTTACCAAGCCCGCCCATTATGCCATCTCTAGTTGCAACTTCTCATGGTTGCATTACATGTTAAAACATGGATTTTCAATTTTCTTATTTATAGGCGGCTGTTTTAAACCATTTACCTATAATTGGGTCCACATGTGGTTGTATTCTGTTTCTAGCCGACTAAGTAGGCTAGAGCTAAAAGGTTTAACTATAACAAAAAGCAAGTCAAAATATGGGTTTGAGGTCGGTCTGATCTCATTTTATATTCTAGTGTAGTGCATCGTTAGACATATTACGGCATTGGTGTGTGTGTTCTAGTGCATCGTTAGTCATATTAGGGCATCCATTTGGTATATTTAATGCATCGTTGTAAATACTTGGGCAACTACTTCCAAAATTGTTTCCCCCTGAGCATCTCCAGGAATTTCTTTATTTAAGTTGATCTTATACTTGCTAGGACTTGTATTAGGAGGGGAAAATTCAGTCTAAATTGAGTCCCTTTGCACCCATTTACAAATAAACTTCCATTGACTAGTAGATGTAGATTCTATACTTGTTGAGGACATTCATATACTATATTTATAAAACGCAAAGTTTCATGTTCATAGGAAATGTACATCCAGTTTCAGTTTATATGGTAAGGTTAGATTGAGCTCGACTAATGGTCCTCGGCTAATGCTTTTTTACTTTTATAGTATCCAATTTCAGTGGAAGCCACGTTCTGACGGCGTTGCAAGAAGGTGCATAAGCTTATTTGGTGGGACTATTAACCAACACCAATTGGTGTGAAATTAACACCAAGCATGTGACCATCATGCCCAATGAAATTCAACTCACAAAGGCGTATCCATTGTGAGTATGATTAGTGCATCATTGGACACATTAAAGGCATCAATGTGTATGTTTGATGCATCTATCTGCAAGTTTAGTGCATCAGTTTGAATTTTTGGACTTATTAAGGCGTATGCTTTCATGTTTAGTACATCAAAGGGAAAAAGAGGTGATGAAGGCATGTATACACCCTGAGCTTATGGCTGCAATAATTGGAAATGTGAAAATAGCTGCTGCTGGTCTCAGACAACTGAAGTAGAAGGAAAAGAAAAGAAAGAAAGCTGCCAACAAATAAACATAAGAAGTTTCATCTTTTTTTGTGTTGTTCTTTTTAATCATTGTTACTGTAAATGCAAGTCGAGTGTAAAAATATGGAATTTAGCACATGAGTTACACAATTTTGGGAAGCACTCTTTGCAGATAGTCATGGAGGGTAATTAGGACACAATTATATAAATATGACATATTCTATTGATTATTTTCTTGGCTTTTTTAAATGAAATTTGTATAATTTCAAAGGTCAACTTTCAGAATTACATCATTTACTGTAGAAATTGAGGCAAAGAGATTTTGTAGTTTTGCAATTGCAATATGGTCTTTTTGAAAGCTTATAGCTAAGACAACAATCACATTGGTTATTGATGATGTACCCTCCGAACAGCTCGAAGGAACCCCTTCAAGACGTGTCGATGCCCTTCTGTACGAAGGCCCAAGTTAGGTCTCCAGAATATTCGTAGGCGTCAAACCATTCGTACATACGAAGGTTACCTGCGGGGAATTCGCTATTCGAAGCCCTAAGCCCTTCGGGGTATGGTTGACGAAGGAGTAGCGGATATGAGAACCTCGACTTGGTCAAACCCACGATCTCCTCTCTTCCTGGCTTTCCCGCCAAGTTTGAGAACGTGGTCACTAAGCCTAGCGGTTACCCACAAGCATGGGACGCCCCATGTTCTCCGACATTTACAGAGGTGCCCCTAACCCTATTTCTTCCACTATAAATAGGTTGGACGGGCAAAGGATTATGGTGTGATTCAACACTCATCTCTTTACTTACACACACTTATACAACCATAACTCATACTTACTCTCACGCGGAGGTGGTTCGAGGTCCAACCTGCGTAATCACTTAACGTAGTGTCTTCGTATTTCTTATTCTCGTGAAAGACAATCTTGGATGGAACATACACCCTCATACCTTTGATCATCATCGAAGCATGGTAGTGCAATTTATTGTACAATCGATGGCGCCATCCGTGGGACCCGATACTATTAGTCCCGTAATCACCAATTCTTAAACCTTAACCGACACGCTACCTTTCGGCATGGAACCGTGAAGGAAGATACACTCCACCGTGTTTCTCTACCCCGGTACCTCTCAACACAACTAACACCGATAACCTCGCCCCATAATGACCTCCACCTTCACTACACGATCTTGTTTGGAAACCACTCCCGTACATCACGCCTCAACTTTCGCTAACCCTCTTCCGAATTAGCCACCTCGTTAAGGCAAACTTCAAATCCTTAGAGCCTTTACTGAGATCTCATAAGAGGCAAGTTCACAACACTGAAATGCGGAGGGAACTGGAATATTCCAGTGAGGAATATGACGAAGAGATTGAGGTAGATGAGAGGCCTCGACCGATTAACAGGGGGCGTTCGGCCCTACGAAATGGTTTTCCTTCCATAAGAAGGCCTAATGGAAGGACTGTAGGTTTTAAAGAAGGTCCCGGGGGAGATCCGGGAAGAAGGGAAAGAGTACAAGGTGAAAGGAGCGAGAACTCCAACGGAGGAAGCAACCCTGTAGGAAACGGAGGGGTAAACCTACCACCTCTCCTAGCTGCCCACTTAGGAAGAGAAGGGATTGGGGCTCCGATACCTCCATCATACGTCTCGAGTGTCGGAGGACCTCCTCCATACTCAGGGATGAACCAGCTACCCCCTCCGGGAATGAACCCCTACCTACCTGCTCAAACCTATAACACCTACCCTCCGAATGGTTCTCTCCACAACCAGAGTTACCAGCAATTGCCCTACGGACATGTTCCTACACTGCCGATGGGTGGAAACCCTTCGTACCAACCTTCTACAGCCTACCTGCATTCACACAACCATTTCCTAACCCGTATAACCCTACACCTGTTTATCCACCTCCATATAACCCTTACTATGTCAAAGCCTCTAGAGCTTGCACACCTTTTGTAAAATGGATCGAAGACTACCCTCTGCCTGACGGTATAAAGATGTTCACTCACATAGGCACCTACGATGGGAAAGGCGATCCTGATAACTTCTTACACTTGTTCGAAGGCGCTATCAAGATGCAAAAATGGGTCATGCCCGTAGCATGCCACATGTTCACATACATGCTCCGAGACTTCGCAAGAATATGGTGGAATGGGCAAAAGTTAGGGAGCATTGTAAGTCTAGATGATCTTAAGGCTAAGTTCCGATCACACTTTAGCCAACAGAAGAAGTACACGAAGATCCATCTAGCCGTGCATACCATCAAGCAAAGGGACATCGAAAGCACAAGGGCCTTCGTCACAAGGTACACCGATGAAACTTTGCAAATTCTGGGGTTGCACGAGGAACAAAGAATCTCTGGTTTCGTACACGGCCTTCGAACTCGAAGTTTGGTGGAATTCCTGTCCACCAACCTTCCTAGCACTTACAAAGAACTGATGGAGAAGACTTACACTTGGATTGAGTCTAAAGAAGTGGCAATAAACGGAGCTCCGATAGAGCAAAGAGAAGCCTCTGACAAGTTCTCCAGAGGGTCCTCCTGGGAAGGATCCAAGAATAGGAAGAAGAACAGAGACCGCTTCACTCCCTACAACAAAGGCTCGAATCATGGACACTTGGCAAACTTGGTCAAATCTCCCAGGGAGATTCTAGCTACTGAGAAAGCCGCAAAGTCCTTCGACCCACCACCTCGGATGTCAGCACGAAGCAAAGCCATGGACATGTCGAAGTATTGCCACTTTTACGAAGACCATGGGCACGACACAAACAGCTGCAGAGAGCTGAAGAAGCAGATTAAAGAGGCGGTACGGTCCGGACAATTAGCACACCTGGTTAAAGGCATCAAGAAGGGAAAATACAAGTTTTCCGACACCCAACTGGGTGAATGGAAAGGAAACAAAAAGGAGGCTACCCCTACAGAAGCTCCGATACTAATGGTGCACAAGCATAAGATCAAAGGCTACTACAACAAAAGGGTCAAGCCTTCCACCTTCAAGCCTGGGGAATATGTGCTATGCCTCAACAATGCAAGCAAAGCATAATACCAGGGGAAGCTAGGACTTACTTGGGAAGGACCCTACGTGATAGCTGAGGCCTACGGCAACGAAGCCTACAAGCTGGCCACTCTTCTCGGAGAACCCATCGACAGGACATGGAATGGTACGAACCTCCGAAAGTTCTATATTTAAGAAGTATTTTTACTTTTTCATTCTTGTAATTAGAAGCTTCTCATGGGAAAGCAAACATTATTGGTAGTTGTCTTAGTTTTCATTTCAAGAATGATTTAATCCTCTCTACCAATTCAATGATGAATAATACATTTCCTGCAAATCTCTTGCTTCATTTCTTAAACACAAAGATTTTTTCAGCCAAGTCGTTTATGAGTTTCAATGTCAAATAAAAAGGCATACGGCGTAACAAACGCCTCATTACTTAAGCCTATTAAAACATTCACATTAACTCTCCTAGTATTTTATGGCACTTGTGAAAGTACAAACAAAGTCATATTACTTAAAGGATTTGAGATAGAGTGGGTCACGACCCTCTGTCAATGATCAAAATTGGTCATTATATTCTTGGTGTTGAAATTTACACACAATGAGGTTGTTTAACCTTAGGTTGTAAAAATTAAGTGTTGGAAAAATGGCGTAAGAGAAGTTCACAAGACAAAAAATAACTAAGTGTGTAAGGATATTCCCCTACACCATGGCATTCAAAATACGAGCTAATGCCCTTGTACCTTCATATGAGGCCGAAGCCCCATTTAAATTGTCTTTGGCCTAGGCCATACATCACAAATGATAAATTGTTTAAGGAACCAGACACACATCATAGAGTAACATCAAATTGTCTTAAAAGGGTACATGCTACCCTTGGAACCAAATTATCGCCAACATGGCAGCCTTCACTGCTTCCGAGGAGATGGAGTTGGAGATGGTTGGTGAGGCAGGCTTGGTGGAGACCGTCTTCTTGGTAGGGGTCGCAGGCTTAATCTTGCGTGGCTTCTTTGAGAGAGGTCTTCGGAGGTGCCATGGGGTCTTTGGTAGCTTCACCAGAAGGGGTACTGCTGTTGCAAACGCATTTCGTGATCTTCAGATTCTACCTTCGACGATGGATGGTAGCACTCAATTTTGGAGAGGTCTATGGGTTTACTGCTTTAGACCTCCTCCAAAGCTAAGCAATCGTCCATGGAAGATACACGCTTTAATGACTTTCCACATTGCAGCTCCCAACTCGTCACTATGATAGAGCTCCATGGCTATGTATGGCACCACCTTAGATATGACCTCAGCACGGTCCTTTTGCAGCATCTTGTACCTCATCTGCAAGCCGTCAACCTCCTCCCTCAATTTCACTTCCACCTCTCCAAGCCTAGCGCTCTCACTTTCCAAACCAGCACACTTGGCCGCTAGCACATCATTTTGACCAGTGAGGCTGACAACCTTAGCCTCATCCAACTTGAGCTTGCCACATTCAGCTGTCAATTCAGCTATCTTCTCATGAAGGTTTTGGACGAGAGGGTTCTTCTCAACATCCCTCTCAATCTCATCACATTTAGCCTCCAACTTGTCATACTCCTGATCTCTGTGCTTCTCCCTCTCCAGCATGACATCCATCTCTTGTCTTGCCTTGGTAACAACCCTAAGTAACTCACTGGTTCGACCATTCAAATGATTGTCCAACATTTCCTGCCTTGCAACACTCTTGTCATGTAGATCGCAAACCCCTTCGATGGACATATTGTCCAGCAATCCTTTCCACTGGGAGGGGGTAACATGATCCACAATTCGGTGGCAGGACAAAGCATTGGGAAGCTCCTTCGTATCTGGAAGGCCTGCGACCAATACAATGCATAAGGACAGAGTTAGTTACTACAATTATCACTTAATAAATTTTAAAAGGGGAAATTGCTTACCATGCATCTCCACAGTCTCATCCGGCAACTCAAAGGCAGATTTAGCAAACTTCTTGCCTTCGACATTCTTTTGTCGCACTGTCCTGGATCCGGAGGCTGGGAGGGGAGTTTTCCTCTTGTTCAGAGACTTGGCGGCTTTACCACTGCTCCCTTCCTACTCTTTAACCCGTCACTATACCATGGAGTCTGTAATTGGGACATCCTCTTCGCAGGATCGCGCGAACCGCCACGCTCAACCAATTGGGAGGACCTCCAACAATGCTTGTGGGGTGCCGAGGCAACAGAGCTCAGTTTAGGAGTGTCTACATCATTGTTGTTGACAGATGTGGAAGGTGAACCAACACCGTAGGACTCTTCAGCTTTTTCAGCGGGCATGAAGCTCAAGTCTTCATCAAGGTCTTGATACATGAAGTTCCTAAACAACATTTCTGCAAAAAAGAAACAAGAAAAGATAAATATCAGTGCTACATTGGTCCTACTAAATGAAAGTAGAAAAACATACTTTGTCCATGATAAATGATAATAGGCTTGTTGGGAGACCCCTCCCAGCTGTGGGCAATCCCAGCCATGTACAAGATTGGCTTAGGGAACACTTGAACATCCGCAGGATACCTAGACAAGCGCTAATAACATGGATTCCTTCGCACCTCATACGACAAGGGGTCATTGAATCGTTTTGCATCAAACATGTACTCCTTATTCAACAATGATGAATAGTTGGGTGGGATAATAGTGTTTTGCACATAGAAAAAACTACCCTTCCAATCTTTTATGTTGGTGTACACCATCGCAAACAGATTCGGAACATCTCCTTCAGGTCTTTTAGCCAAAGTTAACCAGTTACCCCAAGGGTACAGATTCAAGAATCCCCTTAAAACCTTAAGTGTTGGTTCATAGCCATATGCCTTACACATAACTATGATTGTGGTTAGTTTGGCTAAACCAAACGGGTTGAATCTAGAGATGTGCACTTCGTAGTATTGCATCAGCTCTAAGATAAGTGGGTGAATAGGAATCCTAAGGTTTGAGTGGCTAAAAGAGTGAGTGTATAGCCCTACGAAGCCTTTTGGGGCATCGAAAATACCCTGGTTAGACTTGGGTAACATAATCTTAAACTTTTGTGGGATTGGGTAATCAGCCAAATGATCGTGTAATTTTTTCGCAGTCAGAGTACATTTTTGTTGCTTAATAAAGAACTTCGAATCCATACCTATTTTAAACTACGAGAAAGTAGGGAGGAGTATTTACCTTTTGTTTCGGATATGGTGTGCCACCAAAGATTACTGCGTGAAAAAGAAGACGGAGAGAGTAAAATGTTTTAGGGTTCCAACTATTTCCCTTTAAATACTCTTTTTCCACCATTTTTTACACCGCACACGTGTCCCTAGGGTTAACTCTTATCCGGATTTCAAACGCTTTTTAAATTTCAAAAAGTCTTTTTGGTCACCGGGTAAATTGGGATTTGTGATTACTGTAGCGGGTAGCTAAAGAGTTTAGATGGCATTAAATGCGCAAGTTAGGCGCATACTTATCTTGTACACGATATGCTTTGCAACGAGAGGGTAATTTTATTCGCATGATGAAGTCGAAAGCAATGCCTCTTCGCTCATATGCATCACTTTCGACTGGGGGGCTTGATGATGTACCCTCCGAACAGCTCGAAGGACACCCCTTCGAGACGTGTCGAAGCCCTTCTATACGAAGGCCCAAGTTAGGTCTCCAGAATATTCGTAGGCGTCAAACCATTCGTACACACGAAGGTTACCTGCGTGGAATTCGCCATTCGAAGCCCTAAGTCCTTTGGGGTATGGTTGACGAAGGAGTAACGGATATGAGAACCTCCTGACTTGGTCAAACCCACGATCTCCCTATCTTTCCTGGATTTCCCACCAAGTTTGAGAACATGGGTCACTAAGCCATAGCGGTTACCCACAAGCATGGGACGCCCCCATGTTCTCCGACATTTACGCAAAGGTGCTCCTAACCCTATTTCTTCCACTATAAATATGTTGGACGGGCAAAGGATTATTGTAAGCTGATTCAACACTCATCTCTTTACTCACACACACTTATACAACCATAACTCATACTTACTCTCACGCCGGACGTGGTTCGCAAGGTCCAACCCCTGCGTAATCACTTAACGTAGTGTCTTCGTATTTCTTATTCTCAGGTGAAAGACAATCTTGGCTGGAACATACACCCCTCATACCTTTAATCATCATCGAAGCCTGGTAGTGCAATTTATTGTACAATCAGTTATGACATTCAATATATGATTTGCCTCGTGTTGTTAGTGGCTTCACTTTTATGCCCCTGCATTCCGCTGGTTTTGAAGGGCTATTGATAGCAATCAGAGTTGAGTAAAGTTACATGTACTTTAGAACCATGAATATTGTGTTGCCATGTCTCATGAATGTGGCATATCATGGGCTATAGTTCTGCTATTTGGTCAAGACCCTCAAAAGCACTAGTAGCATCTAGTGGGAAGAAACATGAGACCTCATGCCATATCAAACAAAGTTTCTTAAAACAAACTTAAGACCAGGAAGCCATATGTACTAAATAAAGTTAATGCCAAATCACACAAGCTAAACAAGAATCTACCATACAAACAATGGTCATAAAATTGCTTTTTCAATTTCAAGTGGAACTTTTAATGTCAGTACAAGAATATGAAAGATTCTTGTTTAAATAATAGAATCTTTGTTCAAGAATAACTCAGGTATTGTATGGTTAAATAATAGAATATATTAGTAATAAAAAAAGGAAAAAAAATAATGCTAATAGACAAGAACACATTGTGCAAAGCATGGAGGTTCTTGATTCATTAACACCTTACAGATGTGAAATGCTTTAAAAGCATCTCAACAATATCACGTGAAATTCTATCGGATTCTGTCTTCAAGTGTTAAAATTTCCCATTTGTTTCCTTCTCAAGTCGCTTCACATTGGCACCGGAGTCACCACTAGACTATTTGGCATAAACAAATCAGTTTAGGTGTAGTTAATCCAATAATCCAACAGTAAAAAGCATAAAACTTCAAATTGTTGTAGAATAGTTTATAATGCTTCACATGGTTCTCAAAATCCTACAAGCTACAACTACATGATACAAGGGAAAAGCTCCAATTTTTTTGGTTAAATAAACTGAATCACGCAAAAACTGCTTCAATAGCCATTCCATCAACTCTGAATCATAGTCTGAAAATTCTAAATTTTTACAAGATATGATTGTTATAAGTATTAGAACTATACCTCAGTGAGCTTTCTCTTATAATGAACCTCCAATTTGTGCATGGAATTCAGCAACCTCCCTCTCAGCTTCGTCTTTCGCCTGTTTTAGTCTAGCCAATTTTGTTGAAGACAAAAACCTGGATTGTGTCAAAGAACTCGTGAAATACATAAAGAGGTGCACATGATCTACAGTTTCAAAAATATTACAGGTTAGATTAGGGAAAAGAGTACATGCCGTTTTGAGCAGCATTGACAATTTGCTGAGCTTCCTGGTTTGCTGCTAAAAATGATTGGATTCTGCTATGTCCCTGCTCCCACCATCTATGTTTGATACATGATTCCAAGAAGCCACAAAATGTTTAGCTCGGATACTAAAGCCTCGTCGAATGGTAAAATCTAGTCAAGTAGTAACTAATTTCTTTATGCGATTAGATAAAAAAAAATTGGTGCATCATTGTGTAACATCAGCGCATCACAGTTATAACATTTCATATAGGCATTTTATCAAACACCTTGTGTGCAATTTTTGTAAACATGATTCCAAATCATTTTTTTCTCTCAAATTTGCTTCAAATAACTAATCTATATAATGCATCAGCTCATAAAAACACTTAAAATGATATATCAATGAACAAATATGATGTTTACAGAATCAAAGTTCATAAAACCAAACTGTAACTCATAATAAACAAATAATCGTACAAGTAAACTCTAAAAACATGTATATTAGCCTTAATTTAGATTTTTATAACGAAACTAACAAATTTATAATCAAAAATGTTTAAAAACCTACTTTGATATTGTGATTTATGACACATATAACAAATATATATTGTACGATTGAACACTTCGATTGATTGTTTATGAAATTGATTTCGTTAATCTTCGATTTGAATCTGGAACTGAAAGAGGAATAAGATAAAATGAGAGAAAAAGTATTGGTGCGTGAAATGATAGAAAGATGAAAAAGAAAAAATGAGAGAAAATTAGGCATTATATATGAAAGGTGCAAATTTACAAAACACTCCCTTAAAGAATAAAAGAAGTTACAATTAGGTCCCTGTAGTTTAGTGGTAAAAAGGAGGGGAAGAGGGGTGATCTAACGGTTGAGATCACTTCTCTCACTTTTCTCTTGAGATCAACTTTTTAAATGATCCAATCTATATCTCTATATTATATATAACAGGCGGCATTTGGCATTAATGCCATCTCAATGCCACCTCAATGCCAAATAATCCATTTTCATGCCACATAAGCATTTGTTGTCTAACTAAGCAATTAATTATTAATTTTCAGAATTTTATTATTTTTTTTTGTAATTTTCGAAATTTTTTTAAGCATTTTTTAAAATTGTTTATAAAAAAGGTTCCTTGTAAGGTTTGAACCTTGGTTGTTTTGATAAATAACTTGTGTGTTTACCACTTAGGCAACAAGTTATTTTGATAATTATGTTGCATATTATAATCTATAAATGGCTATAATTTTATTAGAATCATATAGTAAATACAGTTTATCTACAAAAAATTATATTAAGTAATTATATTTTTAAAAAATTATTATACATATCTTTTCCTTAAATATATATTTTTTCTTAATTGATTCATTATATATTTTTTTACACAACCCTAATATCATCTCTTAATCCGGTATCATATAAAACAAGTGTATTCTCTGAGGGGTGAGCACAAAACCGAAAACCGAATCGAAACCGAAAACCGAATCGAAAAACCACCCCATTTGACAAACCAATGGTGGTGGTTTTGAATTTTATAAAACCGAATGTTTGGGCGGTTTTGGTTTCATAACAAAACCGAACCGAGAAAACCGCCCGCCCCACCTTTATATATGTTTTATATAATTTTATCTATATAAAAGATTTGCTATTTAATTTTAAAGATTTAAGTATACAACTTTATCTATTAAAAATTGTGTTGTTTCTTATCTATACATTAAAATTCATTTTATTTATAGATATTATATCTTTGTTTTCGAACAATAGTGTTCTTTGCAAATTTCCCTACAATTCTCGTAGTAGCGAACGAAAAGTGCAAAGTCATAAAGACGTGCATTTTATATTTTAGATTGATGTTTGGTTGTTTTGTACATTTTTTCAAGCTTTGGATTGCTAGATAATATGCTATTATCGATATTTGTTTAAATAATTTTGCTTGAAAACTTGGAATTGTAAACTTCATATAAGATTAAAACTTGCTTGTTTTCAAGTAAGAAAACCGAATAAAACCGAAACCGAACCGATTCAATGTCAAAACTCGAAAACCGAAACCGAAAAAACCGAAACCAAACGGTTTGTAGTTTCCAAAAACCGAAATATACGATTCGGTTTTTGGTTTTACCGTAAAACCGCCCCACCACGCCCCATGCTCACCCCTAGTATTCTCATCATTCATATGTGACTAACAATTTTTCAAATTAATTTACAGGTAGAGTTAGATATATGTTTGCATCGTTTTGGAATAGAAATCATGCAATAAGAACCTTACAGCGTGCTGCAAAAAACTACCACTCAATGATGGAAGCTGAGAAAAAGGTATACATTGTTGCTTTTTGTTCTTGATTAATCGAAATTTTGAAGTTTATGTTCATCTCTATTTAATTTCCATGCATATATGATGCATGTGAGCAACAACCAAGATTTTTGTTGTACTCATCCATCCATGTTCAATGTATCTGTTTGAGAGTGTTTGTGTACCTAATATATGCATAAACGATTATTGATATTACTTTAGATTAAATTGATTGGAGTTGAAGTTTTTTGGAAATTCAAACTAAGTTTACCCCTCATTCCTGTTATTGTAGGATGTGGCATCCACAAAAGTAAAGCTACGTTTTGGACCTTTTAGGTCCTTAGTTAGTTTAGTGTATCAAGTAAATTGTGTTGGTGCATCATGGCCTGTTTGGGATAATGGTTTGGCTGGCATATGATCACATAATCATATGTTAATGTTAGGCCTTTTGTCATTTGCTCTTGGCTCGTCTTTTTAGTTTTGGTGCGAATGTTTCTAATCCTATGTCATCTTACGACTATCATTAAGGATGACACCGCCTTGGAGCGAAATGTTGTTATTATTGGTTGATTTACGTATTCGAGGTTAGAACATATGCTTCTTCGACGCTTCTACTTTCGAATAATTTATATAATGTTATGTATCAACTTAACGGGAACGCTTAACATATTCGAACTAACATATTCGGATCTTGGTGCGTGAATCACTCGCGTGTTTTATGGTTCATATTTTATAAGCGTAACAAAGTCGAGGATGCTACATGGGATTTATTAAAACCGAAATCTTTGCGACAATTATGGACTTTTATTCATCCGGAAAGCCATTATTTCTAGATTCGGCTACTTGCTTCTATGGATACGACTATTCATGAAGTATGTGAACTTCTTCATTCAAATCTTACATGACACGTTATATTCCGCTTTTGTGAGTTTTTATAAGAAAAATTATTATCTTGAGTGGGATGACTCGGAAATTGTTGCAATGATTAAAGAATTGTTGGAAACTCATATACTGACTCAGCGTGAGATGATGGTGGAGATATCGAGTACATAGGATTTGATCCGTATGCTTCTTTAACATCTGGTTATTTTGTATTTATAAATGTATGAATGAATTAAGGTCCTTATAACTTATCTAAATTTGTCGCTTAATATTTGTTGTCGAGATTCGAGTTGTGAAGCTTAAAATGCAAGGAGCATGTAGTTGTCGCCAAGCTCATCTGTCACTCAAATCGAGCATCGAAAATATCTTGATGCATTATGTGCCACGAGGTAACACCGATTCGACTTGGCGTTTGACACATCTGAGAAAATAGAACGCAATTGACCCATTCGTATTCGAGGTTAGGAACATATGGTTCTTGACGCTTTCTACTTTCGAATAATTTATATAATGTTATGTATTAACTTACCGGGAACGCTTAACATATTAATTGAACTAACATATTCGGATCTTGGTGCGGGAATCACTCGCGTGTTTTATGGTTCGATTTTATAACTGTAACAAAGTCAGAGGATGCTACATGGGATTTATTAAAACCCGAAATCTTTGCAGCAATTATGGACTTTTATTCATCTGGAACGTATGCTTCTTTAACATCTGGTTATTTTATATTTATAAATGTATGAATGAATTAAGGTCCTTATAACTTATCTAAATTTGTAAACACTATTTGTTGTCGAGATTCGAGTTGTGAAGCTTAAAATGCAAGGAGCATGTAGTGGTGTCCAAGCTCATCTGTCACTCCAAATCGTGCATCGAAAATATGATGATGCATTATGTGCCCGAGGTAACACTGATTCGACTTCGGCATTTGACACATCTGAGAAAATAGACTGCAATTGACCCATTAAGTGTATGAGTTGAAATGGCCATCTCTGGTTATTAAACTCTCTTCTTTTGCAGGTTAAAGCTATAGAGCAGGAATTTGATGAAGAAGATGAAAATGGAGAATTATCAAGTCAGCTGGACTGAGCCACTAAGGTAGCCCTATTTCTATGCTCTCGAAAGGACCACATACAACAAAGAATTGTAGATACTTTGGTACCAAGTTATTTACAACATGTCCTATGACAATTGTATAGTGACATTGAAGAAAGAGAACACGCAGGAACACCTCAAATCATTCAACGAGTGAAGGAAGCTCTCGCATTTAAGGTGAAAGAACACGTCGGATACAAAAATATTTCAGAGAAAGAGAATGAATATATTGAGAGGGCACTAGAGAGACCACCAAAAGTTTTTGTCTGTCTGATCAATAGCCATGGTTTTAGTGATCCGATAACTCAAGAAACTGGTCAAACATATGAATGAAAAGCCATTGAAGAATGGATGAAACAAGGAAACACAACATGTCCAATCACAAGACAACCTCTTTCTCCAATTCACTCCCGAAAACAAATTATGTATTAGAGACGTATCTCATCGTGGAAGGAACAACATGCGATCAAGCACAAGACTTGTCATATCCCGAGACACCAATAAGCTCTTATGGAAGCCCGTCTTCGAGACTTTAGACATCGAGTTCAATGAAACATTCTCATACATTGCATCTCAATGTTTACAGGAACGCTTGAAGAACGGCCAACAATGTCTTGTGTTGTGGAAGAACTGGAGATTGCACTTGAATCACAGGAATTTGCTGATCACAGGCCCGAAGAACTAACTGGGAACCAACTCAAAGATATTCTCTCTAAAGACTTAATCATTAATGAGGACAAAACAGTAATTAGCTAAATTGCTTTGAGTTATATATGCACTTCTGAAAGAGGCTCTGTTGACACCTTTTCATTCACTAGCTGTACCGTCATCTCTAGCTTATCAAACCTCTGGTAAGGAGAACTCGTCAGTACAGATTCAATGGACATCTTGGCGCTCCTCTCACGGAACATCATCTTCAGTTGGATTCCAGTCAAAAATGACGTCTTACTTTCAAGAGTACCCTTCTCCATCAAGCAGCAAAACTATTAATTCCTCAAAGAAGCCCCCTGATGTTCCGGTCATATCAGAAGACAACCCAGTGGACTCGGATAGTGTCTTAAGAACAGCAATCATATTGCCCTTGAGGCGTAAGTTGACTGAATTAAGAGATGTTGAAGGATCACACTCAAGCAAACGACTCAACACCAGTGACCAAGGTTTCCGCTCTCCATTGAGTTCAACACCAAATATCAATCGTAAAGGCAATTTTCTAGGTGACACTCCTATGTTTACTTAATCAAGCTCTTTTAATGATCATTGTAAAACACCAGAGCAACTGTTGGTATGTTTGATGGCTTAGACGATAATCAGCCTACACAAAACCATGGACTACCGCTTGACCCTCAATCCTCCACTTCTGAGAGATTAAATTTGGATTCAATTATAGTTCAGTATCTAAAACACCAACATTGCCAATGCCATGCTCCAATAACCACATTTCCACCTCTTTCTATTTTGCATCCACATGTCTGTCCTGAATCAAAACGAAGCCTTGATGCACCATCAAACATCACTGCCCGTCTTAACACACGTGAATATCGAAATGTATATGGTGGTATCCATGGAAGTTGAAGAGACCTCCGGTTTGTCTACAATGATTTAATTTAGGCCATGGCGGACAACAAATTTGTATTATTTCTTTTTGTATATTAATGAATATATTATATCTAACATTCTTGTGGCAGTTCTACAGGGTTGTGGTTGGTAAAAAATCACCTGAAGAGGTCACAACAACTCGAGGAGTAATAAGAAGATTCAATGATTTGTTAAGGTTACTTGCTGTTGTAAGTACTTTTTTTATTGTTGTATCATTCATGCTGGGCTATGTAAGCACTTTGATGTTAAGCTCACTTTTTAACTCTACTTTTCCAGCTTAGGAAGGCATTCCCAAAAAAGAATCTTTCGCCAGCACCACCAAAGGGATCGACTCTTGAGGTTAAAAAGTCGAACATTATTGGAAGTGGTAGTTACCGTACTTGAATTATTTCCTATAACAGATAGATGACACAATATCCTTGTGAGCAAAGTTTTAAGTGGACATTACGTGTTGGCAATTAGCAACTATCTAAGAATTATTGATAACATTGATATTGGTCCATATAAATATTTCTATATTGACACTATATATGGTTGTCTTTAGTATTTGGGTTGCTCATGTAAAAACATCCTATGTACTATATGGCCACTTAAAAGTTGTATTAAATATATGGTTAGGAACAAGATATAGCAAGAACAGTTGAGCAAGCTTAACTATGTTCTTATAAAGATTGTCATCATCAACGACCACCATTATCGGATGTGTAACATACGACCACATAAACTATTTATTTTGTTTATAATTTTTCGGCAACATGGTTATGTGTCAGTTGAACTAATATTATGTTTATCAATTAGATAGTAATATGACGGTGTGCATGAAATATAGTACTTTTCGTTTCGTTTTCATAAAGTAATGAGCGTCGTGCATGAACTATATAGAAGATAATGAATTTATGGCAATCTCACGCAAGGGTTTTTATTCGAAAATAATGTGAATGAAATATAAATTATATTAAAATATATTGTTTTATGCATATTGTAGGGCCGATATGGATACTCGAGATATGTCACCATTAGTCATGCTCTTCTTCAACATGCTAAAGGAATTAAGACCTTTAAGGATGAATGTAGTGGCCGGAAGAACAATTGCATATTGTATCTCACAACTAATGCTAAAGATATCGTGTGTATGGCACGTTGGGCATGCATGATTGTAACCGTTAGTTTGGTGGACATAATCATATTACAAGTATTTTCTTTTTCTTATTATTGGACAATGGAATTTTGTGTATATTATTACATTATCAGCTGAGTTTGAATTATCCTCTTGGATAAAAGTCGATATCATATTGGTTGTTAATGTTACAACTCCTGAACTTGCATTGTCTCTGAATTGCAACAAATTAGAAGAGAGTTGAGCTTGTCATCAATTGAAATTTCTAGAGAAAGAACAAGATCAAATGGGTATTGAATTTGGAAACTGGAAGTATGACTCTGACTTAAGGACATAAGAGAGCCTACCCAAGCTTAGAGGTGGAAAACTTCAAGGCATTCAGGTAAGAAAATGTTTAAAGTATACAGTCAAACGGGTTGAACATCACCCAAAGGGTATATATAACTATACAAGCATTAAACTTCCCAAATCATTCTATTCAAAGGTTACATCCTTTATGAATTAATAAAGTTTTCTGTAATCATTTTTTTGACACTCATAATATACAAAAAAAAAAAAAAAAAAAATGGGCGATAAGTGTTCGACTTTTGACTCAACTCACCCAAAAAAAAAAAAAAAAAAAAAAACAACTTATTTTGACCCGTGACAAGATCGCCCACTAAGCCATACTCAAGCTCACACAAGAAGAGGATATATATACCTTTCCGAGCAAAAAGATTCATGATACGTTCATAATCCAAAGTACACTCACTGAAACAAGAAATTTCACTACATGCTTCTAAAACAAAATGCGATTATAATGTGGGTCGTGTTTATCTCAAACCGCCAAATAGAAATTTAGAATAAATGGAGAATTAGTTATAGAAATTTAGGACCGATGAAGAATCCCTCAATTATATAAATACAAAATTATTTTACATTAGAAACAAAATAACTGACTATTGAATATTTAAAATCGTTGTCTTGGTGCGATCTGTTTTATGTAGTTTTTAATGTCCGCCACTTATCATTTGTTTACATTAAAAATTCAAGCTTACTTATTGAATGTATATGAGCATGTTAAGATAGTCTCTTTATTTCGCATGATACCGTAAGTTATGAAATCATCCGTGTCCACAGAATATTGCATATGTTTATTTATAAATCTAAAGCGATGTCTTTAGCAAAGGAGGAAACATGGGAGTACCTCAAAAGACTGCTGCTTTACGGCTGACTTCTTGAACTTGCTTGCATCTTGACTTCTTGCTACTTGCTTGCATCGGCTTTTCGATGCGCCAAGATTATATCGGTAGGAAGTGTAGGTAGAATTTGCGCAATACCAAGGATGGTCTTAAGCCCTTCTGATAATAAGATGCCGTTTAAATTTAATCGTAGACAATTCCAAGTTGCATTGTGTTTTGCAATGACTATTAACAAAAGTCAAGGACAAACCTTAACACAAGTAGGATTGTTTCTACAACGGCCGGTTTTTTCTCACCGGCAACTATACGTAGCCGAATTTAAGTTAACTATTATATCACTTTAATACATTTTCATTATCTACATCTTTACAAACATACATAAATTTCATAATGTTGTAAAAATTATATATGTTGTGTTATTAACCATCCACGCAAACCATACAATTATTTAAAATTCTATATATATATATAGAATCCGGATCGATTGAGAAGGTTTTTATTTTGAGAAGATTGAGAAGGTTTTCAAAAACGATAGATTTTTAACTTTGATTCATGTTTTTCAAGCATAAAACTCATTTTAATGTGATTAAAATTTAAAATGTTTAAATTTTTTTTTGAATCAATGTTAAAACTCTCTCGATTTTGCGATATATGTAGAATACTGAATCATTTGCACAAAGTTAATGAATCATCATCATAACTCGATTTTAACAATGATTTGTGAATCAAATTTGTGATTTATAGATTGATTCACCATAAAATGATGTTTACTTGTGAATCAAATCAAAACATGAATCAATTTGCTCAAATGAAGATTTCTCAATCTTCTCAAATAAAACCTTCTCAATGGAACGACCTATATATATATATATATATATATATATATATATATATATATATATATATATATATATATATATATATATATATATATATATATATATATATATATATACACTAGTATTAAAGCGCCCAATGGTAGGGCATGACTTATAATTATTTTTTGTTATTTTTGTTAATCGAAATACATTTTTAGAATTCTCAAAATATTGTAAAACAATTGTTTCTTTTATTTTTAGTTGTTTTTTTTTTAGGTTAAAATTATAAATAATTATATGGTTTGCGTGAATGGTTAATAACATAACATATATAATTTTACAACATTATGATATTTATATAATTGAATGATAAATCTTTCAAAACAATGAATTGGAGATCGTTTTCTATTATTATAAGCATTGTGCCATGAAGTAACACCCAATTTGTATTCATTGCGTATCACGAATAGAGGGTGTTAGAGTATATCTAACAACGGGCAATAGAGGCGCATGACTTGTGAATATTCTTTGAATGTATTAGTTTTAAAACCACCTAAATCGCTTTTCCAAAATATTTGATTGATAATCATTCATTATTGCATCTTGATAGTATCTAAGGCAGGTCAAATGGGTAACTAAATGGGTACATCGGTTTGCTTTTTTTATCAAACTAATGTTATGCAAGATAATGAGCTTATATTATGATGAACATAATGTTACTTATCATTATGTTCATCATTGTCATAAGTAGTATCAAGGTCGAAAATAAGGTTCTTAAGATATCTCTCTGGCCCGTTTTTAATCGAAATTTACAACTACTGATCCAGAACCTAAGTTCTAAGAGTTACATATGTGCACACATGACAATATGACACATTTATCTATACCGCAACAAATAAGGTGAATAAATCCCACCAACTGATTCAGCACCTAAGTCCTAAGAATTATGTGAATAAATCATATGGTGAGTGATGACATTATGGCACTACTTCAAACTAACAAATAAAATGTTTGTGCAAGTTTTTCATAAGCAAGCCATTAACACACAATATGCTAGTTCATCAACCAGACTACATCAATTAGTTTGTCATATTTATAAAAACCAATTCATACAAGTAAACTATCAACTATATCAAATTCTATTGTAAAAATCGAGTTAAGGATAGTTTTGTTTTTCATTTGAGCTTGTTAAGGTTACCAGACCAACTCACTGTTTTAAACCGTGAATCAAACTTGTTTTGACCCATTACCTAATAGGTTGACCTCTTCCTCTATCGACTCCAATATGTGGTCATGTCCATTACTAATTTGGTACATATCAAATAGCATAATTTGTTTAAAATGAAAGTGTTAACTTCAACAGGATATGACAAAAATGATACTACTATAACAATCTAAACCTTTAAGATCCATTATATACCTTTGTGCAAAAGATATAAATAAACCATTTGAAGCCAAGAAAGTTCGTAAAAATGATTAGGAGTTTGTTTTACATGAGGTTCAAGCCTTGTTTCTCGACTCGAGCTTAGGCATCGAGTTTACATGAGGTTCATGTCTTGTTACTCCCCAGGTTCCTTGCATTGTCATTCACTTCTTCCGGAAATTATACATTTTAACAACATAAGATGACAAGTTAGTTACATCGTTTTAAACAACTATTGAAGAAGATGGGTTTTGAAAAGTGGATATGTTATCAAACTTATACTTTTGTATGCTTCAACTTTTGTTTACATAAGAATACGGGTCTTTTGATGTTGAGAGGAGACAAAAACATAGTGCTTGATTTGTTCAAGTTGGCGAGTAGCTTCCTTCCATCTCGCCATCCGTCATTTAGGTAAAGCTACCGGTAATGATCGATATCCGTTCTCTTTTAAAGAAGGATACAACTTTCTCATTTTCTTGGTGAGCCATATCCAGAATCTCCCCAAAACAACCACTGATCAGTACCTTCAGTTCAGGCATTACTTCCTCAATCCAAGCCCTATTATCGTGTGTGTTTTTCATCATTTACTTATTAGCCCTCATATGTAGTTCTGTCAAAAGATGCTCAAGGGTTGTTTTCACATTTTCATGTGTAGCTCTTTTTGTATTTCATTAGCCAACAAATCCTTCTTTTGGAACATCGTTGACCATTTTGACCATTCTTCATAGCTTCCACTGAAGGCACGTTCACGCCTATTTTGCAAACACAAGCTCACACAGTTAGCAATGATACTGGGAAATGAGAAGTAATTTAGAGCAAGGTTACACTGATTTTCAAATATTCAATAAAGTCGGGGTTACTTTTTTTTTTTATAATTGGTTGAAGTGAAATTATAGAAGGTGGCTTTTACCTGTGATTACTAAGGAGTTCTGCTATTCGTGTGGGTTAGGATTTTCTAGGCTCTTGACCAACTCATCCCAGATAGCGCTTTCATCCCCGATAGGAGTGAAGAACGTGAGTTGTGCAGTTTCAAAGTTGTCCGTTATGAAGGCCTTAAAGTTGTATATGTATTCGTTGATTATATACATTAGACTGTATGCATAAAAAAAGGCAAAAGATGATGTGGTGGGCAATGACCTGTGTGTGTGGTTTGTTTGGGCTCCTTGTTGTGTACACTCTTAAATTCCTGTGCATACAACACAATTAATTAATTATGGGAATTCATTATATGTAAAAATGGAGGAAAAAAGTGTTAGCAAGTCGACCCAGCCCAGCCCGCACTTAAAAGGCGACATGTCTCAAGTCTCAACCCAACCCATTTTTTTCAAACTAAAAACCATACCTCGTTTTATCTCAAGCTCTTGATCAAGCTCCTCCTTCCATTTTCTATGTACTTGGAGAAATCCATCTTAAACAAGACATCTAGCTTAAGCACCACGTAACCTTACATATAAATAAAGTGAAAACATCACAAGCCATTTACTAACCAGGGCTGCTTCTTGTTGAGATTCACCCGTTCATATCCTTAAGCGTGGTGATGAAAGGTCCATATTTGTGCATGTTTTCTTCACCGCTAACATTTGATATTCACCTACTTCCACTCCGTGGCTTCCATTACTTACAGACATCGGGTGCTTTAAAGGGAGTACCAAGAGGAATCGATTAGGTGACTTGCTTTTAGTGGCGATTTCTAGTAATTAGGACTACTTCCGTTGGATGGGATGTCAACATTGTCCATTGAGCGGGATGGAACTACACTGTTGTAAAACTCCTCATATAAAGGTGTTTGAAGTCTTTTCAATTCTAATGCACAAGTGATAAAGAAGAACCATGTAAACAGCATTGAAACCTCAAATCGAAGCCAATTCCATACTACATCCGAAAATATAGTTATGACGTATGAGAAAGTACGATGAAAATAGTACCTTATCATCCGAAAAGCTCTTATTTTAGATTCGATTAGCCATCATCGTCCTCGGAGAGGCGAAACAAAGCCTGCAAGATATTCGATTGATCGTCCAAACTTGACGGCTTCGTCTTGTATTTGTGTATAAAAGCGACAACGATGGGTCCATTTTGAGGATTATTGCGAACACATTTGGCGGCATAAGCGAATCAGATATCGATGTTTTACGGACCCGTTTTGCAATTGCCACCATGTCCCTATTTTGCAAAGCAATAGGCCATGTCTGGCTTGAATAGGTGTTGGGGATGCAAACCGGCGTGATATCTGGAATTTAAACATATTAGTATTAGTAAGCCCTATAGATTGATAGCTATCTTTTTGGTCAAGCTGCTAAGCATTTTTCGAATGTTTAAAGGAATCTCTACAATTTAAAAGATGTTGGGATTGAAAAAAAAACAAATTTGGTAAATGAAGGCCTATAGATGGAGTTGCTTCTTGAAGCAACTCGAGGAAACAAAAGGGTGTAATTAAGACAAAAGAGGCCGACCCAACTTGATTTTGCAGCCTAACTCGAATAAATGTTCCATAAGTATGAGAATAGCGGCAACGCGTACGACATGTGCTTTCCGTTTGCGAGCAGATATCGCACTGCGACAAGTCGATTGTTAATCCCGGATGATAAATTCATAGCATCCGGAGGCCATGACTGCTGGATTGGTCTCATCATAGCATTGTTGCAAACAATTGGGCCACCGGTTGTCCGTACATGTTATGTGAGGGGTTCCACCGAGGATATTAGGTGAAAGATTTTGATGTGGATGACCACCAAATCTCATATCCCGAAACAACCAGCAGACATTCGAATCACGCGTATGCAAAAATATAAAAGCGTAAAAAATACCTATACCAAGAACAAATCAAATATCATATTCTTGGAGCGCAATAAGAACAAAGGAACACAAGTTGTTAGTTTAATAGAAAAAGCATTTTAAAGTTGTTTGCACGAATACATAAGAGTGATTGAGTTACCTCACCCATTGTTGCTTGAGCAATCTTTCAATAGAATACTTGTGTTGGGTGATATACATAATTGGCACACCAGGGAATCTGTTTGCAAATATTTATTCAAATACATTGACTTTATCACACAAAGTTCATGACAAAGAAGACAAGTCTTTGCAACAAAAAAAAGCATACCTTGCGAATCCTACGCTTCTAGTCTCTATCACATCTCGCTACCATATAGCACTTGTGCTGTTTTGAATAAGAACTTATAAGGCTTAATAGAATTTAAACACTGATTTATTTCGTAATTAGAGTGCATGCTTATACACTAAAGTGTCTTTTGGTGATCTTAATTATATTAGACACTTGATGAAATTGAAAACTTGTACCAGACAATCATTGATTCGAACAAAGCTATGCAATGAATAGACTAAGTTAAAGAAAAACTACTATGCTAAACTCTCTATATGTACATACCTTAAGCTTCAAACGAATTATTTCTAATGCCTCCTATTCAATTTGAAAATATGGATTAACAACCCTAAAAATAGTAGTCAATCATAACTTATGTAAAAAAGAACAAAGATTTTGAAATAAATTTTTAATTTGAAGTCAAGTATAAATCTAATAGGTTGCCATTATGTTACTAATAGGCAAAGTGAGATATTTGACATCAACCAGCATAAAATTGAGATGTTCATACTCCCATTTGTTCCTGATTGCCTCATATATCTTTCCCATCTCGCGATATCCTTTTGCATCTCTTTAATGTTTGGAAACTTAACTGCACCACTGAAAAGCGCGACTACACATTGACACCTTATTCTTGAGGTTTAAAGGCTCGAAATACCATCCAGAAATCCTATAATACCTGAATTTCTAAAATTCACAAAAAGACCAAAATAACCCTACAATTAAAAGTATGAAAAATTAATTCAAAAGAATACCAAGTAAGCTATGTAAATTCAGAGAATTTTAAGAAATATCCCACATGACCTAAATAAATATTAAACACTTTTTAAAGGTAATTTTTATAGTTTATGATTTTATAAAAATTAGTTTTGTATTTTACATATTAGCCGAAAATATTTAAAATAGTTTATAAAAGAAATAAAACTAAATAAAAGCCCAATATAATTTATATTATTAAAAGACCATTTAATTTAAGTCCAATGCATTATAAAGCCCACAAGAAAAATAATAGCTCAAGTATATATACAAATATTCGGTTCCTATAATCCCTAATAACCGATTTTTCACCAAACCGACCTAAAAACCCTCAACAATTCGACTTCTAGTTTCCAGAGCTTGAGACTATTTTTCTTGGACGAGATTCAAGGTATAGAAGGTGGGAAAAATAGTGTTTGAGTTCCAGAGTTGCTGTGGTGATCGTTGTGAGTTTTGAGAGAATTAGGGTTTCGACAGAGAGGTTTTGTGCTTCTTTGTTCCAACGATTCAAGCTCATCAAGGGTATGTTTCTAATGTTGAATTCAGTCCTATAAGTCGTATATAACACATAAAAATTAGCCATGCATGATTTATATGTCGTATGAAATTATTTGAAACCTAAAACCCTAAAAAGCGTATATAACTAACGAATGAGCTTATAATATTTTTAGAGATCATGAATCTATTTTTCAGAAGCTATTACATATTATAAGACCTGAATAAAATGCATAATCATGAATTAGAAGCTTGTGTGAATTGTCTTGGGTTTTCTTGATTGAAACGCATAAAAAGGAAAAGATTTAAAAGGCGATTAGGGTTTTGTATAAATTAGGGTTTCCTTATAATCATGGAAGGTAATTAATGAAGTAGTAATGATAAGCTAATGATTGGTGTAACCTAGGTTTAGGGCTTGTACTTAAATTTTACATTATTCGGTTCTTAATTAAAGGTTTGGGTTGGTTTTGTAAATATTGAAACTTAAAGGTTATTTTGTAAACAGTAAAATACTTGTACTAAACATATAAAAATAAGTGTGGAGGTTAAACATGTAATTTTGGATAATTAAAGGGCCATTCGAATTGTATTTAATTTATTAGAAGATGCGTTTTGTAAATTCTAAATCCTTTGGGTTAAAAGTGTAAATCGATAATAGAAGGTTTGATCGTATAATTAAAGATGTTAAAGGTACAACATGTAATTTTGGGTAATTATGGGTCAACATGTGTAAATAAATTACGTAAGGACATGCGTGAGTTTTGAGATAATTTCGGTTTGTTATCATTTACATTCTAGGTTAAATTGGAAATCATTAAAAAGTAATATGTGAATTTAATGTGTATTTAGTAATATTTAAAGAGTAAGTGGAAACCTTAGAACCTAAATAGGAAGTTGGTGAATTAATGAGGAATACCCTAAAATGTTGTGATTTAATGCAATATAACTAAAAATGGGAATAATCGACAACCCTAAAAGTATTAATGAGATTAATCCGTTATACTAATAAGTATTAAATAATCATAATCCGTGTAGATTCGTTGAAGACGCGACATTACATCTTCGTATTCGTTCATTTGTTGCTTTTCTCTCGATTGCTTTAAGGTACGGATATTACGTCTTACTTTAAGACAACGTGTTTATCATCTGATATTCGACCTTTTCGGTAAAGGTTCCGTATGATGTTCTTTTCGTTCGCTTTTCTATTTTACTTATTAGGATTTCATGCCATTGCTATGAACCCTTTTTCTGAATGTTTGATACATTGCTTATATGAACTTATGTTCTAAAGTGAACTATCGCGATATCGATGTGAACTTATGTTAGGAAGATTTTGATATACAATCGTTGAACTTTGCTATGGTTGATTATGAACTTCGATTATGAATGTATGATATGCCACTATGATATGAACTTGAATATCCGAATATGAACCTTATGATATGATGTTGCCGATATGTTATCGTGACCTTTATGATGAATTATGATCCGTGTCATTTATGACAATCTGTTTGACCTAAGTTAGTTTGACACCCGAGCCAAATATTTCACTAGTCATGGGGTTCCATGTCCGTATCGTTGATGCACCTCCGATATGACTCTAGGCGATAGAGTGATGTTCCGCCACGTCTACGGATGGTGAAGCATATTTTTGAATATGTAGGAAGGGCGATGGATGCATCCTAGATCGATCGTTATCCGATATGATTTGTACGGTGAATGATGTAGAATTATACTGTCTGCGTCTTCACAAAATGCGGGAGCTAGCTACTCCATTGGTTACTGAGGTCTCCCCTCATATTATATATGGTATTCGAGGTCACCCTCCGAATAAAATGGTTACTTATGATATGTATGATCGATATGTTTTGGGCTCGTGGTAGTTGACTAAATCTTTATCTGTTATACGTGTTAAGTATTCTATGATTCGGGTATTTCGTGTGTTTATATTATGTATTATGATATGATATGTTAGAGAATATTGCTTATGACGTATTTGTTCAAGTGATTACTAGTTGCCATGATAGGATACGATTAATATGTTTAAATATGATTCGCATCTTGCCATCGATTGTCGATAACTTATTGTTATGTGAACTTTTGATGCGAGTGATGACTACATTAGTGATAATCAATTGTTCGAAAGTTTAGTAAGTATAATTGTTAAGTTAATCGATAAACTTTACTTATACGTTAGGGTATTTATCCGTTTATGATTTGGTCTGCCATGATTGTTTGCTACTTCCGCTGCTATAATATTGAATTGAGTGTTTTAAATGTTTCTTCATTGATTTGTATGAATGTCATGTTTATTTTCTAGGACAGTTTCCGTTAGTTTTGAGACTTTCCGTTTGGCTTATACGTAGTCTGTTATTTTGGTATGCAATGTGTTTGGTTGTTTTGATATGTTTGTGTTTGTGTCATTGATGTGCTATGTGATGTCTAAGTGTTATGTGGTTGTTTGGATTTACAGTATATTTGTGCTTCCAGAATCCTAAAAGATCCTTAAGTCATTATTTCATTTTGAATTAGTTATTCGTATATTTGTTTTGTTTTAGCTTTTGTTTCTGTTATATCATTCATTTGGGCTTTGTAAGCTCGGTAGCACTTTCTTTCTGCGGTGTTAAGCGTTCAAGATAAGCTTATGGGATAGGCGATCTAGGTTGAGAGTAGAGCTGAGAGCAAGACTTTACCATAGAGATCTTAGATTTATTTTGGAAGATTAGTTATTTATGTTTCTTTTGGATATTTTGTAAAGGCTTCCGCTATTGTATAGTATTTAAAGTTCGATATGAAACCGTATTGTGATATCTTTACCCTTGCCTGGGTGAGGGTGTTACAATTTATGGTATCGAGCTCTAGGTTTTAGGACCCTTAGAGCTTAGGCTATGACCCGTGAGGATTGGGTGAACATTAGGCTTCCGATCATTAGGATATCTTCGATCCTTTGATGGTCGTTCGGTTGACGATATCCTTTTGCCTTCAGCGAATTGGCCCTCCTTTGTTCGATCGAATTTTGTTATTTTGTTTTCGCTCGTCCGCTTGTCGATCGTTAGATGGAGACTACCCGTGAGCCGAAGAAGATGGTGCCGACCTGCGTTCTTTGACGGTTCTGTCTTTGAGAGGTTCGTGCGAAGAAGCCCCTCGATTGCCGTCTTGTTGGAGACATCGAGGATCTTTGTTGGAGGAAGTTGGATGGACCAACCAAAGGCGCAAGAGGCGGAGACAAGATTCAACCCGGTGGTGAGAAGATTCATCTACTTCATATGATTTTGGCGCGACTTATGTCACTCGATTCGTTTGTCATGCGTTTCAAGGCGATTTGATATTCGAGATAAGTGATTCGATATGTATTGCTTTTCTCCGATTTGTTCGAACTCGGTGTGAATCGTGAAGTTTTATCGTTTAGCATACGGTATATCCGACTTTTCTTTACGGATCGTTAGTAATAAGTCATGAGGAAGAATACGAGGTGGATTCGGATTTGGAGTCTACGACTACTAGTAGGTTCAATCCAACCTAATATATGCATAAACGATTATTGATATTACTTTAGATTAAATTGATTGGAGTTGAAGTTTTTGGAAATTCAAACTAAGTTTACCCTCATTCCTCGTATTGTAGGATGTGGCATCCACAAAAGTAAACTACGTTTTGGACCTTTTAGGTCCTTAGTTAGTTTAGTGTATCAAGTAAATTGTGTTGGTGCATCATGGCCTTGTTTGGGATAATGGTTTGGGCGCATATGATCACATAATCATATGTTAATGTTAGGCTTTTGTCATTTGCTCTTGGCTCGTCTTTTAGTTTTGGTGCGAATGTTTCTAATCCTATGTCATCTTACGACTATCATTAAGGACAGATACCCGCCTTGGAGCGAAATGTTGTTATTATTGGTTGATTTACGTATTCGAGGTTAGAACATATGCTTCTTCGACAGTTTCTACTTTCGAATAATTTATATAATGTTATGTATCAACTTAACGGGAACGCTTAACATATTCGAACTAACATATTCGGATCTTGGTGCGGGAATCACTCGCGTGTTTATGGTTCATATTTTATAGCGTAACAAAGTCGAGGATGCTACATGGGATTTATTAAAGAAATCTTTGACAATTATGGACTTTATTCATCCGGAAAGCCATTATTTCTAGATCGGCTATACTTCTATGGATACAGACTATTCATGAAGTATGTGAACTATTCATTCAAATCTTACATGACACGTTATATTCCGTTTTGTGAGTTTTTATAAGAAAAATTATTATCTTGAGTCGAGGATGACTCGGAAATTGTTGCAATGATTAAAGAATGTTGGAAACTCATATCCTGACTTTAGCGTATGAGATGATGGTGTAAATACATAGGATTTGATCCGTGTGCTTCTTTAACATCTCGGTTATTTTGTATTTATAAATGTATGAATGAATTAAGGTCCTTATAACTTATCTAAATTTGTCTTAATATTTGTTGTCGAGATTACGAGTTGTGAAGCTTAAAATGCAAGGAGCATGTAGTTCTTGTCCAAGCTCATCTGCGCTCACGAAATCGAGCATCGAAAATATCTTGATGCATTATGTGCACGAGGTAACATGATTCGACTTGGCGTTTGACACATCTGAGAAAATAGAACGCAATTGACCCATTCGTATTCGAGGTTAGGAACATATGGTTCTTCGACGCTTTCTACTGAATAATTTATATAATGTTATGTATTAACTTAGCTGGGAACGCTTAACATATTCGAACTAACATATTAGGATCTTGGTGCGGGAATCACTCGCGTGTTTTATGGTTCGATTTTATACGGTAACAAAGTCGAGAGGATGCTACATGGGATTTATTAAAACCGAAATCTTTGCGACAATTATGGACTTTATTCATACGGCGTATGTTCTTTAACATCCGGTTATTTATATTTATAAATGTATGAATGAATTAAGGTCCTTATAACTTATCTAAATTTGTAAACACTATTTGTTGTCGAGATTCGGGTTGTGAAGCTTAAAATGCAAGGAGCATGTAGTGGTACGTCCTCATCATCGCTCTGAAATCGTGCATCGAAAATGATGATGCATTATGTGCTGAGGTAACACGATTCGACTTCGGCATTTGACACATCTGAGAAAATAGACCGCAATTGACCCATTAAGTGTATGAGTTGAAATGGCCATCTCTGTTTATTAAACTCTCTTCTTTTGAGTTAAAGCTATAGGCGAATTTGATGAAGAAGATGAAAATGGAGAATATCAAGTCACCGGATGAGCCACTAAGGTAGCCTATTTCTATGCTCTAAAAGGACCATACAACAAAGAATTGTAGATACTTTGGTACCAAGTTATTTACAACATGTCCTATGACAATTGTATAGTGACATTGAAGAAAGAGAACACGAACACCTCGAATCATTCAACGAGTGAAGAGCTCTCGCATTTAAGGTGAAAAAACGTCGGATACAAAATATTTGGAGAAAGAGAATGAATATATTGAGAGGGCACTAGAGACCCCAAAAGTTTTATCTGTACGATCAATAGCCATGGTTTTAGTGATCCGATAACTCAAAGCTGGTCAAACATATGAATGAAAAAAAGCCATTGAAGAATGGATGAAACGAAACACAACATGTCCAATCACAAGACAACCTCTTTCTCCAATTCACTCCCGAAACAAATTATGTATTAGAGACGTATCTCATCGTGGAAGGAACAACATGCGATCAAGCACAAGACTTGTCATATCCCGAGACACCAATAAGCTCTTATGGAAGCCCGTCTTCGAGACTTTAGACACTGAGTTCAATGAAACATTCTCATACATTGCATCTCAATGTTTACAGGCAGCTCTTGAAACGACCAACAATGTCTTGTGTTGTGGAAGAAGCTGGAGATTGCACTTGAATCACAGAATTTCTTGATCACGGGCCGAAGAACTAGCGGGAACCAACTCAAAGATATTCTCTCTAAGACTTAATCATTAATGAGGACAAAACAGTAATTAGCTAAATTGCTTTGAGTTATATATGCACTAGAAAGAGGCTCATTGACACCTTTTCATTCACTATTGTCTGTCATCTCTAGCTTATCAAACCTACGGTAAGAACTTCGTCGAGCAGATTCAATGGACATCTTGGCGCTCCTCTCACGGAACATCATCTTGATTGATTCCGGTCAAAAATGATCTTACTTTCAAGAACCCTTCTCCATCAAGCGAAAAAACTATTAATTCCTCGAAGCCCCTGATGTTCGGTCATATCGGAAGACAACCAGTGGACTCGGATAGTGTCTTAAACGACAATCATATTGCCCAGTAAGTTGTTGAATTAAGAGATGTTGAAGGATCACACTCAAGCAAGCGACTCAACACCGGTGACCAAGGTTTCCGCTCTCCATTGAGTTCAACACCAAATATCAATCGTAAAAGCAATTTTCTAGGTGACACTCTATGTTTACTTAATGCTCTTTTTAATGATCATTGTAAAACACCGGCAGCTGTTGGTATGTTTGATGGCTTGAGCGATAATCGATACACAAAACCATGGACTACCGCTTGACCCTCAATCCTCCACTTAGAGAGATTAAATTTGGATTCAATTATAGTTCGATATCTAAAACACCAACATTGCCAATGCCATGCTCCAATAACCACATTTCCACCTCTTTCTATTTTGCATCCACGTATGCGTCACGAATCAAGCGAAGCCTTGATGCACCATCAAACATCCTTGCCGTCTTAACACGTGAATATCGAAATGTATATGGTGGTATCCATGGAAGTTGAAGAGACCTCCAGGTTTGTCTACTTGATTTAATTTAGGCCATGGCGGACAACAAATTTGTATTATTTCTTTTGTATATTAATGAATATATTATATCTAACATTCTTGTGGCGATTCTGAGGTTGTGGTTGGTAAATCACACGAAGAGGTCACACAACTCGAGGAGTAATAAGAAGATTCAATGATTTGTTAAGGTTACTTCTTTGTTGTAGTACTTTTTATTGTTGTATCATTCATCTGGGCTATGTAAGCACTTTGATGTTAAGCTCACTTTTTAACTCTACTTTTCCGACAGGAAGGCATTCCCAAAAAATCTTCGCCCGACACCACCAAAGGGATCGACTCTTGAGGTTAAAAGTCGAACATTATTGGAAGTGGTAGTTGATTACTTGATTATTCCTATAACGAGATAGATGACACAATATCCTTGTGAGCAAAGTTTTAAGTGGACATTACGTGTTGGCAATTAGCAACTATCTAAATTATTGATAACATTGATATTGGTCCATATAAATATTTCTATATTGACACTATATATGGTTGTCTTTAGTATTTGGGTTGCTCATGTAAAACATCCTATGTACTATATGGCCACTTAAAAGTTGTATTAAATATATGGTTAGGAACAAGATATAGCAAGAACAGTTGAGCAAGCAACTATGTTCTTATAAAGATTGTCATCATCATGACCACCATTATCGGATGTGTAACATACGACCATAAACTATTTATTTTGTTTATAATTTTTCGGCAACATGGTTATGTCAGTTGAACTAATATTATGTTTATCAATTAGATAGTAATATGACGTGTGCATGAAATATAGTACTTTTCGTTTCGTTTTCATAAAGTAATGAGCGTCGTGCATGAACTATATAGAAGATAATGAATTTATGGCAATCTATGAGGGTTTTTATTCGAAAATAATGTGAATGAAATATAAATTATATTAAAATATATTGTTTTATGCATATTGTAGGGCCGATATGGATACTCGAGATATGTCACCATTAGTCATGCTCTTCTTCAACATGCTAAAATTAAGACCTTTAAGGATGAATGTAGTGGCCTGAAGAACAATTGCATATTGTATCTCACAACTAATGCTAAAGATATCGTGTGTATGTACGTTGGGCATGCATGATTGTAACCGTTAGTTTGGTGGACATAATCATATTACAAGTATTTTCTTTTTCTTATTATTGGACAATGGAATTTTGTGTATATTATTACATTATCAGCTGAGTTTGAATTATCCTCTTGGATAAAAGTCGATATCATATTGGTTGTTAATGTTACAACTCCCGAACTTGCATTGTCTACGAATTGCAACAAATTAGAAGAGTTGAGCTTGTCATCAATTGAAATTTCTAGAGAAAGAACAAGATCAAATGGGTATTGAATTTGGAAGCTGGAAGTATGACTCGACTTAAGGACATAAGAGAGCTACAAGCTTAGAGGTGGAAAACTTCAAGGCATTCGAGTAAGAAAATGTTTAAAGTATCTGATCAAGCGGGTTGAACATCACCCAAAGGGTATATATAACTATACAAGCATTAAACTTCCCAAATCATTCTATTCAAAGGTTACATCCTTTATGAATTAATAAAGTTTTACGTAATCATTTTTTGACACTCATAATATACAAAAAAAAAAAAAAAAAAAATGGGCGATAAGTGTTCGACTTTTTGACTCATCTACCCAAAAAAAAAAAAAAAAAAAAACAACTTATTTTGACCCGTGACAAGATCGCCCTTACTAAGCGTACTCAAGCTCACACACGAAGAGGATATATATACCTTTCCGGAGCAAAAAGATTCATGATACGTTCATAATCCAAAGTACACTCACCGAAACAAGAATTTCACTACATGCTTCTAAAACAAAATGCGATTATAATGTGGGTCGTGTTTATCTCAAACCGCCAAATAGAAATTTAGAATAAATGGAGAATTAGTTATAGAAATTTAGGACCGATAAGAATCCCTCAATTATATAAATACAAAATTATTTTACATTAGAAACAAAATAACTGACTATTGAATATTTAAAATCGTTATCTTGGTGCGATGATGTTTATGTAGTTTTTAATGTACGCCACTTATCATTTGTTTACATTAAAAATTCAAGCTTACTTATTGAATGTATATGAGCATGTTAAGATAGTCTCTTTACGCATGATACCAGTAAGTTATGAAATCATCCGTGTCCTGGAATATTGCATATGTTTATTTATAAATCTAAAGCGATGTCTTTAGCAAGGAGGAAACATGGGAGTACCTCAAAAGGCGCTTTACTTTGACTTCTTGATGCTTGCTTGCATCTTGGCTTCTTCTACTTGCTTGCATCGGCTTCTTGGTGCGCCAAGATTATATCGGTAGGAAGTGTAGGTAGAATTTGCGCAATACCAAGGATGGTCTTAAGCCCTTGATAATAAGATGCCGTTTAAATTTAATCGTGAACAATTCCAAGTTGCATTGTGTTTTGCAATGACTATTAACAAAAGTCAAGGACAAACCTTAACACAAGTAGGATTGTTTCTACAACGGCGGTTTTCTCTTACCCTGACTATCACGTGGCAATTTAAGTTAACTATTATATCACTTTAATACATTTTCATTATCTACATCTTTACAAACATACATAAATTTCATAATGTTGTAAAATTATATATGTTGTGTTATTAACCATCCATAAACCATACAATTATTTAAAATTCTATATATATATATAGAATCCGGATCGATGAGAAGGTTTTATTTTGAGAAGATTGAGAAGGTTTTCAAAAGCGATAGATTTTAACTTTGATTCATGTTTTTCAAGCATAAAACTCATTTTAATGTGATTAAAATTTAAAATGTTTAAATTTTTTTTGAATCAATGTTAAAACTCTCTCGATTTTGCGATATATGTAAATCTTGAATCATTTGCACAAAGTTAATGAATCATCATCATAACTCGATTTTAACAATGATTTGTGAATCAAATTTGTGATTTATAGATTGATTCACCATAAAATGATGTTTACTTGTGAATCGAATCAAAACATGAATCAATTTGCTCGAATGAAGATTTCTCAATCTTCTCAAAATAAAACCTTCTCAATGGGCAGACCTATATATATATATATATATATATATATATATATATATATATATATATATATATATATATATATATATATATATATATATATATATATATATATATATACACTAGTATTAAAGCACCCAATGGTGGCATGACTATAATTATTTTTTGTTATTTTTGTTAATCGAAATACATTTTTAGAATTCTCAAAATATTGTAAAACAATTGTTTCTTTTATTTTTAGTTGTTGGTTTTTGGGTTAAAATTATAAATAATTATATGGTTTGCGTGAATGGTTAATAACATAACATATATAATTTTACAACATTATGATATTTATATAATTGAATGATAAATCTTTCAAAACAATGATTGGAGATCGTTTTCTATTATTATAAGCATTGTGCCATGGTAACACAATTTGTATTCCGCTGCGTATCACGAATAGGGGTGTTAGAGTATATCTAACAACGGGCAATAGAGCGGGCATGACTTGTGAATATTCTTTGAATGTATTAGTTTTAAAACCACCTAAATCGCTTTTCAAAATATTTGATTGATAATCATTCATTATTGCATCTTGATAGTATCTAAGGCGGTCAAATGGGTAACTAAATGGGTACATCGGTTTGCTTTTTATCAAACTAATGTTATGCAAGATAATGAGCTTATATTATGATGAACATAATGTTACTTATCATTATGTTCATCATTGTCATAAAATAGTATCAAGGTTAAAATAAGGTTCTTAAGATATCTCTACGGCCCGTTTTAATCGAAATACAACTCTTGATCCAGAACCTAAGTTCTAAGAGTTACATATGTCTTGTGACAATATGACACATTTATCTATACCGAACAAATAAGGTGAATAAATCCCACCAAGCGATTGACACCTAAGTCCTAAGAATTATGTGAATAAATCATATGGTGATGATGACATTATGGCACTACTTCAAACTAACAAATAAAATGTTTGTGCAAGTTTTCATAAGCAAGCCATTAACACACAATATGCTTAGTTCATCAACGAGACTACATCAATTAGTTTGTCATATTTATAAAACCAATTCATACAAGTAAACTATCAACTATATCAAATCTATTGTAAAAATCGAGTTAAGGATAGTTTTGTTTTTCATTTGAGCTTGTTAGGTTACCCAGACAACTGTTGTTTTTAACCAGTGAATCAAACTTGTTTGACCCATTACCTAATAGGTTGACCTCTTCCTCTATCGACTCCAATATGTGGTCATGTCCATTACTAATTTGGTACATATCAAATAGCATAATTTGTTTAAAATGAAAGTGTTAACTTCAGGGATATGACAAAAATGATACTACTATAACAATCTAAACCTTTAAGATCCATTATATACCTTTGTGCAAAAGATATAAATAAACCATTTGAAGCCAAGAAAGTTCTGTAAAAATGATTAGGGTTTGTTTACATGAGGTTCAAGCCTTGTTTCTCGACTCGAGCTTAGGCATCGAGTTTACATGAGGTTCATGTCTTGTTACTCCCCAGTTCCTTGCATTGTCATTCACTTCTTCCAAATTATACATTTAACAACATAAGATGACAAGTTAGTTACATCGTTTAAACAACTATTGAAGAAGATGGGTTTGAAAAGTGGATATGTTATCAAACTTATACTTTTGTATGCTTCAACTTTTGTTTACATAAGAATACGGGTCTTTTGATGTTGAGAGGAGACAAAAACATAGTGCTTGATTTGTTCAAGTTGGCGAGTAGCTTCCTTCCATCTGCGCCATCGTCATTTAGGTAAAGCTACGGTAATGATCGATATCCGTTCTCTTTTAAAGAGGATACAACTTTCTCATTTTCTTGGTGAGCCATATCGAAATCTCCCAAACAACCAGCATCGGTACCTTGATTCGGGCATTACTTCTCAATCCAAGCCCTATTATCGTGTGTGTTTTCATCATTTACTTATTAGCCTCATATGTAGTTACGTCAAAAGATGCTCAAGGGTTGTTTTCACATTTTCATGTGTAGCTCTTTTGTATTTCATTAGCCAACAAATCCTTCTTTTGGAACATCGTTGACCATTTGACCATTCTTCATAGCTTCCATGAAGGCGTTCACGCCTATTTTGCAAACACAAGCTCACCTGATTATAGCAATCTTTGGGAAATGAGAAGTAATTTAGAGCAAGGTTACTTGATTTTCAAATATTCAATAAAGTCGGGTTACTTTTTTTTATAATTGGTTGAAGTGAAATTATAGAAGGTGGCTTTTGTGATTACTAAGGAGTTACTGCATTCGTGTGGGTTAGGATTTTCTAGGCTCTTGACCAACTCATCGAGATAAGCGCTTTCATCCCCGATAGGAGTGAAAAGCGTGAGTTGTGCGGTTTCAAAGTTGTCCGTTATGAAGGCCTTAAAGTTGTATATGTATTCGTTGATTATATACATTAGGCGTATGCATAAAAAGGAAAAGATGATGTGGTGGGCAATGACACGTGTGTGTGGTTTGTTTGGGCTCCTTGTTGTGTACACTCTTAAATTCTGTGCATACAACACAATTAATTAATTATGGAATTCATTATATGTAAAATGGAGGAAAAAGTGTTAGCAAGTCGACGACCCGACCCGCACAAAAGCATGTCTCAAGTCTCAACCCAACCCATTTTTTCAAACTAAAACCATACCTCGTTTTATCTCAAGCTCTTGATCAAGCTCCTCCTTCCATTTTCTATGTAGGAGAAATCCATCTTAACTGACATCTAGCTTAAGCACCACGTAACCTTACATATAAATAAAGTGAAAACATCACAAGCCATTTACTAACCGGAGATTGCTTCTTGTTGATTCATTGGTTCATATCCTTAAAGCGTGATGAAAGGTCCATATATTTGTGCATGTTTTCTTCACCTAACATTTGATATTCACCTACTTCCTCCAGGCTTCCATTACTTGACATCGGGTGCTTTAAAGGGAGTACCAAGAGGAATCGATTAGGTGACTTGCTTTTTGGCGGTTTCTAGTAATTAGGACTACTTCCGTTGGATGGGATGTCAACATTGTCCATTGAGGCGGATGGAACTACACTGTTGTAAAACTCCTCATATAAAGGTGTTTGAAGTCTTTCAATTCTAATGCACAGTGATAAAGAAGAACCATGTAACAGACATTGAAACCTCAAATCGAAGCCAATTCCATACTACATCCGAAAATATAGTTATGACGTGTGAGAAAGTAATTGAAAATAGTACCTTATCATCCGAAAAGCTCTTATTTTAGATTCGATTAGCCATCATCGTCCTCGGAGAGGCGAAACAAAGCCTGCAAGATATTACGATTGATCGTCCAAACTTGGCCGTCTTGTATTTGTGTATAAAGCGACAACGATGGGTCCATTTTGAGGATTATTGCGAACACATTTGGCGGCATAAGCGAATCGAGATATCGATGTTTTACGGACCCGTTTTGCAATTGCCACCATGTCCCTATTTTGCAAAGCAATAGGCCATGTCTGGCAACAGAATAGGTGTTGGGGATGCAAACCGGCGTGAATCGAAACATATTAGTATTAGTAAGCCCTATAGATTGATAGCTATCTTTTTGGTCAAGCTGCTAAGCATTTTTCGAATGTTTAAAGGAATCTCTACAATTTAAAAGATGTTGGGATTGAAAAAAAAACAAATTTGGTAAATGAAGGCCTATAGATGGAGTTGCTTCTTGAAGCAACTCGAGGAAACAAAAGGTGTAATTAAGACAAAAGTGACCCAACTTGATTTTGCAGCCTAACTCGAATAAATGTTCCATAAGTATGAGAATAGCGAGGCGTACGACATGTGCTTTCAGTTTGCGAGCAGATATCGCACTGCGACAAGTCGATGTTAATCCCGGATGATAAATTCATAGCATCCGAGAGGCCATGACTGCTGGATTGGTCTCATCATAGCATTGTTGCGAAACGGTGGGCCACCGGGTTGTCCGTACATGTTATGTGAGGGGTTCCACCGAGGATATTAGGTGAAAGATTTTGATGTGGATGACCACCAAATCTCATATCCGAAACAACCAGCAGACATTCGAATCACTGCGTATGCAAAAATATAAAAGCGTAAAAAATACCTATACCAAGAACAAATCAAATATCATATTCTTGGGTACAATAAGAACAAAGGAACACAAGTTGTTAGTTTAATAGAAAAAGCATTTTAAAGTTGTTTGCACGAATACATAAGAGTGATTGAGTTACCTCACCCATTGTTGCTGACCGATCTTTCAATAGAATACTTGTGTTGGGTGATATACATAATTGGCACACCAGGGAATCTGTTTGCAAATATTTATTCAAATACATTGACTTTATCACAAAGTTCATGACAAAAGACAGTCTTTGCAACAAAAAGCATACCTGCGAATCCTACGCACCAGTCTCTATCATCTCGCTACCATATAACACTTGCTTTTTTGAATAAGAACTTATAAGGCTTAATAGAATTTAAACACCGATTTATTTCGTAATTAGAGTGCATGCTTATACACTAAAGTGTCTTTTGGTGATCTTAATTATATTAGACACTTGATGAAATTGAAAACTTGTACGGACAATCATTGATTCGAACAAAGCTATGCAATGAATAGACTAAGTTAAAGAAAAACTACTATGCTAAACTCTCTATATGTACATACCTTAAGCTTCAAACGAATTATTTCTAATGCCTCCTATTCAATTTGAAAATATGGATTAACAACCCTAAAAAATAGTAGTCAATCATAACTTATGTAAAAAAAGAACAAAGATTTTGAAATAAATTTTTTAATTTGAAGTCAAGTATAAATCTAATAGGTTGCCATTATGTTACTAATAGGCAAAGTGAGATATTTGACATCAACGACATAAAATTGAGATGTTCATACTCCCGTTTGTTCTGATTGCCTCATATATCTTTCCGTCTCGCGATATCCTTTTGCATCTCTTTAATGTTTGGAAACTTAAGCGCACCAGCGCGACTACATTGACACCTTATTCTTGAGGTTTAAAGGCTCGAAATACCATCCGGAAATCCTATAATACCTGAATTTCTAAAATTCACAAAAGACCAAAATAACCTACAATTAAAAGTATGAAAAATTAATTCAAAAGAATACGAAGTAAGCTATGTAAATTAGAGATTTTAAGAAATATCCCACATGACCTAAATAAATATTAAACACTTTGTAAAGGTAATTTTATAGTTTATGATTTTATAAAATTAGTTTTGTATTTTACATATTAATAGAAAATATTTAAAATAGTTTATAAAAGAAATAAAACTAAATAAAGCCCAATATAATTTATATTATTAAAAGACCATTTAATTTAAGTCCAATGCATTATAAAGCCCACAAGAAAAATAATAGCTCAAGTATATATACAAATATTCGGTTCCTATAATCCCTAATAACCGATTTTTCACCAAACGACCTAAAACCCTCAACAATTCGACTTCTAGTTTCCAGAGCTTGAGACTATTTTTCTTGGACGAGATTCAAGGTATAGAAGGTGGGAAAAATAGTGTTTGAGTTCCAGAGTTCTGTGGTGATCGTTGTGAGTTTTGAGAGGGTAGGGTTTCGACAAAGAGGGTTTGTGCTTCTTTTGTTCCAACGATTCAAGCTCATCAAGGGTATGTTTCTAATGTTGAATTCAGTCCTATAAGTCGTATATAACACATAAAAATTAGCCATGCATGATTTATATGTCGTATGAAGTGTTGAAACCTAAAACCCTAAAAAGCGTATATAACTAACGAATGAGCTTATAATATTTTTAGAGATCATGAATCTATTTTTCAAGCTATTACATATTATAAGACCTGAATAAAATGCATAATCATGAATTGAAGCTTGTGTGAATTGTCTTGGGTTTTCTTGATTGAAACGCATAAAAAGGAAAAGATTTAAAAGGCGATTAGGGTTTTGTATAAATTAGGGTTTCCTTATAATCATGGAAGGTAATTAATGAAGTAGTAATGATAAGCTAATGATTGGTGTAACCTAGGTTTAGGGCTTGTACTTAAATTTTACATTATTCGGTTCTTAATTAAAGGTTTGGGTTGGTTTTGTAAATATTGAAACTTAAGGTTATTTTGTAAACGAAAATACTTGTACTAAACATATAAAAATAAGTGTGGAGGTTAAACATGTAATTTTGGATAATTAAGGGCCATTCGAATTGTATTTAATTTATTAGAAGTGCGTTTTGTAAATTCTAAATCCTTTGGGTTAAAAGTGTAAATCGATAATAGAAGGTTTGATCGTATAATTAAAGATGTTAAAGGTACAACATGTAATTTTGGTAATTATGGGTCAACATGTAAATAAATTACGTAAGGACATGCGTGAGTTTTGAGATAATTTCGGTTTGTTATCATTTACATTCTAGGTTAAATTGGAAATCATTAAAGAAGTAATATGTGAATTTAATGTGTATTTAGTAATATTTAAAGAGTAAGAAACCTTAGAACCTAAATAGGAAGTTGGTGAATTAATGAGGAATACCCTAAAATGTTGATTTAATGCATAACTAAAATGGGAATAATCGACAACCCAAAAGTATTAATGAGATTAATCCGTTATACTAATAAGTATTAAATAATCATAATCCGTGTAGATTCGTTGAAGGAGCGACATTACATCTTCGTATTCGTTCATTTGTTGCTTTTCTCGATTGCTTTAAGGTACGGATATTACGTCTTACTTTAAGACACATGTTTATCATCTGAATATTCGACCTTTTCGTTAAAGGTTCCGTATGATGTTCTTTTAGTTCGCTTTTCTATTTTACTTATTAGGATTTCGATGCCATTGCTATGAACCCTTTTCTGAATGTTTGATACATTGCTTATATGAACTTATGTTCTGTGAACTATCGCGATATCGATGTGAACTTATGTTAGGAAGATTTTGATATACCAATCGTTGAACTTTGCTATGGTTGATTATGAACTTCGATTATGAATGTATGATATGCCACTATGATATGAACTTGAATATCCGAATATGAACCTTATGATATGATGTTATCGATATGTTATCGTGACCTTTATGATGAATTATGATGTATGTCATTTATGACAATCTGTTTGACCTAAGTTAGTTTGACACCCGAGCCAAATATTTCACTAGTCATGGGGTTCCATGTCCGTATCGATGCACGATATGACTCTAGGCGATAGAGTGATGTTCGCCGCGTCTACGGATGGTGAAGCATATTTTTGAATATGTAGGAAGGGCGATGGATGCATCCTAGATCGATCGTTATCCGATATGATTTATACGGTGAATGATGTGGAATTATACTGTCCGTCTTCAAAAATGCGGGAGCTAGCTACTCCATTGGTTACTGAGGTCTCCCCTCATATTATATATGGTATTCAGGTCCCCTCCGAATAAAATGGTTACTTATGATATGTATGATCGATATGTTTTGGGCTCGTGGTAGTTGACTAAATCTTTATCTGTTATACGTGTTAAGTATACAATGATTCGGTATTTCGTGTGTTTATATTATGTATTATGATATGATATGTTAGAGATATTAACTTATTTGTTGTTCAAGTGATTACTAGTTGCCATGATAGGATACGATTAATATGTTTAAATATGATTAAACATCTTGCCATCGATTGTCGATAACTTATTGTTATGTGAACTTTTGATGCGAGTGATGACTACATTAGTGATAATCAATTGTTCGAAAGTTTAGTAAGTATAATTGTTAGTTAATCGATAAACTTTACTTATACGTTAGGGTATTTATCCGTTTATGATTTGATACGCCATGATTGTTTGCTACCGTGCTATAATATTGAATTGAGTGTTTTAAATGTTTCTTCATTGATTTGTATGAATGTCATGTTTATTTTCTAGGACAGTTCGTTAGTTTTGAGACTTTCGTTTGGCTTATCGTGTCTGTTATTTTGGTATGCAATGTGTTTGGTTGTTTTGATATGTTTGTGTTTGTGTCATTGATGTGCTATGTGATGTCTAGGTGTTATGTGGTTGTTTGGTTTACGTATATTGTGCTTCAGCAGATCCTAAAAGATCCTTGTCATTATTTCATTTTGAATTAGTTATTCGTATATTTGTTTTGTTTTAGCTTTTGTTTCTGTTATATCGATTCCTTTGGGCTTTGTAAGCTCAGTAGCACTTTCTTTCTGAGGTATTAAGCGTTCAAGATAAGCTTATGGGATAGGCGATCTAGGTTGAGAGTAGGCGGGAAGCAAGACTTTACCATAGAGATCTTAGATTTATTTTGGAAGATTAGTTATTTATGTTTTTTTGGATATTTTGTAAAGGCTTCGCTATTGTATAGTATTTAAAGTTCGATATGAAACCGTATTGTATCTTTACCCTGCCTGTCCGAGGGTGTTACAATTTATGGTATCGAGCTCTAGTTTTAGGACCCTTAGAGCTTAGGCTATGACCGTGAGGATTGGGTGAACATAGGCTTCCGTCATTAGGATATCTTCGATCCTTTGATGGTCGTTCGGTTGACGATATCCTTTTGCCTTCAGCGAATTGGCCCTCCTTTGTTCGCCAATTTTGTTATTTTGTTTTAGCTCGTCGGTTGTCGATCGTTAGATGGAGACTACCCGGAGAGAAGAAGATGGTGCCGACCTGCGTTCTTTGACGGTTCACATATGAAAACACCCAAACCCACACACAACCCCTAATTTCCAAAATCCATCAATTTGTGTGTCTGGGTGCATTTTGAGGATAAAATGATATCATTTATGTTATAGAAATGTTTTAACACACAATCTTGATCATATATTCATACGCATATGCGTAGAACACAATATCAATCATATACAAAGATTTGACCGTTGGATTCGTATAAAAATCAAAACCAATGTTTGTAAACATGTTAAGATTATGAAACAACTTACAAATTGATGATCCAAAACACATATTTGTTGAACGAATTTTAAGCGTAGGATATGTTTGGTGAGTATTAAATGTGATGAAATAAATGAGGTTGGTGGAGTGTTTTTATTAAAAATAACTTTAAGCTTTTGACACTTTCAGTCCCTCCACCTTTTCCATTTTCATTCAAAGCCTTTTAACTTCCATTTTGGTTACCAAACTATCTAATATTTAGAAATAACTTTTGACGATTCCCCTCGACTTAATAAATAATGAAAGGTTATAAATTTTAGTCAGAGGAGTCGTCGAACTAGAAATGTGACCACCAATATTAAAGAATCAACCGGATAGTATAACATGCAAGTACACGGTTATTTTGAAACGAGTTAAGTATTTATTGTCTCCCCCCAACACTTGATCGGAAAAATCTTGAATTTTGAAAGATTAGAGTGTTGACTAAGAAATGTACTTGCCATGTTGAAGAAAAATAGATAGAAGAATATTTTTGTTGATTTATCCGATTTTATATTTTTGTATTTTGTTTTGAAAAATTATTTACAAAAGAGAGTTTTGGTGTTTGATTGGTTTTAAGACATGCTTTAAGAGGTCATCCAATTCCTCTTGAGTCAAACACCGCATACCAATCCGGTGGACCAACTCATTAAACCTAGCTGGAGGCAAGGCTTTGGTGAGAAGATCGCCAATTGGTATTCGCACTACCAAGTATAATTCAAGCTGTACCTTGTTCCACGTGGTCCTTGATGAAATGATATCGAAGATCGATGTGCTTTGATTTGAAGTCGGGTTGCACGAGATCGCAATAGCACCGATTGTCGCGAGATCGGCAACACGTAACCATAGTCTTTGAGTTGTGTTCTCATCCAAATGATTGCAACAGACACGGCTACATATTATCTTGGTTGACCATGTAAATTGCTTCAATGATTGCCATGCGGTTTATCACCAAGAAATTGTAGAGCTACGAAGTTTTTACGTGAATCTAAGCATCCTGCGTGATCGTGATCTCGAAAAAGCGATTAGTTCAAAACCGAATCCTTCGGATACCAGATTCCCAAGTTAATGGTTCCTTGATGTATCGGAGATTCTTTTAGCCTCGAGAGGTGGGTTTCGCTTGGTCTCGATCGATAACGGGAGCATAGATATATGGCATAGACAATATCAGTCCGCTAGGCGTTAGATACATGAGACCCAATGATACTACGGTATTTTGTAGGTCCACTAATTTCCATGTAAATCGTCTAGCTTCTTGGTATGAGCCATTGGTGTGGCATAAGTGTCATGTGTTTTCATTCCAAATTTGTTTAACAATTCAAGGCATATTTGGATCGACTCAAGAAAATACCACGGGTGATTGATGAACTTGCAATCCTAGAAACAACGTAAGTTCACCCATCATGAACATTTCAAAATTTTTATTCATTAGTTTTGCAAAAGTGATTGAGTACTTTTTATGTGTAGACCCAAAATGATGTCATCCATGTAAATTTGAACAATTAAGATATGTGCCCGTGATATTGTATAAAAGAGTAGGTTCGGCCGAACCTTTGGTGAAATTTTAGCAATGAGGAAAGAAGATAGCTTATCGCACCATGCCCGAGGAGCTTGTTTGAGACCATATAGAGCTTTGTTCGGTTTGTAGACATGGTTCGGGAACTCGGGATCAACAAATCCTTACGGTTGGTGACATAAACCATTTCTTTTAGTTGTCCATTGAGAAACGTGAGTTTTGACATCCATCGAAAGACCGCCATATTCATATGAGCATGAACACAAGAAATATCCGAACAGCCTCAAGGCGAGCAACTGGAGCAAATGAGTCTTCAAAGTCTATACCTCTTTCCGACGATAACCCTTAGCAACTAGACGTGACTTGTTTCGGATTACGTTCCCTTCAAAGATCCAATTTGTTCTTCCAAATCCATTTGAGACCAATGAATAGACGTCGTTGGTCTTTCAACCGATTCCCATACTTCAAGACGTTTGAATTGGTTGAGTTCTTCTTGCATGGATTCAATCTAGTTGTCTTTTGTCATTGCGTCTTTAATGTTTTTAGGCTTAGATTGGCATACGGTGAGTGCATAAATGCAATGTTCACCATCTGTGAAGACGTTGTCTCATAACGATTGGTTGATTCGGGTTGCCAATAATATTTTCCGGAGGATGGTCTTTTGTCCATCGATGTGTAGAGGGTTGATGTTGGTATACATTGTGCGATTCTCGAGGATTCAAATGGTTTGTTGATGATTCCGCGACATCGGTGCAATGATGTCATTAGCAAACCAGGTTAAAGAATTTGGATCGAAATCTGCAGTGGGGTACTTCATTAAGAACATCATCACCGGTTCATCATTGTTGGAAGCGGTTTGTTCAACTTTTGTGGTGGAGTCAGCGGTGGTGCTTCGTCAACATTAGTTGTTGTAGCAGTGTATCGGTATAAGAGTATTATCGGGTTGAGCAATGAAACATCGGATACACCGAGCACGTACATTAATATCACACCTAACAACGGAGCAAATAGTCTTTCCATTTGTTGTGAGTAAGGTTAGGGCTTTGATCGGTGATGATGGGGTTTGAGGAAGTTTAGGTGGTTGTGACCGGGTTCCAAGTTGTTATACTCGAAGCCATTTCCGTAAGTTCATCAAAATGAGCATGAATCGTTTCCATAACTCGCTTTTACGACGATTCCAAGATCCGGTAACCTTTAGAATACTCACAATATCCAATAAAGACTCAATGTCGCCTTTGGCTTTGAGCTTTCAAAATCATCACGATCATTATTCGGATAGCAAAGGAACCAAATACATGAAAGTGTTTGAGATTCGGTTTATGGTTGTGGAGAAGCTCAAAAGGTGTTTTGTTGTGGCGTTTAGTAATCATAGAACGGTTTTGAGTATAGCATGCGGTGAATCGACACGCCCATAAGTAATCCTGAAGTTTAGCATTGATTAACATTGTTCTTGCAGCTTCCACTAACGCTCGGTTTCGTCTTTCAACAACTCCGTTTTGTTACGGTGTTCGTGCAATAGATGTATGATGCTCAATTCCTACTTTCTCATAAAATTCTCGAAGAGTTTGGTTAACAAATTCGGTTCCTTTATCTTCTTATTTGGCGGACGGTGTTCGGGGCGAACTTGAATTTTCGTGAGAAAGGTGATGATCATTTGTGGAGCTTGGTCTTTGCTTGAATAAAGTAGACCCAAGTCCATCGTGAATAGTCATCAACAATTACTAAGATGTAGCATTTGCCATTGATTGTTTGCACGCGATCGGGCCACACAAATCCATGTGAAGAAGATGAAGCATATCTTTGAGAGTGTGTTCCACTTTTGAAGGAAAATGAGCACGAGTGCTTTTCCCTTGTTCACAGTGAGCAAAGGTGATCTTTGGAATACCGGAATCGTGGGAGTCCTTCAACAAGTTTGTGTCAAGCAAGATTGGTTATAGTTTGAAAGTTTAAATGTGAGAGACGAAGGTGCCATAGCCGAGGATTTTGTTGATGTTGCCTATGAAAGTAAGAAGATGGGAGATGAAGCAACCATGTCTTGCATAGAGATTGTGTAAAGACTTGAATTACGCGAGCGGACATAAGGTCGTTTCCTTGTAGATCACGAATGAAACAAGATTTCTCACAAGCAACCTCCGAATCTCCATCACAAAGCCCGACCCATCGAAAGCAGTTGTGACGAGGGCCTTCCACATAATAAACCCCGCTAATTTCGATGTTCCCATTGATATAGTCTCCGTAGCCCATGATAGTCGCTGAAGTGATCATTCGAATCGGCGGTGCCAATGAACTTTGCAATAAAGTTTGATAACAGCTTAAGGTTGCTGTCATGTGTGGGGAACATCCGCTATTGATAAGGTTTTAAAAGGTACCTTTTGAGGGGTCATTTAAGTCCTTATTCGATCACTTTGTATCCGTTATTGCTTAATATCGTTCCTTTTCACTTTTAGGTCTCTTGAAGGCAAAATGCTGGAATGATGCTTATTTGGATGAAAAGGCGAATATATGAAGAAAATGGCCAAAGTGAAAATCGAGACACTCAAAGTGCCGAACATGAAGCGACGGCGTCGGTGCTAGTGCGGCGCCGTCGAAGGAATTTTATGACGGGAGAACCCAAACTGCATGTTTTCAAGTGACGGCGTCCGGTTCTAGAAGAGTAGGCCGTCGTTACTCGGGACGGCCTAGATGCAATCCAACGGACGGCCGAAGATGAAGAGGACGTCACACACATATAGGTGGCGCCGTCGCAAGGTTAACGTGGCCAAGACGAAACCCTAATGACGGCGACACGGCGCCACGAAACATAAGGTGACGCCGTCGCATATGTAATCTTATATAGAATCCGAATTTTTAGTTTTTGAGGAGAGTCTTTTGGAGTAAAAACCTAAAACCGAACCTAAGGCTTTCTTAGTACAAGTATTTTAGGGTTCTAAACCCTATCTTACACCAAGATAAGTATTTACTTCATTAATTCAATTATGTCTTTGATTATTTGTGTGTATGCTTGCATGTTCTCCATGTCCCGCTAATTTATTTGTGTGTTTGCTTAGGAAGTATGAAACTTAATTATTGAATATCGATTGGTTGATACTTATCTTAGTTGACTAATGATCTAGAGTGCGCTAGATTATTCGTTGTGTACTTAATGCTTGATTCATCTTTGTGAACTTTAGAATATAATTATCTAGAGTAATTGTAGGATAAACCATTCAAGGACAACCTTAGAGTAAGAGTTTATAAATCACTAGAGGATTTGTAAACAAGACCCTTTGGTAATTTCAAAGAGTTAGGGAATAAGCATACCTATAGCCTTAGAACACAACGCAACTAGGAATAAGGACGTGACAACTCAACCATCAATAGGAGATAATTAAGGAGTAGTAAAACCTAAGTAAACACATCTTTAAACTATCATACAGTACACATCAATTAGACATAGACTATCACAACCTTAGCTTAGATAATTAGATAATAGTAGAGTAATTGGTAGCAATACCAACCCCCAATCCAATACCCGAGATTCGTACCTTTCCATTTCTACAAAAAATATAAAAATACAAAAATAATCTTCCTCAACCTCAACCTTAGCGTAGCAACTTCACTAGCATTCCTATTCCCCAGAGAACGATATCAATACCCGTGGCTTACCCTAATTACTACACTACAACGATTAGGTTCATTGCCTAGGGTGTTATAAAACTTGCTCGAAGAAAAGGAAGTTTCCTTGACCCCGAGCAGCGCAGAAGCGTTATCAAGTTTTGGCGCGTGCGGGGAATAGAATAGCTAGTTAGTAGTCCACTCGTTTAGGTTTCTTTGCTTGATTCCTATCAAGTAAATTTTTCTCATTTTTTTAGCTTTCTCATAGTCTATCCCCTTCTTCGTGACCTTTGTTCGTAACACCCATCACTTTTCACCATGGAAGGTGATAACCAACCACCACTCATCAACCCACCACCAAATGACCGCCAAGAGCCCGTACTCTTGGTGAGTACTCGAGACCAAACCACCTAGGTTATAGGAACACCATTGAGCTTCCCGACCAAGCCCAAACTACGGCCTGCGATCCGACACCATCCGGTTGGTGCAAAGCGGATGTGCATTCCATGGACTTCGTTCAAGATCCAAATCGACATCCGAGGGATTTCTCAAAATTGTCGATTCCATCGACCTTGATGCTACTACTCGGGAGACCACGCGCTGCGTCTCTTCCAATTTTCTCACTGGGACCAAGCTAGTAATTGGCTTGAGCGACTTCCCGCGGCTCCATCTCAAGTTGGGATGATCTTACCTCTCGCTTCCTTGCTCAATTTTTCCCAACGGGAGAACCACTAAGCTTAGGAATGACATCTTGATGTTCCAACAACGTCAAGGTGAATCTCTACTGAAGCATGGACCCGATTCAAGGACTTACTTCATAAAGTCCTCATCACGGCATTGATCTTTGGCTCCAAGTCCAAATCTTTTATGATCATGTCAACTTTCCCACTAAGCGATCCATTGACCAAGCGGCGGTGGAAAACGTAGTGATCTCACCGCTGAAGAATCATGGGAAATAATAGAGGACCTTGCCCTCTATGACAACGAAAGTTGGGATGACCCCGTGAACTTCCCAAAACCGTTAAGGCAATCTCCTTGCCTCTTTCCGACCTTAGGATGATCGAACTTGAAGATCAAGTTAAATTCCTCATGAGTTCCTATGAAAATCCTAAGTCCTCGCACCTTATAAACAAAGTTTCTTCCTCGTGTGAGCCGTTTGTGATCCTCATAACACGCAAGACTAGCACCTCGATCCCGAACATGCTTCCGTTGATTACGCATCCTCGCGTAATAATGGAACGGAGGAAGATTCCCACAACGCCGGACCTAGGAATTTCAATGAAACCCGGAGGCATGGAAAGTCAAGCCCGACTTTTACTGGGACAAACCAAAGAATTCACCTCAATGATTTCTCATGGCCCCACCTAACGGTCCTAACCAACAGTACGTGAAGTGATGTTGCAAAACATAGTTGCATCCCAAGAAACCCAAATGGCTAAGCTCTCGGACCACTTTAACCATCAACAAGCCGAGATGGATAGGAAAATAGATAACCTTTTGAAAGCCATAACTAATAGTGATAAGAAGGTTAGTGCTATCTCGACTCCCGAGCCTCCGTGTGTAGAAATTAAGGATCCAAGCAAGCTTATTAAGCATGTCCAATTCATCAATACCATCGCTTTAGTTGAACCTAATGAAACAAATTACGAAGAGGACTATACACTTGTGGATGATGAAACACCGAGGAAGAAGATGAAGTAGACATTGACTATTTCAACAAATTTCCTACGGAAGAAGAACTATCCGCCACCCTCACTTAGTGCATGACCTTCGGTCACATGTATGTTAGGAAAAGTCCCAGAATCAAGTTTGGGAACCCTTAGAATCTTAACATACCATGTTTCATAGGACACCTTTTGTGGCAAAAGCCTACATTGATCGTAAAGTCCCCAATCAACATAATGACTAGCACCTACTACAATTGGATATTGAAGAAGCCTATTCCAACTAGGCAAGACCTCAATGATCCTAATGTTAAGTGTAATTTTCTCGGAAGAATTAAGGATTGCCCGCTTATGTAGGTAGTTTCACATTCCTACGGACTTCATAATTATGGATGATATTAGCACGACCATAGACCCTAGCTTGTCCCATGTTATTCTAGGAAAACCTTTCATAGAAAGCACCGGGATGACCTATGACCCCTCGTTAGGAGTAGTGCGATTCAAGAAAGAGACCGATGACATAGCTTACCAAATGCCGTTTAATATTGAGAAGTTTTCATCACTCTCTAATGATGAAAAGGAACTTAAACTGTCGGTCTATTATAGGAATGATGAGGATAGGGAAAAAGGTGTTGATTATGTTATGGCTAAGATTTTCGGATTCTATAAGGATTGCTTGAGCCTAGGACCGGAATATAGGACCGAGGGGAGAGGATGAACTCTTAGAAAAGTGCATTTTGGGACACTTCTACAACATGGAACCCCATTGTAGACCTGTCAAGAGGGCGGTAATGAAAAAACGTAGAGTACGACTGTGAGTCTAGCTACAAGACTCTTTAATAAAGAAAAGCGCTTCGTGGGAGGCAACCCATGCTTAATTGTTTGCTTGTTAGTGTCATATATCTTTTATTAATTGTTTATCCTCATGTTTAAATTTGTAAAATGCTTTATTTTGTTTTTAACCTCGTCTTAATTACATATAAAGGTATTTTACATAAAGGATAAGTGTAGGAGGATTACACACGTTTTCAAAAGAAACGAAACATGAGAATAACAATTAACTAAAAGATATTTATGTTTGTTTGTTCGAGTCAAATGCTTGTATCGAGTCATAATGGATGTTTTGCGTAAATTTTTCCGATTCTAAAGATGTAAATTTTCCGTAATTGTTTCCGGAAAATCGCGAGACCGCTTTTTGTCAGATAACCGACGGCCAGATTGCAACCCCGACGGCGCCGTGAAGGAGTAAAACATCGACTTACCTTTTTCTCGTTTTCGAGCTACTTATAAAATTTTGGAATTTTCCGTGTCTTAATTTTCTTACAAATTCGTAAACATCCATTCCACAAGCATTATATCCTAGTTTAAATCGAGTCTTATATATATTATTACCGCTGATTTTACGCGAAGGTTTCGTTTGTTTTCTTCTAGTGTGCGGAGTTTAGTTTGTCAAGAAGAAGTTACATAAGATTGGAAGGAGCTTTTCACTAATAATTCTTCTTGAAAAGGATTTAACCACCACTTTTACGGATCTCACCGAGCTAATCGGGGAGTACTAGTTTCTTTCATTTTTGATTACCTTCTTTTATCATAACTTTGATACTTTGGGGAACATTGGGGACAATGTTGGGCTTTAAGTGTAGGAGGGAAAATAAAACGGGAAATTTGAAACTATGCTTATCCTTGACTATTTGCTTTGTCCAATTGTATTTGTGCAATAAACCATGAGAAATGTTTAGCCAAATTTGGCACCAAATTTAAAATTTTTCATGACATATAGGAGTGGGCCATTAGTCTTAACAAAAGCGTCTCATGGATAGGAAGTTGCATGACTAGCACAAAAACCCTTACCGCCCAAATTCCACCCAAAATGCGAGGATCGCCCTTAGATTAGTAGGAATTAAAGCATTCATCTTCAATGCTTAGAGTGTGAACCGGTAGTATATTAGATTCTAGAATTTGTTTTGTGATGCATTCCGAGATCGCAAGTGAGACTACACTTGTGTAGTTAGGAATAACTAAATGATAAGAGACATTAGGATAACCCTTGTTTGATAATTCGTAATATAATTACTTCTTCCATATCGGTTGAGTAATTCCCCACACCTTTGCGTTGTACTCATCTTTAGTACACGATACCCTTAGTTAACCCCTCGAGCCTATCCTTTTCGCGGTTCTCGTGATATTTCGGTTTTCCGGAATATCAATGAAGAGCATTGTTTACACCCCACCCCAAATATACACCCAAATCGCCTTAGCCTACCCTTATGCACTCACTTTTAGTAAATGTTTGTTATCACCCTAAACCCTTAGTTCAATTATCTAGTTGCTTGCATAAGTTGCTAAGTCGAGTCATATCCTTTGTATACATTTTGGGACGATTGGGATTCATGGAAAAAGTTAAATTTTATGAAACATAGGAAAGAGAACGTTAAATTCAAATTCCCTTTGTTTGCATAATAATGTACCCCAAGTGTTTTGATCTTTTCAAATCGGGTCAAATTAGTGTTAGAGTAATAAAACTCAAGTGTAGGGATGTGCCTATAAATCCCTATCATTTTGATGTTATCGTAGAGGATGGTAGAGTAAAGTGTATGAAAAAAAAATCAAAAAAAAAAATAGAAAAAGAAAAAGAAAAAAAAATATATAGAGTAAAAAAATATATATATATATATATATATATATATATATATATATATATATATATATATATATATAAATATATATATATATATATATATATATATATATATATATATACGGGCTACCATCCTACATCTATCCTTTAAAGTTATGTTTGTTTATTTCGTTACCTAGAGTTTTAGAGTGTCGAGTCTTGGCTTAGCAACGCCATTCTTCGTATGCATTTAACATAGAGATTTTGACTTACCACCACTAAATAGCCTATCCCACCAAACCCTTGTTTCCCACCGTAAGCCTAACATTACAACCCTTTAAAAGACCTCTTGATAGTCTTTCCTAGGTGCTTACGCCAAAGCGATGGAGGTTTGATCTATTCTCAAGCCTATGGTAATCTATGTACTAGGACCGGTTAATGAGTGTTTATCTTCCATTTCCTATTTGTTATATTTCATATATACACCGAGAGAGATGCGAGTATCCAAACACCCCATGTGAGGTGCTAGTATGTACTTCCGTGCTTGTTATGACTTTTATGGGCTTATATGTGTTGTGGACCGTTTTGAATTAATGCTTCATGACCCCTAACTTATAAATTAATTGGTTAAAGCACATTTGCTTCGAGGACAAGCAAATAACAAGTGTAGGGATATTTGATAAGGTTTAAAAGGTACCATTTTGAGGGTCATTTAAGTCCTTATTCGATCACTTTGTATCCGTTATTGCTTAATATCGTTCCTTTTCACTTTTAGGTCTCTTGAAGGCAAAATCTTTGGAATGATGCTTATTTGGACGAAAAGGCGCGGATATATGAAGAAATGGCCAAAGTCAAAATCGAGACACTCACAGTCGGCCGAAAATAGCGCGGCGTCAGTCAGATATCTGCGGCGCCGTCGGAAGGAATTTTGTGACGGTTCGTAACCAAATTGCATTTTCAAGGACGACGCGGGTTCTAAAAGAGTAGGTCGCTACTCGTGACGGCCTAGATGCAATCCAAGACGGCGCCGAGTCAAGAGGACAAGGCGTCACGGACATAAGGTGACGCCGTCGCAAGGTTAACGTGGCCAAGACGAAACCCTAATGACGGCGACACGACGCGGCCACGAAACATAAGGTGGCCGTCGCATATGTAATCTATATATAGAATCCGAATTTTTTAGTTTTGAGGAGAGTCTTTTGGAGTGAAAACCTAAACCGAACCTAAGGTGTCTTGTACAAGTATTTTAGGGTTTTAAACCTATCTTACACCAAGATAAGTATTTACTTCATTAATTCAATTATGTCTTTGATTATTTGTGTGTATGCTTGCATGTTCTCCATGTCCCGCTAATTTATTTGTGTGTTTGCTTAGGAAGTATGAAACTTAATTATTGAATATTGATTGGTTGTTTCTTATCTTAGTTGATTAATGATCTAGTAATGCGATAGGTCATTCGTTGTGTACTTAATGCTTGATTCATCTTTGTGAACCTTAGAATATAATTATCTAGTAGTTGTAAGCTAAACCATTCAAAGAGTGCCTTAGAGTAAGAGTTTATTATCACTAGTGGGTTTTGTAAACGAGACCCTTTGGTAAGTTCAAAGAGTTGGGAGAAAGCGCATACCTACAACCTTAGACACACAACGCAACTAAGAATAAGGACGTGACAACTCAACCATCAATAGGAGATAATTAAGGAGTAGTACAACCTAAGTAAACACATCTTTAAACTATCATACGAGTACACATTAATTAGACATAGACTCCCACAACCTTAGTTTAGATAATTAGATAATAGTAGAGTAATCGGTAGAAATACCAACCCCCAATCCAATACCCTAGATTCGTACCTTTCCATTTCATAAAATATAAAAATACAAAATAATCTTCCTCAACCTTAACCTTAGCGTAGAAACTTCTTACTAGCATTCCTATTCCCTAGAGAACGATATCAATACCGTGGCTTACCCTAATTACTACACTACAACGATTAGGTTCATCGCCTAGGGTGTTATAAAACTTGCTCAAGAAAAGGAAGTTTCCTTGACCCCGAACGACGCTTGAAGCGTTATCGCTATCAACAATGCCTTTGAAAGTAAGGAGAATGATGAAGCAACCATGTCTTGCATAGAGATAGTGTAAAGACACGAGCTTTACATTCATTTCCTTGTAGATCATGAATGAAACAAGACGAAAGCAACCTCCAAATCTCCATCACGAACCCACCTATCGAAAATAGATTGTGATCGAGGCCTTCCACATAATAAACCCCGCTAATTTCGATGTTCCATTGATATATGGAATAGAAGTTGATGTGAACCCAAAATGTTCAACAACAGAGAAGGGTTCAGACGAGCGCAGATGGAATAGAAGTATAGTAGAGGGTTCCGAGCGCTTATAGACATACACATCAATAACTTTAGGCATTCATTTAAATCCTAGTGTGTTATATATCCATTTCGCCATCTCCAACTAGTATTTGCTTTAGTCTTAGTAAATGCACTAGGTGGTACTACATTCCTAGGAGGTGAAACCGAGCTACAGTGGACATCAATGCGGTTCTTAGAATCTAAAGAGGAGGTTTACCAAGAACGACTTAGAATGATTAGTGGGCCTAGAGGTATTCCGATTCTTAGATTCCTTAAATGAGAGATGATAGCTTTAGCAACACATTTGTCATGACAATCGTAATTCATACTTTTACGACAAATAACACAAGGTGCATCGACTTAATATCAAAAGTACTTAAAGGTTTAGCATTCATTACATCATTATTTCTATTACATTTTCGTACGCTAATATCTATAGTGGAAGCAACGTGAGTCTTATTCATAGTCCTAGGGTGTTCTTCTACTTTAGCATTCCTTATTGATCTTTTCTTAGGTCGCAACTTCCGATTCTTCGATGTAGTGCTCCTAGGTCGTGAAGTGCGGACGCTTGGAAAAGAGGCAACTATTCTGTTTCAAGAGAAGGAAGCACGTTAGCAACTTGTGTTTTGGCCGTAGGCATTCTAGGTTCACGATTACTAAGTGTTACCGGTGCTATTCTCTTAATCACGGCTGGCGGAAGTTGTTCATACTTTCCTAACATTTCTCTTAACTTAAAGATAGTGTGAATCAAATCTTAATTTTCGTAATCTAATATTACCAAAGAAAATTCATTACTTCTCTAGTGTGTGCAAGATAGTGATCAAGTTCGTTTGATGCTTCATGACGAGTCTTATTGAGTAAATCAAATATGACACCATATTCTGCTTAACTTTTACAAGTTCTTGTTCATATTTTGAGATTTGACTTTTCAAAGACACGTTTTGATCATCCAATTGCTTAAATTTAGGATTAAAATTGTTTGATTGCAACCTGGTGAATTTTGTTTTGCAAAGCAAGTTCACGATTTATTTTGACAATCTTTTGACACCATTGAAGATGACGTTTTGCATTTGAAAGCTCGTTTAAGAGACATTCGTTTTCAACTTTTAAAGACTTGATCCAAGCATATTATCGATTCTCAATGAGCTACAACATTATCAACAGAGATCAACGAGATATTATCGATGCATGTGGCAAAGAATTGAATAACACAACATTATGGATATCGGCATGATAACATCTTTCAAGAGTCGATCAACATCTTTTCTCAACATTTTCTTTTACGCTTAGTATTAGAAATAGATGTTTTGCTTTCTCGAAAACGACCTTCATCACTCCAAGTTCCTTATGAAAGTCCTGCTCCCAAGACAATGCACAATGTTTCAAATTTTTAACATTTGGCAAAAGATTTTCCGAAAAATGTCTCTTTGTTCGCGCGCGAGGCGTTTGAAAATGTTGAACTTTGATTTCATAATGATATTCTATCTCATGTTGTAAAGTTTTGAGGTCGACCATGAAAAGGTCAAAATATCTAAGAATTTTGCGATTTTCGTGTTTTGAGTTTATCAACTAATGGAAGGTAAAGGACCATAAATTTGTGCATAACTGTTGGGGATTAACATTAGAAGACTCGACGCTTTTATGATAACCCTTGGTGTGTTAGAAGAATCCGTTGGTGTGGCGAAAGTGACCGTTTTGAATAATTAAAAGGTTTGTTGTAAACAACAGTTTCTAATTTTGATCGAATCTCGCCTTCTCGCATCTAATTCCTCTTGACAATGATATTCAACAACACTCATAATGTAATTATCAATTTTATATTCTCGCAATGGAAACTTTAGGATTTGGTTTGAATGCTTTAGTTGATAGCTTAGGTTTGTAATCAGCAAGATTCGGTCCATATCCATGTGGATTGGGTTTTAAAGTAAACTTTTCAATAGCGCATCGACTCACCATGTTTGTAAACAATAGCTTTTAAACTCTTTAAGTTTGTTTTGCGTCGATAATTTCTTCAAGATGATCATCTATTCATTTCGTTGAATGCTTTTGTATGCAAAGAACTGCTTTTTGACAAGTTAACAACTCACCTTAGCTTTTTGATTTTCCAAGGAGAGCGTTAATTTGCTTTTTATGTTCATGTTTCAGTTGTTTTATTTCGTATAACAAAGCATTCTTCAAGTGGCTAGATCACGATCCGTCTCTCTAAATATTTTTCATTTTGATGAGATTTAGCAAAGGCGGCTTCAAAACCTTTTTCACGTTTTCTTGAGTTTTGAAAAAGTTGAGTTGCTTTTGTAAACATTCAAAATCCTTGGTTAACAAAGCATTTTACTTTTCAAGTCCCGATTTATCGCACGACATTCTTCTACTATGGATTGTTGGTTTTGTAAACGATCAACATGGACGAGGCACAAGTTCGGCGTGTTCAACGTGAGTCACAACATGATCATTATTTAAATCCTCAAGTATAACCACGAGTCAATTTGATTATCAATGGAAACCATAAGGTCATCTTGATCGTCAAATGTAACTACGGGTCTAATTGAAAATCGCTCGAATGAAATGTGGATGACTCATTTTGAACATTCGAGCCTTGCGGATTCGGGGATGTTGGCGGAGATATTAGATAAGAGATAAATATGGTTTGTTTAGGTACCGAGACAAGCCATCGCTGTCATACACCGGCCCTGTGTCACTCATGTGTAACTCATGCATATTAGCCATCAACATAACAAATGCATTGGCCTCGCAAGTCCTCCATATCATCATCGAGTCTCGCATCGCCATAAACCGTGTTCTTTGTCTCGTGAGAGTTCCACCGCCTTCATCCTTAAGAGTCAAAAGTAAAGCCTCCTTGTGATAAGCACCGCCCCTAGTCCTCGGCTTTGGGCATGCATTAGCCAGTGTCCCTTCTTATTTCGGCTTGTAGCATCGAAGACCATTCAACCCATTCTCGAGAATTTCCTTGTTCCACCACTTGAGCTCGTTGTTATTCCTACCCATAGCATTAAACCACGGACCACCGCCCATCCGACGACCATAACCACGATTTCAACTTCAACTCATCCATTGTTCACAACAACCGATTCCTTGTGTTTGATGAGGAACGAATGCGATTGTTGGATTTGTTTGTATAACGGCCAAAAGCATTAGCAATCATAACAAATCCTTGTTGCAATGCTTCGAACGGATCGGATTCCTCATTAGCTTGACTATAAAGTGCGATCATTGTTGTTGTTGTAAGGAACCAATTGATTATGTTGAGATTGTTGTGATTGATCATTTGTGTGATAGTGGCGCTTGGTTGAGTTCTTTGGTTGAGGAGGATAACTGTTTTGAGCATACAAGGCAAGTTGTTGATTTTCCGATGTGAAGGTGAAGCAATTTGAGCACGGAGAATCCTTTCCCTATCAACTTCCTTTTCATGAGGCTTCAAGTAATCGTACAACAATCCGTATGTAGAATGATGCATGTTCTTCGCTTGACGGAGAAAATGACATACTTCTCCCATTCGGGACCAAGACTACTCGTGAACTTAGTATTAACCGCAATTCTTGGCATGATGATGTTGTGTTTATCCAAATCATTGATGATGTCTCGAGAATCGATGATGATAAGACTCTAGTGTCTCTCCGTGTTCAATCAAGAAGTGTTCATAAGCCAAGTAAATTTTGGATTCCATATCTTCCCGATCGAGTGTAGATCCTTCCATAAGTAGATGAATGTGTTCCCACATTGCCTTTGCGATCTTTTGAGCATCAACACTTCAAGAATTGGGTTTGGTAATCCTAAAAGGATATATTGCATTGCAAGCTCATCAACTTCATAGTGTAGAAGTTCTTCCGATTCGTGTCCGCAACAAAGAGCAATGTTTGATTGTTCATCCCTGGTCGATTAGCATTTGGATCTCCGGCACAATGACAAGAGGCATCCGAAATGGACCTTCCAAGATAACCTTCTTTATGAACTTTCCATGTGGCTTCTTCGGATCACAAAACCTAAAGAACCTAATTACCCATTGATCGTAGTTTCTGGAGTGAGCATTGAGGTCTATCAAGTAATCCGACCTCATGAATTGATTGTTGGTCGCTTAAAGCTTCACACATCTTTGCAAACCAAGTGGGTTCCTTCATAGTGTTCCTTGATGGATGTTGATTGAAATCATTTGTGTAGGGTTGAACTTGAAGACTAGGTGGTGTTTGAACCATTTGTGGTGGAGGAATTGCCCAAGTTGTGGAGTATGTTGTTGATTAAATTGTTGTTGATAAATTGCTTGTTGTTGATTCCATTGTTGATGTTGTGGACTTAGTTGTTGTTGTCGTTGAGAATAAGTGTAAGGGAAATAGTTAGAGTATGGTGGTTGTGACATGTTGAAAACTTGTGTTGGTAAAATGGATCTTTGTAGTCGAATGAACCTTTGTTGATGAAGTATCCTTAGGCGTAGAAATCACAATAAACCAAGTAGCACTTATGCGTAAAACACCAAAGTTACGCATAATGTGACAAGAGTTATGCGTGAGGTTTAGCTTATGCGTAAGTTAGGAAAAAGCACTAAAGTTATGCGTAAAACAAGAAGTTAGGCGAGAAAACTTAGGCGAGGATTACCTTATGCGTAAGACTAGGCTTAGGCGTAAGATGAATCTTATGCGTAGGATGTTTTACGCGTAAGCTTTATGCTTATGCGTAAATTTAGGGTTTTAGCTCAGTGATCTTTTACACTATCACAAAGGCAAAAGATATCCCAAGTCGACGTATTTTCGTGCTTATCCAAGCAAGAAAACACGGAGTAAACCACTAAACTCGAAGATCAAACCAAGGATAAAGTTACGTAAGTTTAGGGTTTTGATACGCGTAGCTTTACTCGTAAAAATGATTTTGCCCAAAGATGTTTCTAAACCGGTTTTGTGTGATGAAATAGCTTCAATATCATCAAAAGAACACAAGAGTGTGAAATTTGATGATCCAAAGCATAAAAAAGCAGTACATGTAGGATGAAACCCACGAACAAAAACAAGCTCAAAATGAATATCCACGCGTAGAAGTTTGAAACTTTTGCCAAAAACAATTATTTTAACACCTTAAAACATTGAAAGGACAAGAATCTTGGATTCAAAAGTGTAAAAATGTGTTTTAAGTTAACCAAAGTATCTCAAACCGTTTACGTATGGGACCGAAACCCACTTCAAAAACAATACGATTCACCCAACTAGTAGGCGATTGATACCACCGTTAGGTCACTAGTTTTAAAACACAAGCATCAATGAAAGAGATAGAGAAGAGATAGAGGTCGGTTGAACACGTTAAACACACACACACACGTAAAGAGTAAACCGATTATGCGTAGAGTGTGAGAGAGTGAATAAAATGAACAACCAACCCTCAAGTGAGGTTACACAAGAGTATTTATAGGAAGGGAGCTAGGGCAACACTCCTACTCCCTTCCTTTCCTTATGGACATGGGCCTAAGCTCATGGGCCTTCTACATAAGCTTAAGGCTAATAACAAACATAAAGGCCATAATTAAGCTAACTATTAAATATGAATCACTAACACTTGATTTAGGTTTAGGAGTGATTCCAACACAAATATCAAATACTCATGTGATCACTAAAATAAGCACTATGTTCATTCCAAAATATTACAAAACAGTTTGTTACTCATTTTGCTTATATTTAAATATGCAGATGTATATGTGGTGTTTGATTTATCTATTTTGACTTTTAAAAGTCAACATATACCAAATACCCATGTGATCACACAAATGAACACTCTTTTAATTCCAAAAATATTACAATAACAATTTTGTTATTCATTTTGCTTCGCTTGAATATGCATGATACGGGGTGTTTTGATTACCCATTTTGACTTTTAAAAGTCAATCGATACCAAATCATCACATGTGATCCCAAAATGAACATTGTTTATTCCAAAACATTACAATTATAGTTTGGTTACTCATTTTGCTTCTATTTGAATATGCAATATATTTGGGTGTTTGGATTTACCCATTTTGACTTTTAAAATTCAATGGATACCAAAACTTAACCATTCGTGATAACAACTTTATAATGCCATCATTAAATTCTCGCACACATTCACACAAACTTGCACATTTACTAGTCAAATGTCTCTCCTTTATATTCACAACACCATACTTACATCCTCAACTCTCATATAATAAACCTTGCTCATCAAATTCAAATACTATGGATGCACAACCTCAAACTAAAAACACACCCTTATGCACAATCCACAAGATCAAAGCAGATCCTTATGGTATCAAAAGAACTGTACTAGGCTCTTCTCTCGGTATCACACTGCCTCCTCGAACCACCACTTGACCAATGCCGTAACTACATTTCTCTCATTTTCATTGTTTCCAAAACACATTTTAGCTTCATGAGGAAATACGCGTGTTTAAGGAAGAGGCGCGCTCATGTGGACAAGCATTCACAACTATCTCGTGGAGTTCTCAAGGAAAGAGTAAAAAATGAAACCTTTCCTGCTAACTTTATGATATGGTTGTATTAGGTTGTTTTTAATTAATTATGTATTTCGATGGCACCTATTGTATCAGCTTCTTTATCTTTTGTATCCTATTAGTAATGCAACTTGGTTTGGTTAAATTTGTTACTTTCCTACTCTTTGCATATCGATTGTCTCGCATACTTGTTGGTTGTATCAAGATTTCATAAGATGGATAAGCTTGCAAATTTTATAGATAAATGATCAACCATGGAATAAGCATTTTATTTTTCTCAAACAAGAACACACATTCATAAAAATAATCATGCAATCGAACCTACATGTGGCCTTCTTGTTTTTTTAATGAAGTTTCTTGGCTTTTGTTTTGCTTGACTTGCTCCTACACTTTATTCTTCTTCACTACTCTCACTAGGTCGGGAGATCTACAATCGCTCACTTCAATACATTCTTCTTCCCGATCTTCGTGTGGTGTTTTGTCCCACTTCCATCTCCACTACCCCCATGCACTACCCCTTCTAGTTATTTTTCACTTCTAACACCTAAGCCTATAACACCACCACTTATAGCTACCGCACCACCACCTCTACCACAGTGCAACAACACCTTTGCCTCTATAACCATGCCTTCAACATGAATCCCACATACTTTCTCTATTAGGTTTAGGCTTTGCATCAAAAGTTAAACCAACTTTATTTTGATCTTCCAAATAGCAACCAATGCATGCCATTTTACTTGCTTCATCGATGTCATACCACATTCCTACGTATGTATCATTACCACCATATAGTTTCTCTTCATTCTTCTATTGAAGGGTATGCCATATTTATGTTGGAAGACAAGTTGGAAGGAGTGTTTGCTTCACTATACAAGTTGGTAGGAGAATTTATTTCAAGAGTATCACACTCTTTCTAAACTAGTTTGAAAATAAGTCATGGCACCTTTGTGTAGTCTCGAGTCTATTTTGATATGTAGTCAAATATAGTGTCACAATTTCACTCAAACCCCGCTTATCTCATCTCGTCTCACCACCATGGATGCACAATCCGTATAATCAAGAACAATAGTCACAACCATGCGGTCCATTACCCATCGAAAGTAGAAGGCTCTCAAGAATGGTATCACTCACCGATGTTGAACCACCAATTCGACCAATGCCGTAACCACACGATCTAACTATCAATGTTGCAAAAATACATTTCGTGGTCGTGAGGAACTACTCGTGTTTAATGAAAAGGCGCCACATGTCCTGTAACACCCCAAAATTATCGCAGGGAAGATAGGTCACTAGGTATTACATCTTAGCACACAATACAAGTTAGATAAGAGTTTAAAAGTTTTATTGAATGATAATGATGCATTGTCTTTAAACTTTATCCGCAAGGCTCACATGGCGCTAATAGAGACCGAGATAAAACATGCTAAAAAGTCAACACAAAGGTTGATTGAAATCCATAGGTTTAATCAAGTAAACATTTGATCACAATATATCGCTTTAAGAGACAAGGTTACATTTTTATACACCCATAATGATGAGATACCGGGTTACGTTATTATACACCAAGTAATGTAGTGGTACGCATCCATGCAAAGTAGGTAGTTACGCATCCAATTAAAGTAGATGGTTCACGCACCCATGCAAAGTAGGTAGCTACGCACTCCATGTAAAGTAGGTAATTCCAAATATTAATAAAGATTGATATAGTATGTAATACGACTTTCAAGATCGTTATAAAAGTAGTTAAGCATGTATCTCACCCCAAAGTAATTCAACTCAAATAAAGTCCGTGGCTATGAACTCATCTTAGCTTAATAGCAAATGAATAGTATCCAAAGTGATCAAGTAAAGTAGTTAATAACAAGACTTCCGGTCGGCACGACCTAAATAAATATATATAGTTCGACCCGTAAAATATCACATAAAAATAGTATGATGCATATGAATTTTCGTAAATTTTTGTATCATTGATAGTCGATCATTGTTTACACCGTGGTTTGAAAGTTTCGATTCGCATGAAAATATCGAAAGTATAATATTTATATTATAAATATTATATTAGCAAGATAAACAAATAAAATAAATAAGAGATTAAAAAGAAAAGAATTAGTCAATGGTTATTTTTCGGCATTTATCCGCTAATCTCAAATAAATTAATTATGAGTGAAGTGTATGTGTTACGTACGTACGGGTAACTTTTTCGAAAATAAAAGGAAACTTATTTAAAATAAGTTAATAAGAAAAATAAATATTTAAATAATTACTTGAAAATTATCGCTTGTTACATCCTCTCCCCGTTAAAAGAATCGGCCTCGTGATTTAGTTCGAGTTATATGTCTGAGTGGTTTCGTGAAGAGTGTGGTCACCGTCAAGAATGAAGTCTAGAATAACCAAGATGTAGTTTGACCTCGTCACCTGGAATACAGTAGGGTAAGGTTGACTACACGTGATAAGTATAGGGTAAGAATCGCTTTAGTTGTTGTGCTCGATCGCACGAATACCCATTAGTTGTTTATACTCACACCAAATTTTCACGCTTCTTGAAAATCAAGTAGAAAATCAATCGAACATAACCCCGATATAACTACTCTCAAGATCAAAAATTCATTTTTAAGTTGAACATAGATGGTCAAACTATGTTCCACTAACACTAGGTTAAATATAAGTGACCAACCTATATTTAACCGAGGCTCGTGAATTTTGAAATACTCAACTTAGTTATACTTATAATATGTCCGTTGTTGTGATAAGTATGGCGCTTAAATAAGTATCTTATAACATAGAAAGTAATATGAGTTTATACATATGTGATAAAAGAAGTATAATTATATAGTACAAGAAAGTAGGAAAAGCACGCATCGAAAGTGGTTATGACGCAGCTTTATAATATTCAATGTAGCTCATTGGTTAATGCACGGCTTTGTAGTCCTAAGATATAGTGTCATAAGGTTCATAAGAAATGGCGGACAATAAACTAATAGCAAAACAATTTATGAGGTAATAGTAAATCTTTGTTTTTAGTTAATAAGAAGTGGTAGAGTAATTTGTAAGAAAATAACAAAATGGTTTATAGGGTGGTGACAATTTTGGTATAAGGTAATCGATGTAATGACTTGCAAGGTGATAACAAAATAGTTTATCCTAACTAGTCCAAAATAGTTTATGTAATAGTAGTACATTAGTGAATTAGTTTATAAGATGGTGGTAAAGTAGTTTCGTAACATAGTGAAAGAATGTTCATAATAACAAAGGTGTTTACAAATGATAGTGAAATAGCAAGGGTAATCTGACATAATTTGTCGCAACATATTGATATAAATAGTAGATAATTATGAGTTGAATAAATCCCACCACTAGGGTAAACATGTTATAAGATGATAGGTTTAAGTCATGTTGAAAATAGTTGATGTGTTTCTAGGCGACGGGTTACGCCTCAATGTAAGTGTTCCAAAAGTTTAGGAAAAATATTCAAATTCATCTTCGAAGACGGATAGTGAGATAATAACGGGATTTGATAGACTACTTACGATTTATGTAAAACAATGTTGGGTAAGGTCATGAAAAGTTTTCAAATATCATGGTATCAATCACGATAGTTTAGAAATAAATGGGACCATTGTGTCACTCACAAATTTAAGAAAGTTTTAGTGGATCAAATAAATGAACTAGTATGTATAATAGTTTATAAATATGGTGAAACAGATATATAAATAGGAGAGGTAGGGTTTGACACGATACTGAGGTCGAGTGTAAAGAATCGGATTAAACATTTCTAAAATAACCTTTAAACAAATAAGAAGTAACGCCTGTAAATAGGTATAAATAGAAAGCCAATCAAGTATATATAAGTAGTCCTTATATAATTAGCATCAATAGTGGTGCTTCGTAAAATACGAGAAATATTCGTAAACTATATGTGTACGGGAGTAAAGCAACCAAGAGAAATTGATAAACCAGAACGGGTTTTGTTATCGATAAATGATAATACATACTATGAAAGAGTTTAGAGACCATTGTAATCACATAGAGTGTTTGAGAAATAAGAAAGACCATCGAATCGCCATAATGTCTTAGGATAGTTTCTTATATAACAAAAACGTAATAGTAGGTACATGATCGGGAAATATGGTTGTGTCGTAATGCTCTCGAATAGGCAAACACGGTAGTATTTAGTTAAACGCTTATATAGGTACTTTATATATTGTAACACCCCAAAATATCGCTATAATAAAGGAAGACTAATTTGGGTGTTACTTCAAGGATCACAATAATAATCATGAAAACGACTCAAAAGAGACATTTTGATAAAAGTCGTTATCATTCAAGAAAACTCATTGTCTCGTTACAAAACACTTCCAAATAGTTTTCAATGATACTAAAAGATAAATCATGAGTTTGTGAAAATGATAACTTTATGTTTACACCACGATAAAAGGTCTTGCAAGCCCACTCCGCGCCATAAAGATGTTCTTCAATTATTACCGAGATAACATGCTTAAAAGGTCAACACAACGGCCGAGTGAATCCATAGGTTTATAGTTAATCGTTGAACACTAGAAAGATGATAATTGCATACAAGACAACTTATCATAGAAAATCACATATTATTATGCACTAAGATCATGACACCAATACTCAACCGCATACATCTAATTACCTATGTACGTAATAGTTTGCATTTCAAGGAGGTAATAGCCAATTAACTAATGCAATTCAAATATGGTGCGCCTTATTATTTCCGATAACCAAGACGGGTCATATCCCTATAGTACTATTCAGAACTTATAGGATTTCACAAACACATCAAACCATAATCATATGAGGCGATACAAGTTTTAGAGAGAAATGGAAGAGAGTTGGGAACCATGTGAAACAAAAGAAAATTGGTATTCAGCCCAACCCCTACCTGGGAGGTAGAGTGGTATTTATAGTTTTCTTACAAGACTCGCCTCCCACGGTCATGGATCGTGTATACAGCTGGTAAAGACCCGTCTGTCCTCCACAGTTGTTACTTAACTAAATACTAACTAATATAAATGACTACGACTACGAGCTTAACGATTACATATACTTGAGGTGACCGACACTTTAATGATTAGATTTTCTAAATCCTAACAATTCCCTGGCGGAGGTCATCTCAAATTACAGTAATACAAACAGATATTACATTAAGATTGTTCTTGGATTCTTGTTTAAGTTCATTGCTTTGTAGTCCGTAGTCTTTGATTCTTCATGTTTTGCATGTTTGGATAATTCAAGTGGAGGTCTTTAACCGATCCACGCGATGATGAGTTTTGAGCCACTTTGAGATCATCACTGCATAAATCGACTTTTCCTTTGTAGTGTTGACATTATGTGATGTTGTGACAAAGGACCGACATGCTCACATTCGGATCATGATTTCTTTTCATCGTAGTACGGAAGCTTTAGTTGATTCATGATATTTGCAGCCAGCAGCGTAAGCATGGAGTGTAAATATCGTAGTTGTTGATGCACTTATCATGATTTTGAAGTGAATGTGTTGTGTGAGCATGCGGCAATGGATTGACCTCTCAATTTCGATCGCCCACAAACGTAGGTGTACCGCGACAACAATGCTAGCAATAAAGCGCAAGAAAGTGTCTTTGATCACTTTCGTTGAATTGAGGTACACGCCCACTTGCCCGTTGATCAAGACAAGTACCGCGATCGTGTATAATTCAAGAATTTCCTGATGTGGTTTCGCACCGCCTAGCCATTCTCAAACCGGAACATCTCAAAGAAGACAACACGGAGTGAGTGAACCAATGAATTGAGATTCACCGATTGATGAAAAGAGATTTGAAAACAAGCAGCATCGCTCAATTTAAATTGTTTTTGCAATGCAACGAAGGTTTTAAGGAAAATCAATTATTAATCATAAACACCTTTATTTTAGAATGTTAATACACAATCGATGTGCTAGAGAGAAGAATTTTAAGCACAACGACCGGTTTTTCAAAGGTATCCATCAATCCATAACCCGAACCGTGATTGATTCATAAATTTGAATTGCTCCATTGTTTCGCTCATTGTCACATGGTTGATCTATTGGATAGATCTCACATGCCACCTACCAAGAGCTTGTTTGATGTCGGCTCTAAGGCTTTCCATCTTCATTGTGAATATGTTTGCATATCACTCGATGTTCCGCAATACCACAAGGATAATGCGAGACTCTAAAATATATTCTCTCTTTCCACATTGTGTGAAACAGAGAGTTTTCATTGATTGTGTCCTTACGAGATTTATTGATGATCTCGTGGCTCTAGACTCAATCCAGCACATTTGGTTCCTATGCCGAGACTAGGAGAGGGTATCCTCTTCAATATCAACCATCTTTAAGAGAAAGTTGATAGAGGTTCCTGTGAGAATGAAACAAGTCCTTTTAAGAGGAACTTGAGTAGCTTGGGAAGATGTAGAGCAAAGGCACACTCGGGTCCATGACGCCTTGTCTTCAATACCGGTGTTACCTAGGTAGCACCCAAGAAGATATGAATTGAACCCTTTTCGCCTCTAAGGTTGAAATAATTGAGGGCTATTTCTTTTCACCCTTTCACATTTATTTCTTTTCATTCTTCAACCCTTCAGGCTTACCGAGACTTCATTACTAGAACCTTGTTGGGTTTATTCCGCCTAGCTCTATCTCATCCGCACTCTTCCCATATCTCACTTTTCTCCTTTTTCATCATACCTAAGGACTCTACACTATCTAGTGGATTGTCCTCGGTAGATCCCTCCGGCCTCGCGGAATCGCGAACTAATACCTAACCTAACCATCCTTATATCACCATACATAAAGTAAATTTGGTCGGACTTTTTGGTATTGTTCATCACCATTGGAACCAATTGAAAACCATTTGAAAATCAATTCAGTACTTGTGATATATTATCAAAGCATTTTGTACCTGAATCGCTTTTTGATATTTTTAGAAAACGGCCCCCTCAACATGTGCATCGTATGTTTGAATTGGTTTCACACATGGAGGCAAGAGGAAGAATTCACTTCTTTGATCAAGTTTTTTCTAAAATATCGACATTACTTTCCGATCAAAATCTGTGTTTCACATACGCTAGGATATTTTCTGAAAGAATATGGTTTTCAAAAATATGCTCGCTCAATATGTGCATCCGATTTTGAAATTGTTTAGCACATATTAGGGAAAACATGCACTTAGAGACAAATCAATCACGATTCAATCCTTATTGGTTTGATGTAAATGCCCCTTTAACATGTGCATGGAAAATTTGAAATCGTTTGGCACATGTGGGAGGAGAGCATGTAAACCACGATAAAACCATTTATCGAATTATCGCTTAAATTCAATTTAAATTACAAATTCTCCCCGATCACAATTCTCAAATCCTTTGAGATTTGTGATCTCTATTGATTTAAATTAAATTTTGAGAACTTTAAGAGAATTATGACTTGCTTTTGAAAAACATTTCAACCGATAAGAATCGATTTCAGACTTTAAACTCCATTGTTTAAACATGCATGAGTATCTTTTGAAAATCTAACAATAGCCAAGGTCTTGAACCACTTGTATAAAACATTGTTCATTTTGATTATTCAAAAGTAGACCTTGCTCGCTTACGTACAATTGTTTGAAAAATACACTTTTGATTCGATTGAAATCATTCTCCTCAATCAAGGATATAAGTTGTTGATTGAGAGATAGAGATTTTGAGAGATGAGAAGCCCGATGATTTTCAAGAATAGAGTCCGAGGTATTTTCAAAGCAATGTTGTTTTCATTAGATGACAAATATTTTTCGTAAGAATCAAGAAGGAAAATATTTTGAAAGGAAACATTTGTCTTTTGGTGACAAACATTTGTTTTAGAATCGAGCATGAGATTTGAAAGATAAGATTAAGCATGGCTCGTTTTTTTTTTTTAAAACGGGTGAATGCCCGAAATGACAATAAACCACCATTTTCTCCGTTTTTTTTTTTTTTTTTTTTTTTTTTTAAGTAAAAAATATATGTACATTCAAGAACATCTAAAACCCGTGACATTCTTTGAATGTCAACACAAAGTTCGTAGATGATATCGAATAAGAAAAGGAAAAAACATGACAATATGGCAATGTTTTTGGAATTTTTCTAGTTTTTCAAATTTTTATGGATTTTTGAAATTTTATATTTTTCTATTTTCTTTTGTGGGTTTTAAAATTTTGTATTTTGCTTTTGAATAAATATATACAAGAGATAGATGAAGAAAGACATTTACTCCTCGCCTTCCTCTTGAAGACGCTTGAGTGTTTCCGGTTGCTAGACTCTTTAGACCAAGTCGTGGAAGGATAAACTCAAAACGTTTTCTAGGAAGAGCTTTGGTGAAGATGTCGCTAACCGGTATTCATCCTCACAAAATAGAGTTCTACCACACCTTTTCCACTTGTTCCCAAATGAAATGATGTCGAATGTCGATGTGCTTTGCTCTTGAATGTTGAACGTTGTTGCAGAGAGCAATGGCACTTTTGTTATCACAATACGTAGGGATTTTGTTGAATTCAAAGCCATAGTCGATAATCGATCTCATCTATAGGATTTGAGCACAACAAGATGACATGGCTATGTATTCAGCCTCTCAGAGGATATAGAAGTACACATTTGTTACTTCGACGTGTATCTTGACATCCCGCATGGTCAAGATTACATAGGTCGTTAAGGACATACGGTGTCCTTCGGGTACCAAAGTCCCATGTTGATGGTTCCTTGGAGATACCGAAGACATGTTTAACCGCTTCAAGGTGCTTTTTGCTAGGCTTAGCTCGGTATTTAGCACACATGCATACAATGTAATGTAATATCGTGTTCATCAAGCATGAGGTACATCGTGGATCCAATCATACTGATATTTCATTTGATCTACCATGGTCTCTAAGTGGACCTCATCCAGCTTTTGTACGCCTACCATGGGAGTGTCAACGTGTCACAAGTGTCAAATCCAAATTTCTTTAAAATTTCATTAGCATATTTAGATTGATTGATAAAATGCCTCCGGACTTTGTAAAATTTGTAATCCCAAGAAAATGACATTTGTCCCATCATTGAAATTTGAAATTGAGCCCATCTCCTTAGAAAACGATCACATTCATTGACGCTACCAAGGCAAAAATAATATCATCAACATAGATTTGAACGTGAATTAAATGTTTGTCTCGACTTTCTAGTGAACAATGACGGATCAATCGCTCCTTTCATTAATCCAAGATAGAAGAAACTTTGATAGCGTATCATACCATGCCCTGGAGCTTGCTTCAAACCGTAGAAACCTTCTTCAAGTGATATACATGAGTAGGATGCTCTTGAGTCACAAAACCTTCAGTTGGTCGACGATACGACTTCTTTAAGATCTCCGTTAGAAAAGCCGCTCTTTACATCCATCGATAGACCACCATGTTCTTACTTGCAAAGATTAGCTGTGAAGAGTCCGATTGCCTCGATACGCAATCGAGCAAATGATTCTTCAAAGTCAATACCTCCTCTTGATGGTATCCTTGCAACCAATCGAGCCTTGTTCTTTAATACATCACCATGCTCATCAAGTTTTACTTTGAAGATCCACTTTAGAACAATGATCATAGCACGATCGAGAGCGTGTACTAATTCCTATACATCTAGTCGATCGAACTCATGAATTTCTTCTTGCATGGCGTTGAACCGCTTGTCTTCATTCATTGTAGTTTGAACGCCTTTTGGTCCGAACCTTGGATAGTACGGAGTTGAGGAAGCACCATAAGGCATCGCTTGCAAGTTGTTTGCAGTGGATCTTTGGACAAGAGGATTTCAATGATGTTGTCCAATGGATGATCATGTGTCCATTTTCTAAGGTGTTCGTGTGGTAGTTGTTGAGGAACCGAATTAGCATAGTCGTTTTCCCGATGAAGATGGTTCGATGATGGTTCAGAGCAAATATGTTTTCAAAGGAGCATCTTCTGGAGTAGCAAGGGTTATCTCCATCATAGGTGCGAAACAGGCCCATGATGTACACTTGATGATTGAGGAATTGAAGATGATACAGAGTGATCGAAGAAGCGCTTCTTGACTCAATGACATAGAAACCGAAGGGTTATCTACATTGATAGGGATAGGCGCCTCTGTTGATGATTTGGCGATCATTAGCAATTGGCTCATAGTGTTCATCAAACATTGGATCAAACAATTTCTTCAAATCATCTTCGAAGGTGGTACATATGGAGTCTTTGGTGAGGGAATTTGTACAAGAGTATAACCGATGGGACTACTTGATGAAGGTTGTGATGCGGGTCCAGAATGGATTGTCCTCGAGCCATTTGACCGGTCACCATCGAACGTAACGTGAATTGTTTCCATGATATTTCCGGTTCTTTTGTTGTAGATTCGGTATCCTTTTCTCGCTTGGTGCATATCCTACAAATACTCCAATGTCCGCTTTAGCTTTGAGTTTACCTAAATCTTGACCCTCATTAGTTGGATAACACAATGCACCAAACACACGAAGAAATGATAGATCGTGTTTTCGATTGTGGACAAGTTCATATGGAGTTTTTCCATGAGATGTGTGAATTAGGATCGATGTTGAGTGTAGCATTCGGTGGCAATGGCTTCAATTTCGCAGAAATGTTGGAACCTTTGAGTAAATCAACATTGTTCTTGCGGCTTCCACAAGAGTTCGATTTGCCTTTCAACTACACCGCTCGCTGAGGAGTTCGTGGAACACTTCTTTGATGACCCGATTCCAACACTTTCATAAAACTCACTAAGTTCTTTATTGACAAACCTGGCCCATTGTCTGCTTGGATGATTTCGAGCAGCTTTGTTAAGTCGAACTCGCATTGTTTGATAAGTTTAATGATGAAACTGAGTTTCATCCTTTGTCCTTAAGAACTTAACCCAAGTAAATCGAGTAATCATCAACCACAACTAACACATATTTCTTCCGTTAATAGTCCGCACTCTCATGGGTCCACATAAATCCATGTGAATGGCATGAAGAACTTCCATAATCGAGTTTGTAGGTTTAGGTTTGTGGGCATACTTTGATTTTTCCTAATTGGCATCTTCGAACAAAGATGATCCTTTTCATACTTTAGTCTAGGTAAGCCTCTTACTAAGTCCTTTCTAGAAAGATCATTTATGGTGCCAAGTTCAAGTGATTGAGACGACGATGCCATAACCATGACTTTGTTTTCAAGCCTTTGAAAACAAGAAAATTGGAGAAGACTTCATCATATCTTCGATGAGATGGTGTATAGGTTTGAACCACGTGTTCCTCTTAAAAGTTCGCACCATCAAGCTCTCTAATGAAACAAGTATGTTTTCAAGGCCACTTCTAGATCGTAATCACGTAATTGACCGACGTAAAATAAGTTATGACCAAGACCTTCAACATAATATACCCCGGAGATTACATCGTCACCAACAACATAATCTCCATAACCCATAATTGCACCGAAATGATTGTTCCGAATCTAATAGTCCCGATGAATTTACTCACGGTTCATGAGCCGTGACCGTCTCCAAATATATGCTTGGAACAAATGAGTCCGTGTACACGTAATCGATTTGAACGATCCGCATTTGAACACGTATAAGAATGGATAATCGATAATTGGGATCCCATGCAAGAATGGGTTCCATTTGGTTAGTAACAATGATTGGAATACCCACATCGGAAGTAGAAACAATGGAATCATCGTGGATTGATGCAAGGTTAGTGTCCAGATTTGACCTATTCAAAGTATGTTCACTTTTAAAGGAATAGTTCTACCAAGAGGGCATCCATTTTCTAATGGGCATTGACTTAGATAATTTAGGGCACAACTCATTAAGACTAAGCTTGCGGCCAAGAGGGTATCCATTGATAACCTACATTACTAAATTTTCTTCCTGTGGGTTTCCAATGTTTTCTAGCCTTCTTCCACCATTGCTTTCAGCCATCTTAACATGATTGTTGGCATTAACGATTTTAACTCGGGCGCTTAATGTAATTAATCAAATCATTCACGCCACATACATGATTAGTGTGAAACCAAGCAATCATCATTACATGTTTTGCGATAGTAGCGTAATCAATTAATTACGATGACGCTTATAGCTAATACTAGAATCAATACGATTCGCTTTATTCAACTCAAACTTAATGTTCCTAGGGTGGTCTTCTACTCTCTTCCATTGCACATTCTTAGCTTGCGAGGTCCTATCTTGCTTTGTATTGCCTAGAGGCTTTGACCCGCTTGCTTTATGTCGTTGATTACTCTGTAGAGGGAATTATGGGAACATTAGTTGGTGGGCTACCTTTGCATTCCCGAACTAGAAGTGTGGATCGAACTACTTGAAGGCACTTTGGAGTTCACTTTCTTAACACTGGGCATAGAATGGGTTGCACACTTGGCACTAGGCATAGAACAAGGCATCACGCCTTTATCTTCTCACATAAGGATTTAGGACATGTTGCTCTTAAACATTCTAATGCCTCTTGAGATCATTTGGCCCGAATGCAAGCAAACCTAATTTCACTATCAAGTGGCTTATTTATGAAATCCTCTTCAACAATCTCATGGAGACATTCTAGACTATCCTTAAGGTGAGCAAAATAGTTATGAAACACAAGTTCGTTATTTCTAAGATGAGGAGGAATGTATTTAATAGTCACAGATATTTAGAGTCTTCGATGACTTTGATGCAACATTCTCATTAAAGACAAGTGGCATTTTCCCTTTTACCGACTCCTCGATTCTCAATTTCCTTTTGTAAAGACGTTATTTTTCGTTGTTCTTGTCACGAGTGACTTTCATTGAATCATATAACTCAATAAAGTGTCGTTTAACTTTTCATTTTCTTCTAGAAAACTCTCATTTTCTTTTGTAAAACATTAACCAAGTTTTGAAGATGAAAAGTTTAAGAACACCGAGAATCTAAAGAAGGAGGCATTTGGGAGCCAATACATTGTTTTTTCACCCTTTAATTGTGAAATTTGGGCTTTCAACTTTCTCGATCGTGTTACAGTTGAGCTTGAATCTGCTCGTCACATATGTTTATTTCAAAAAGTGCATCAAACTCGGAACATTTGGGGATGTCTTTATGTTTGAGGTTTTGACATTTTCTTTGAGATGTTGATATTTTAGTTGCAAATCAAAATGTTCAACTTCTAGTTTAGAAAGATGTTTTACAAATTATCATGATCATCCCGATCAATTTTCTCATTTAGTTATGAGTTTTTGTTTTCAAGCTCAATGACACGATCATAGGAAACTTTCAAAGCAACAGTTAATTCATGAAACCGAGAAGCGTGAATAGAATGCTTAGTAATAGTATAAAACACATCTTGAGCCACACAACTCAATACTAAGTTCTCATTTAAGATATGCAGATTCTTCCTTTCAATTTCATTATATTTGAGTTCCTGCTCATAATCATTGACCTCAACTATCATTACATGAAATTCCTTTCCATTTATTTAATATCCGAGTCTATCCCTTTTGAAGACTCTCAAATTGACCTTTAATTGTTTAAAGAAAGGCATGACCTCGTTAAATAGCATTCTTTAGTTTGTTCAAAACCTCTCCCCTTCGCTTATCCCAAGAGGGTGTGATCCTTTTCTTACATGTCTTCTCAAAATCAACAAATAGTTGATAAAAACATCTGGCCGATTAAGGTCTTGCTCTTAGTGGGAATAGATCTAGGAACTAAATGCATTGGTGTATTGGGAGGATACACAGTTGCTAGAGGCATTTTCCTAAGGGAGTGTTTGTTTTAACAAGTGCATTAGCTTTTGCATATCTATGTCCTTTTTCCAAAAACTTGTTCGGGATTAATAGAGTTTGAGGCTTAAACATATTCAAGGAAATCCAATTTTCTTTAGTGTAATCATGAGGTTTAAACGTTATGTTTTGTTTTACACTCATGATCTTTTAGCTTCTCATCCATTTTCTCCTATTGACTTCTTCTAATTGCATATCTTCCTCAAAGGTACTTAGCGCAACTAGGTTTCGCCAGGCTTAAGGATTTCATTACCATCATATATTACCTTGACCTTTTCTAGCCACTTTACCATATTCGAGATTGGGTTCCTTTATGAGGGGAATGCTATGCTTATCACGAGAACTCTATGCTTAGTAATCATGTGAGCAATCAATGGTATTCCTTGTACGTACAACTTATTTTCAAGCTTGTTTTTCAATTTTTTATATTGGAAAAGTCATTCAAAAGTTTTGATTCCTTAGCATTAAATTCTTGTTTAAGCACTTTAACATTATCTTGAAGTTCTTGCTTTTTAATGCTTTAGAAAGTTTTTCTTGTAAGAGTTTAACTCTTGTTTTAACACTTCTTCTAAAATTACTTTTTCTAATAACTGCACACATTTGGTCATCCATTTCCTACTCACGGTAGTTAACTCAAACTTAGCACGTTGTTCATAAATAGCAACTTGTTCTTTATAGGCATTCGGTTCATAGATAATGAGAATCATCGATGGCACATGGAGTGTATTCATCAAAACATAGTCATCATTGATCGCAGAGGATGCATCACTTGGTACAATCTCACTTTCACTTTGTATAACATATTGATCATATGGGACAATATTACTATTACCCACACTATCCATATTTGATTCATTGGTTACATGTGATTGTACTTTGTTACGCATCTCTTGCTCATCAACTTCATCGTATAGTTTTAATACCTCGAGAGATGATTGATTCTTTGGAAGGACCACCTTTGTGGTGATGAAACCTTTGGAGAGACCATTGGTGAAATGCTAGCCATGAAGATTGTCCATGCGAGAGGTTCATCATCGACATCGAGTCAAATGCATCACAACAAGAACTTGAAAGGCATTTTGATGATTGTGACCTATTTCCGAATTGGCCGCTCATCCACATCAAGATCATAGGTTTTGGCATTTCCATCCGCAGAAACAACAACTCTTCTTCATCCAAAAGCGCTCCATTGTCTCCGAGCTTGCACCAAGAAAGATCTTGTCCCTAAAGTACTCTGCATTTTGAGGCGTTTTGGAGATGTGCGCCTTGCAATGTGTCCATCACCACCACGCTTGTAGCACTTGATTGGCTTTCCTTGTCCTTGATTGGCATTCCTTCCACGATTCGATTAGCCGCATACCCTCCACCGCTCCAAGATACCATAACTCGCTCCAATCATCCCTTGTTCATACCGCCTTCCTTGCACATTCGCACTACTACCTTACCATCTCGACAATAGCTTGATTGTGTGGATTGGATCTTGCTCGAGGTTATTGTTGGTGTGTGGAGCGGAATTGATTTTGACTAACCATGAGAGATAGTTGATTGATGAAGTTTTCCATGAGTGTGTTTGAGTCTCGGAGGCTTATATCTTGGATCGGGAATGAGCTTGTAATTACCATTACCCGTGGGTATGACTTGAGAAGCTTTGGTGGTAATTCCTACATTGGTGTAAAAGGTTGTTGAATCATTTGACGAACTTGCTTCTCCCTGCTTAGATTTGAACTGCTCAAGAATCATTCGCTCAAACATAGCATGTCTCTCATTCTCAAGCAGGAATGCATACAATTGCTCATAGTTAGTGTTCCTCAAACCCTTAGTTAACTTGATCAAGTGACAAATTTGTGCCATTCGGGATTCATGTTGTTCACAAACTTTGAGTTTAGTGAATATTTGGCATAGTCATTTTAATATTCCTCATGTCATTCACAAGCTTGTGGAACCTCATGTAATATTCAAAGGACACTTTCCCATGGTTTCATCTTAAAGTGCTCAAAGTCATCATATGATTGTGATTCTCTGTCTTCTTTAGTTAATTAAGAACCGGAGAGAAGCGTCTTGACATTGTCCCAAACCGCTTGGCTTCGGTGTTGTGATTGATTAACTTGTAGATGTCTTTGGAAGACCTCAAGTATAATGTTTGAAGCCTCGATATCGAGATCGATCCGATAAGGTCCTTCATCAATTGATTTATCCAATCCTAAGATCATTGTACCATCCGCAGATTTCAAGTATGTCTCTTGTAGTCTCAACTGATAAGGTCCTTCATCAATTGATTTGAGAATGTTAACCCCATTTTCCTTTCCCAAACATTACAACCTAATTCTCGAGCCCATGAGTCATAATCGATTCATCAAGCATAGGTGGACGAGTATCGATCCACCGCTTGAACGCCTTCACTACATGAGAAACGATAGTAGGTACGTTGTTAGACATGATTCCATTCTACGGATTTTACTATTCTTTGATTAAACCGGAAATAGATTCTTTCACGGATTTTACAAAATCAAAAGAACAATCAGAAACGTAGTACGAAGAAGTTACAAGTCTCAATAGACAAGTAGTAAACTTGACAAGTCGCACCCTAACCAACTCGCTAAGGATCAACTCGCTTAGTAGACTAGTCGCATAAATGGACAACTCGCTTATCAACCAAGTCGCATAAACCAACTCGCTTAATAGACAAGTCGCTAAAACCCAAGTCGCATAAAGATACAACTCACTTGATAGACAAGTCGCTTTAAAACCCAAGTCGCTTAAAGAATCAACTCGCTTAATAGCCAAGTCGCATAAACCAACTCGCTTCCAAGACAACACGCTTAATTGTCAACTCGCAGAGACGCATAACTCGCTTAATAGCCAAGTCGCATAAACCAACTCGCTTCCAATAACAAAGCAACTCGCTTCCTAGAACTGTTGTATCGAGGCTCAACTCGCTCCGTACAATATTCAAAAATAACCACTTTATCAATCAAAAACAACCCAACCACAATGATTCAAGCCTTCCAATTCAAAACCTAAGCACATATGATGATCCTAAACACAAAAGTACAATCAAAATTCAAACTTTAACACTAGAAATTGACCAAATGATTCAAACTCTTCTAAACACTTATAACCCCAAAAACCTTATGAAATCCACCAAAACAAAGAGCATGAAAGATGAGTGATCAAACCATCGCCTTGATACCAATTGTAACTTATAGGATTTCACAAGCACATCAAACCATAATCATATGGGTATACAAGTTTTAGAGAGAAAGTTTTAGAGAGAAATGGAAGAGAGTTGGAACTGTGAAACAAAAGAAAAATGGTATTCAGCCCAACCCTCTACCTTGGGAGGTAGAGGGTATTTATAGTTTTCTTACAAGACTCGCCTCCTACAGTCATGGATCGTGCATACAGTGGGTAAAGACCCGTCCGCCTTCCACGATGTTACTTAACTAAATACTAACTAATATAAAATGACTACGACTACGAGCTTTCTAACGATTACATATACTTGAGGTGACCGACACTTTAATGATGGATTTTCTAAATCCTAACATATTCACGATATCTGCGCTCACCGCAAGTGACTAATGGTTCATGATGCGAGGTTCTTTCGGCTAATAACTTAGGCAATACCAATAATCAAGTAGCATACTGGGCTTCAAAACCTTGTGTTCTAGTTTATAGCATGTATCTCCTCGCGGGATTTGTAAAGATAAGTAAAAGCGAGGCTATGAACTCACCTTGGTGATAGCGATAAAGCACAACGAGATCAAGTGTGATATAGCAACGGCTCCGACCCCGTAACCTAGGTACGAGATGGCAAGTCTCGAATTATGATAAACGTTTGGTTCTCGACCAAAATGATTGTGCTTGAATCGATAATTCAATAGTGCGATATTAGTGTTGTTTTCACTTCATGGAGTGCTTAAAGTTCACATTCAAAAGATCGCTATATCATCCAAGTTAGTTATTCTTTATAAATTCCACGGATATATTTAATTGAAATGTTTCGCTGTCGATTTATAAAACAATGATGTTGCCAAGAGTTTGTTTTATTCACTTCTAGTATGTGTCGTTATCGAATAACGCATTCATATATTTACTTATATATATATATATATATATATATATATATATATATATATATATATATATATATATATATATATATATATATATATATATTTATATATAGAATCTAGATCAAATAAGATCAAGCTTAAAGTTGTTAAAATGAGATCCAACTAAAATTTGACAAGCGTCACTCTCCTTACAACAAAAAATAAATTTTTATTAACTACAACAAAATTATTAAAGTTTCGATAGATTTCTTTTTAAAATTTCTGAAACATAGGTGATACACTTTGATTAGAAGTTTAATGTATATCGTTTTTATATATTGTATCGATTTTGGAATATTTATTAGTGTAATGTGTATCGGTGTATCACTAATCCAAACTCATGTATCATTTGGTTATTAGTTGTTAAAATGTTAATTTATATTAAAATATTATTTTTATGTGTATTATTGCTAAAATTGTTATTTATAAATGTTTTAGTGGTTTTTAGACTTGATCTTACTTTTACAACTTTAAGTTTGATCTCACGTTAACTCTTCCTTATATATATATATATATATATATATATATATATATATATATATATATATATATATATATATATATATATATATATATATATATATATATATATATATATATATATATATATATAATCGTTTAAGTCGCCCAAGGGCGTGGCACGACTATGATTTCTTGCTTATTTAATTTAAAGTGTATTTTAGTCGTTTTGTTATTTTAATTGTGATATGATTTTTATTATTGCGGTGTTAAATTGTTTGTACATGAACATTATATCCTAAATAGAGCTTCTTTATACATTACGCTTGTTGTTGATTTTAATAAATTTTCGTCATCACAACATAAAATCTTTAAGCTACACACGGGTTACTTCATGACAATAGTGTACAAAACATACCAAATGAACGTCGATCCCTTGAAAATTGAACAACCGACCGGTGGATCCATGGTTTCAAGAATGATTCTTTTCTTTTCTTTTAACCATCGCTTGTATGCTCAAAACACCATCTTTTTATTGATTATGAGTTTCGTGATACCTTTCTCTTTAGTCCTTTCTTGACACCGACACCTTCTTCTTTAACCTTTTCTTGACACTCAAAGCATTACTGCACTCCACTAGACCCATTTTCCAACATGTAATAAGTGCAAGCTTGACGATAGATTGTGCTCGATGAATAACGCTAATTGACTTAATACCTTCTATGCTCGAATGACCGACGGAGATATAGCCAACAGTATTGTAGTTTGTGTATCATACCAATATCCAATAACAATATTAGATAAATAAATTATATTGTAACTGAGGTTACAATATAAAGGTATAATATATGCATAGACCAACCAAGTAGCAAAAATGCTACAGTAAGGTCACCCAATTATCAAAACACAAATTCAGGCAACCCAAGTACCAGTTTGGTTTCACTTATGCCAAGTCTAGCCAAAAGACTTGCTGGAATATTGTTAATTACCATTAATGTCTTTGTAAATATTTGAGAGCATTTGCGTAATCCAAGTTTTTGGCTGGCATTAGCATTAACAAAACCAAACCTATAGTTATCTAATGTTATTTTGACATGTGGGTGGCCCTGGTTTAGCTTTTTCAACTCTAGAGTGATCTAGGTGTATATAAGTTATGTGTCAACTGCAGCAAGTTAAAGAAAGATGACTAAAACATACAAACTATATAGTAACGTCATAAAATATTTAGATCATCTTACTTTCTCATTATGAGAAAATTTGCATCCACTCCACGGGTACATTCACCTCTTTGAAAGCACTGCAAACTTCCTGCTCCTCTCTTTACTGTTGCTCCTCCTCCTCATCCTCTTCTTCTTTCTTTTGTATTTAGTCACATGATCAACTCTTATTATACTGCCAAGAACTTCAGCACCATTCAAATTGTGCGCAATAATAAATATTTCAAACTTCTAAATCGATATTTATCTAAATATGAAATCGATGGATCAACAGACCGACCGACCGCAAGAACAAGACTTCTTTGATCCTCATATGCAACAAAAGCAAAGCCTTTTGATTTTCCGGTACCTTTGTCTCTAACCAAATTGACATCAACAATCTCGCCATACCTAGATGGTAAAAATTGGATAAGTGTCTGGTGAGAACAGCGTTCCATTTCATAAACACTATATTAAAGCTACCCATGTAAATGCACTAATATTATATACCAAGTGACTAACATTGAATTTGACTTTTGCACGACTATAACTATGGCCAAGACCGAGTTGAGTTTTTTCCAAGTCACCAGGCTATACGGAAAATAAAAGCTTTGTGGTTAATGGATTGCAAGAAGCATATACGACTAAATATGAGAAAAAGAAGCTGCAACAACAGAATTAAACCTTAAGACCCTCGATAAGCTTGTCTAAATGCAAACGAATACCACGAATGAGCTCAAGAACAAACTCATTATTCTGGAATGGGATCTTAGTTTCTTCAAAGATGTGAGACTCCATTTTTGAATCACTTACTCTTAAGCTAAACTTAGGCTTCTTAACTTCCTTAACTTTAGGAAGACTTATCTCCAAAAAGTTCCTCAACTCATCGGTCATTTGCCCCGAATAAAGTTCAAGTAGTGATGATATAAGCAATCATGTAGTCGATCGAAAGCAAATGAGACAAAAAGGCCGAACATACATGCTCAAACCCTACATTCTATCAAGTCTAATCATGGATAGCAGTACCACAAACTAAAGCTTTCTTCCTTTCATTTGGAGTAGCATAAACATTAGTGTAGCAGAGCATTCATCTCAAGTACTGCAGCTTGAACACTTTATAGTTTAGATCACCGAAGGGGTGTTCAGAATTACTTGAAAGATACATAAAATGGCGTAAGCAAAAAAATCATAAGAGTAACAAAAAATGTGGAAGTAAAGTGTAACAGTCGACTAAGAAAATAAATCACATTCTTGCCCCTATAATGCTTGTGTTATATTTAAGCACAAAAAGAAATTCACTTACCAACTGCAATTGATCAGTCTTGAGAGTTGGAACCCTTAGATCCACTATCAAATGCCTCGGGTTTGGAATCCCGGCCCCTAGAATTGATTCGTTTAATCTTTTCGTCGCATTTTGTTCTGTTTGGATGAAAAGTCGCCCAAGGCTCGGATATAAGGCTTTTTGAACTCAACATACTCCGTGATCTTAATGATGAAGAATCATCGAATCACTTTCTTGCCCATACAAATGAACCATAGAAGCAATACCCATATATTCTACATTTATAAAATCACCCGTTAAACTTCAAAATTTTGAAAATGGAAATTTAAATATCATATGAGATGCAAATTACCTCAAGATGATTATCAAATCCGGATACTTGATTTAAATTCCAATCTCACAGTACTCTGGACTTCTAACTAAACCAAATGAACATCTACCTATAGGTGGTTAGTGGTCGGTTCTAAATTTTCACTTCCAAAGATATAATTTGACTACATAAAATACATGAACAATAAACATATAAAGGACCTCCATAGGTTCGGTTCATAAAAATAAAATACACTACCGATAAATAAACATGTTCAAAATAATTACCTCCGTGACTATTCGCCTGTTATGTAAACCGAGCTCTAGCCGAACCCTTAGCAATGTAAAGTCTAGTACCCAAGAATCCACTAGAAACCTAACAAAAACATTGTTTTAAAACTAAACCAATCAACAATCCTTAACTAATCAATAACACACCCTCAAAAAAGATTATATAAAACCCTTAAAGAACGGATTGATAGAAGAACATGAAGTTGAAGATGAAGAAGAAGAATCAAAGGGTCCGTGGTGACGTAAGATGATGATGATGATGGAGTCAATATAACACCCCAGCTTGCATCTTTAACTTTAAACGATAAAGAGTAGGCACAAAGATTGAAGAGGGATTTGTTAGGTTTTAGGTTTTTGTTTTGTTTTTTTGTTATTGATAAACCATCCAAACCTTGATCCAGAAATCATTTATAGTATAACTAATTATACATAACAAAGAGGAAGTAATAAGCTTTAACCTTAAATGGATTACCTTTGTATGGATTACCCGAGGCTTCCTTGGATTTGGTGCAAAGTTGAAGACATGTTTTGAGAATTTGTTGCACACATAAAAAAAAGATCACCCTAAGAGAATTGAGGGGAAAAAGGATGAGAAAAAGATAAATATAGGGTTTGGAGAAAAGTATATTATGAACGAATGTGAGATTAGTGGTTTTACGTTGTAGAAATATATGCTATATAATTTATGTGTTTATGAATATCTATTAGGGAATGTAGTTGTTATTAAAGCATGACATAATTGTTTTCAATTATCAAATCACATTAACGTACATGCTCCATCGGTTGACACACTTGTGTGTGAATGCCAAGACCTAGGTTCGAATCCTCGCTAGTGTCATTTTTTGAAAAATAAAAATACGAATTGTAAGTGATGACTAGGAATAAATTGCCTATGTGGCATTACGTGGCATTGACTGGGAAAACGCGGGCAATGACGTGGCATTACGTGGCATTTCGGATGATTAATGACATCATGAGCATCCTGTTATATATATGTTATAGATATATATATAGGATTATTTAGTTATCGACGACACTCGTATATGTATCTTAGGTCATCAAAATACTCGCTTTTATGAAGTCGTTATAAGTTTTACGAGTTTTCTAAACATTTTCTCAATTTACGCTTTTACCCTCAAGTTTCAAATTTACATTTTATACCATTAAGTTATAAAATATACGATTTAGACCTTTATACTTTGGAAAAGTAGCAACTTATACCCAAACATGTTTCTTACTCAAAAATATTCATAATTTACGCTTTAGTCCTCAAGAGACAAGTTTTACAAAATTGGTCCCAAAAGTCATATTTACACTTTCGTCCCTACAGATTTAAGTTGATGCTTTGGCACAAAACCTTTAGCTTCCTTATAAAACAAGTTTCTCATAATGACGCTTTACCCTCGACTTTCCCATGCATACGTGCATAGTATATATTTACCTTAAACTTTCCAAAATGTTCAAATCTTACCCGATAACCAAAATATTTGCAAATTTAGTCCAAAATGTGTTTGCTTTAGTTTACATGTTTTGCTTTCACATTACCTTATTTTAGCTTATAGGCCACTTATCATTCTTAATGGGTCAGAAACACTTAACGGGCCACGATTCTATTCGATCGGGCCTTAAGGTCTGCTATGGTTTTGTTTGAGTGTTATAGGCAAAAAGATACTTAGGTGTTCTTTTAGTGTCGTTAGCTTGATATTAAGTGTAATTATGCTTTCATTCGCAAAACAAAAGTTGAGTGAAGGTAGAGAGTTTATACGCGACATGTGGGTTTAAGGAAATCAGAACGAGGGTTTATAAGTAACACAAGTTATGTCTTATAATTATGGTTGTTATAAAATGTAGGTTCTTGGTTTCACGTCTTAGAGACTTGTTTTCTCATTCTAAAGCTTTTATGTGATCGATTACTTAAGGTGCTATAACGAGTTTTTACATGTGATATGACAATACGAGAACAAATGATATTTGAAAAGGAGTTGAAAGATACTTACAACACCCAAAGGTGGTAATGAACTCAAGAGATTTAGATCGTGACCTAAGGTTTTCCTCGCTCATTATACCCAAACTATACTATTAGAACCCTTAATGCTTTGCTTCCTTAGCCTTGATCCATAGTGGACGGTTTATATGTGAGTGTGAGAAGTTTTTGAGTAAGTTTATGCAAGTGGTGAGTGTTTGTAGTTCAAGCTAAGTGTATATGTTGCATTTTATAGTTGAAAGAAGTATGGTTCTCCATATATTTTATGTGTGTCTCCATCTAGTTCCAAGAAAGAAGTATAAAATGTGTGAAACCTTCCTAAGCATGCTCGAATTTCAGCTTCAAATGTGGGCATGGATGGCTTGGTCACATCAAGTTAAGCATGGGAAACATTATGTATAATGGGTAATAAGGTCAAAAGAGGTCAAAGGATGGTTTAGGCTAAATACAATATTGTATTAGGTGGCTTTGGTTGTGTATTTGTCTCCCTTGATCACACTTACATGCAAGAAAGAATTGACCCAAGGTTGTGTTTTTGTTTTGTGTCGCTCGCATCACGTAAGCAAGAAACCATGTAACACAATTTAACTTGTAACCAAATTGTCTAACACAATTACATTTGGGTGCGTTGGGCTAAGAAACCGGATGGGCTAAGCCCTAGGGAAAAACTATGAATGGGTTGGGTTGGGTTGAAACTACACGAGCCCAAGACAATAAAATGGGGTATGGATCGGTTTGGGCTTAGAAGGCCCATTAGAGAATTTAAATAAAATAAATAAAAGTTAATATATATATTTTATAGAATATATATATATATATATATATATATATACTGAGTCCGGTTCTAGAGAAAAGTGTAATTAGAGAGAAAAGTGAGAAAAGTTTGTGGTAGATTTTGATAACAATCAAAACTCCAGGGTAAAATTTGAAACACTGCTAACAAATACGGATTCAGAGACACATACACACAGTTACCACTTCTCTCATGATTCAAAACACACACACTCATGATTGAAACACACATACTCACCATCACCACCACCACCACCACCACCGGCGCCACCGTCTTCCCTCCGCCACCACGTTATTCTTCACGCCGCCACGGTCACACCGACGCCCAAACCTGAATACACATCAAAATACATGTTATTAAGTGGAATCACAACGATTTAAGATGCGATTTGAGTTGCGTGATTTTGTGATAATGGATAATTACGTTATCACAAATTTATTCAGGTTGTATGTACATTTTAAGCTTATTTTGTTTTATTATTATTGTGAATTTGTATAAAATTAGGGCATCGATTTTAAGCTTTTTTTTTCTTATTATTGTGAATTAGTGTAAAATTATGGCATCGATTTTGGAGGTTTTAAAAATAAAATTAGGGCATCGATTTTGGAGGTTTAAAAGATAAAATTATGGCATCGATTTGTGTAAAATTAGGGCATCGAATTTTGAATTGTGATATAGTTTGATGCTCTTTTGGTTGTTATTGTTGTGAATTGTGATTCATTAGTTTGATTTCTATTAGTTTGATTAGGGCATCCATTTGTATATTTAGGGCATCGTTGGAAATATTGTGCATTGCGATATAGATGAAGTCATCTATTTGTTTGATTAAGGCATCAACAATTAATTTTTTGGTATGGTTATTGCATCAATGAACATATTGGGGCATCATGTTACAAAAGTAAAGCATCGAGAGTGTATGGTTAGTGCATCAAGTGAAAAATTTAGGGCATCAATAAACACATTAGGGGAAGTGAACTTTTTGCATTCTCTATGTTTTTAATGAACTTTATTGTAATTTGAAATCATTTTTTGGCATTGTTTGTAGGGAGGTAGAGTACTATTTAAATTGTTCGTAGACATCACTTTGCGCCTCACTTGAAAAGGATGGCGCTTGTTCATACTGAAGGCGCTTTATGCCTTTTGTGAAGGTATGTAAAATATTAATATCAAATATGATGGTCATAAGATAGCATATACTACTTATTTGTACTGTCCATTTTGTGCACTGCACCATAGGACTTTGTGTACTTCCGTAAAGTAAAATATGGCATGTTGTAATTTCAGGTTGCACCAGAGACCATCCAAGAAAGATTAAATGATGTACAAGAATTTTATGTAAGCACCTACAAGAAATACACACGGAAGGATCTTGTGTCTGGCTTTAGCATATAAGCCTCTTCCCGATATGATGGTAATATTCCTTCCTTTTTGTTGCCGTGTTTTTGCGTTTGTACTTTTGTTCACTGTGGTCATTTTTTTTTTTGTTCATTGGTTATAGGTAAGTGAAGCAAGAAACATGGATAGGGATGTAATGGAAAGCGGTCTCACATTTGCTGGTTTTGCGGTACGATAATTATAGAAGTCCTTTTTTCATTTTTAATATCGTACATTAATATGTATATAATGCCACATTGTCTACTAGAAATATGCTTTCTTTACATCTTTGTATTGATCACATTAACTTGCCAGTATAATGAGCGTCTTTAAACACTTTAAGATTTAGCGACCCATTCAACCCAAGTTGACCTTTTAATGATTATTTTTAGGTATATTTTCTTATCAACCCAATTCGATCGCTCATAAGCAAACGGGTTGAAAATGGTAGATATTAGGGCATCTATATATATGATTAGTGCATCGAAAAATTAGATATTAGGGCATCTATGATAATGATTAGTGCATTAAAAATGTAAATATTAGGGCATCCATTTGTAAGATTAGTGCATCGTTGGAAATACTTTTGATCCACTACCGTTTTGCACACATACTCTAATATATGCATAGCTTCTATAGCTAACTTTGAAACATTATGATCATCCTTCATAAATGAGATATTTGTGATTCCAGGGACCAAATTCACACTAAGATCAGACGTGATGAAACATGTGAGCACCTTCGTCTTATGTTAGGAGCATGTTTGTATCAGCTATGAACTTCATCTAGCAGGATCCGAGTATAGTGTTCAGCATGGGCATTCTTGTATTTCAGATTATGTTGCTGAAGAGTTGCTTAGCAATGAGCTTTTTGCCAAAGAAGATTGTCTCAGTGGTGATGTGTCAAAATTTAAGAAGGCTAGTATAATAGTCGATAATCTATTAATTCTAACACATACATTGCTGCAAATACACTGTCTTGATTAAAAGGTCCTCTTATTCAGACATGTGGAGACTATAGATGTTACACCATTTCAGCCAAATACCATGAATTCAGCAACAAGGATAAAACACTTGTCTTCCAATTTTCTCAATCACATGGCGAAGCTTAATTGTGGTGGTGGATACATGGTGCGGGTGTCCTTCTAAATCATCTCACGATATTGAAGTGCGGATGTCGAGTTAGTGTGCTATTAAGAATCTATTCTCATAAAACATATTCATTGACTAGAGGTTTTTAATAAAGTAATAGGAGGTTTTTATGCATATCATTTGCACGCTAAATAACCTGCATGGCATGTGCAAGCTGCAATGGTTAATTCCCAGACTCTTAAAGAGGTAGCAAGGCTTGAAAAGATGAGATTTCTTATAATCTCATTTTGTAACTACGAAATGGTATGTTGTTTATGTTTTGCTGATGTGTGGCTAGAGGTTTCAAATAAAGTAGTTTTTTTATGGGTCAGGCTGATTCGAAAACTTTTTTTGCGCACTTTTTTGGATTATGTTTAATAAAAAGTAATGAGCGTGTTTAAACACTTTAAGATCTAGCAACCCATTTGACCCAAGTTGACCCTTCAATGCTTATTTGCAGCTATCTTTTCTTCTCAACCAAGTTGATCGCTCATGAGCAAACATGTTGAAAATGGATGAAAATGGTAGATATTAGGGCATTTGTGTGTATAATTAGTGCATCGAAAAGGTAGATATCAGGGCATCTAGAATGATTAGTGCATCATAAAGGTAAATATTACTTGTAGTATAAAGGAACATTACACATTGGTTTTAATAGCGCATTTTTCACCGTGCGGGTTGTCGGTGAAGACCCGCAGAGCAAGTGCTACTTTTTATGAGGTTCGGCACTAATGACTTTGACATCACAACCAAATGAACTAGAGATTATAAAGCGCTCGGATGAGTATCCGGATGAAGAGTTAATTAACCCACCACGAACACTATGGTCCTAAACCAAAATGTGTATCTGTTCATGGTTTCTGATACGTACATTCTTATGTGTTCTTGTAAATCTATATATAAGATTTGCAAGATAAGAGTGGAAGCAAACTATTTCGATAACGACACATTATACAATAGTTTTTGTTTTCGATTATTGAGTAAACCGAGGCAATAAAGCAACTTTATCCTGCTCATAATTGTTGATATATGTGTACACAAGGATTTACAATGGATGAGATCCTCATGAAATGAAAGACAAAGAACACATATTTCAAAGAACTACGATAAGTATAAAGTATAAACTATTGCATTTCTTTATTAATCGCTATGTGGAATGTTTCATTTTGGCGTTTCATCTCAAAATCTATCCGACTTTGAAATGTTTGACTTGTATATTTATTGATCTCCATTTCATTGCCATGCTTTTTGTTCAGAAAAGATAAGAATTGCTATTTTTCTCTTTTGTCATTTAAAAAACTGAAAGTGTTATTTACAAAAATGGATGCATACCTCTTAAATTTCTTCGTCCTTCACAATCACCATTCACCCAAGTATTTCTTTATAAACACATACATCTACTAGTCACGACTTTATTGTTTATTCTTAATCATATGAACTAATGTTTCTTGCTAGTGGTGATGTATACATTAGTTAGGAAACAATAAAGATAGTAGTAGTAATGAGGGTAGGGTTAAAATGAAAAGTTTCTTATAATGAAAAGAATGAGAAGGCGTGTGGAGGTGACATGTGTCACCTTTGCCACATCACCATGCCATGTGTCACCCCCACCACCCACCCACCCCCCCCTCCCGCAAAAAAATTTTTCGCTAAAAAATTTTTTTTTTTGACAAAAAATCCCGCCAAAAATTCCCGCCAAAATTTATTATCGCATCACGGTTAGAAAATATCGCATCACAATCATTATTATGATGCAAGAATTTATAACAGTGATGCAAGAATTTATAACCTTAATGCACTAATAAGTTTTGGTGCATCTTTATTATAAGTTATCGCATCATTCCACAAAAGGTGTAGATTGGCGGAACACCGACCGGGTGAATTTTGGCACCACCATTGTCCACCCCACAAGGAATAGCTCCAAGAACTCTCCGGCCCAGTGGGGCACCAACTAGAGTGAGCCCGAGCCAAGACTCGGACCCTAAGCTCTTATTCCACAAAGTCTCTCCAGCGCCCATAGGTTTTGCGGGTGGGTACTATATGAAGCAAATGCCAAGGATGGGACTTGAACTGGTCAATTTACTCAAGCACAAGTGCTCCAACCATTGGACTAATGCTCCATTGGTAAGTTCTCGCATCATAGGTAATAGTTCAAAGTGCATCAAATATGATGCACTAAAATCAAGGTTATAACCTTAAATGCACTAAAATCATGATTGTGATGCAAGAACTTTATAATTGTAATGCAAAGAATTTATAACCTTAATGCACTAAAATCATAATTGCGACGAAAGAACTTATAACTTTAATGCACTAATAAGTTTTGTGCATCTTTATTATAAGTTACCGCATCATAGTTAATAGTTAAGTGCATCAACTATGATGCACTAAAATCAAGGTTATAACATTAATGCACTAAAATCATGATTGTGATGCAAGAACTTTATAACTATGATGCGAGAATTTATAACCTTGATGCACTAAATTCATAATTGTGATGCAAGAAAAAATTTGGCGGAATAAAAATTTTGCCCAAAAAAATTTTTTTAAGGGAAAATTTTTTTTCTGGGGGGGAAGGGTGGGTGGGGGTGGGGTATGGTAATGTGGCATGATGATGTGGCAAAGGTGACACATGTCACCCACATACCTTCTCATTCTTTTCATTATAAGAAACTTTTCATAATAACCCAAACCGTAGTAATGATTTAAGGAGCCACTAACGCGCTCTAGGTTTTTATTAAATGATCCAATTAAACATGTCAATTTTAAATGGTACAAAAAAGGTTCAATTTACCAGGTTTGTTTCAGACTAGTTATCTACACTTTAAAGATTACATGACACAACATTCTTGTATTTACATTAAATTTAGCATTTGACAACTTTATTCAAGTAAAAACTACCAAAGCCACATGGCATCTCTTACATAATGTGTTAAGATTGCAATTTCCACACTTCCTTATGTATAACAGTTTAAACCAGATATACTTTGCTTTCCTCCATGTGGCACTTAGGACCTTTTTTCCATGAAGATGAACAGGACGACAGTCAAATATTGGCTCTCTTTTTCTTGATGGTCAATAAGAAGTAAAATCATCCCATTACTAGCCATTTATATCTGCAAAATAAGCTGCTAATAAGTTTATTAAGTATGAACATTGTATACCAATTCTATGAAGATACAAGATACGTCGATTGAACAAAGTAAATGTCTAAAACGGATGTATTTGTCCAGTCAAGAGTCTTTTTAAAAAATCCTGGCAATCAAGAAACTTAAACTCGTTTCTAAAGGCAACACAACAGACTAAAGATACTTATATGGGATCAAATACAAGTGCATCACATTGTATAAATTAAGGCACCACACTATCTAATTCAGCGCATCAGTTAGTTAACAATTAGTGCATCACATAGTTATCTAACTTGGTGAAAAACACTATCAACACATTCTAATATATAATGATGAGCGAGACAACCTGATCAGCTCCACCTTGAAGAACAATAGTGGTTGTCTGGCCAGAAGGACATCCACTGAATATGTTGAACAGTTCATTTCCAACTTTCTTTTCCACAAACACCTCACAAAACCTAATAACCTGTTTGTGGTACCAAAAAAATGATAGATTCCAGATAAGCAAAGGAGAAAATAACAGTAGTTCTAACTGATGTCTCATATAAAGTGAAAAGCAGAAAAAATAATTCTAATTCTAATTAAAAAATTGAATAAAGTGGAATAAAAAATATCTAATGTGCATCTAATTTATGTTTTTACAACAGTTTGTACGCCCGTTAGGGATCCATCCAATGGAATTGGTGGCAGCTAGATCAACCAATTTCGAAGCTCGGAGTGATCCAAAAGTTTAACCAATATGTTTTCGGATTCCAATTTCTATTCTGATTCCATCCCAAACCTAAAACTTCCTTTGTTTCCATGTGCCTGTAACGGCTCCGTTAAGTCCTTCATTATGCTTCAAAGTGCCTCTCCCTGCACCGTGTAAAAGGGGGTTAGCAATCTCATGTAGGGGGTTCAGATATACGAAGTTTTACAATAATTAATATACTGAGAATATCATATTATTTAAACTGATATGTAAGATATTGTACTAATAAAACTTTGATGTGTGATATGTTTAAGTATACCGATTCACGAGGTTGAAACACTTAAATAGCACTTCAAACAACTTTGAACCCATGTTGACCCGTTACATTTTTAGCAGAGCTTTCAAATTTGACCAATTTGATTTTAAACGAACAGAATACCTCTTTCAAGCCCGTGTTTTCTAGCATTCTTCTAGCATAACTCATGAATCTGAAAACAAGATAAAATGTAGAAAACATCCGTAAACTACGGCAATTACTCACAAAAATGAAACATGATAACCACAAGTAAAATTAGTGCATCGCAGCTTATAAAATCTCATTCGACATTTTATCAAACACTTGGCATGCATGTTTTGTAAACATGTTTTCCATGTATTTATTTCTCAATTTTGTTTCAAAATAACTATTCTATACAAAGAATCATGTCAATAAACTCTGAAAATCGTTACATCTGTAAACAAAGATGATGATTAATGAATCAAATTTTATAAAAACAAAACCTAACTCACTATGAACAAAAATCCGTACAGATAAAACAACAACAATCACATATATAAGCTTTATGGTTGATTTTAAGTAGCAAAAATAAAAAATTGATAACCGAATTCAGTTACATACCTGAATTTGATCTTCGAATTGATAAATTATGATGATATGCTATTGTGAATCTAATAAAACGTTATGATTTCGTGTGTCAATTTGATCTTCGATTTGATATGTGTTAAGAAAGAGAGAAAAAAATTATCGTGTCATGGAATGAGAGAAGTAAGAAAAAGATAAAATGAAAAAAAATAGGCATTATATATGAAAGGGGTGAATTTATGAAACCCTCCCTTAAAGAATGAAAGAAAGTGCAATAAGGTCCCTGTAGTTAGCAAGAAAAAAAAGGAGGGGAAGAGGAGGTGATCTAATGGTTGAGATCACTTCTCTCACTTTTCTCTTGAGATCAACTTTTTAAATGATCCAATCTCTCTCTCTCTCTCTCTATATATATATATATATATATATATATATATATATATATATATATATATATATATATATATATATATATATATATATATATATATATATATATATATATATATATGTGTGTGTGTGTGTGTGTGTGTGTGTGTGTAAGAAATTATTATTATCGAGGTCGAGGTAAATTTAATTGGGTCACAACGGTTCATTTTAAGCCTTACGTTCATGGTTCGTGATGCACTTGCCAAGTGATATACAAAATCGATATAAGGAAAATTTTATGGTTCCAAATCTGTGGTTTATTCATGATTAGATAGATAATGACATAGAAATTTTTCCGGGAGCTTACAGTACCTACCCCTTAAGGGAACCGCGTCCCGCGGTTTAACTCGCAGAGGTTGTCGTGGATGATTCGGTGAATAGGTGAGGATATTTGGCACGCATTAGATCCTCGCGTTCCCAGGTGTACTCAGCACCTCTTTTTTTACGATTCCATCAAACTTTGACAATGGGAATACGACTTTGCTTTATTCTTTTGACATCCCTGTCCATGATTTCTATAGGTTCTTCTACGAAGCTAAGTTTGTCATTAAGCTGAATGTCCTTTAGAGGAACAGCAAGGGTTTCATTGGATAGGCATTTCTTAAGGTTAGACACGTGGAGGGTATCATGTACCCTACTGAGCTCTTCCGGAAGCTCGAGTTTATACGCCACTGGACCAATTCTTTTTAGAATTTTGAATGGCCTTACGTATCGGGGTTTGAGTTTTCCTCGTTTTCCAAATCTGACCATTCCTTTCCAAGGAGATAACTTTAGCATAACTCTGTCTCCGACTTGGAATTCCATGGGTTTTCTCCTGACATCAGCATAGCTCTTTTATCTATCTCTTGCTGCTTGCAGGCGTTGCTTGTTTTGCATTATTTTCTCAGTTGTTTCCTAAACAATTTCAGGGCCAGTAAGTTGTACCTGTCCAACTTCTGCCCAGCAGACGGGTGATCGACATTTACGTCCATATAGTGCTTCGAATGGAGCTTCTTTGATGTTGGCGTGGTAGCTGTTATTGTAAGAAAACTCCGCCAACGGTAAGTGTTTATCCCAACCTTTTCCGAAATCGATCACGCATGCTATAAGCATGTCTTCCAAGGTTTGGATTGTCCTTTCACTTTGTCCGTCAGTTTGAAGATGGTAGGCGGTACTCATATCCAATTGGGTACCCATAGCTCGTTGGAGTGTTTGCCAGCATCTCGAGGTGAATCGGCTATCACGATCAGATATGATAGAAATCAGTACCCCGTGGCGAGAAAAAATCTCCTTAAGATATAACCGAGCAAGCGTACTCATCTCGTCGGTTTCTATGATAGGTAAAAAGTGAGCTGATTTGGTGAGACGGTCAACAATGACCCATATGGTGTCGAAACCATTTGAAGTTTTCGGCAGGTTAGTGATGAAGTCCATGGTGATCCTTTCCCATTTCCAAACGGGAATTTCTGGTTGAGTTAGAAATCCGGATGGTTTCAGATGTTCTGCCTTGACTCTAGAGCATGTTAGACATTTTCCAGCATACTCCGCGATATCGGCCTTCATGTTTGGGCACCAATATAGAAGTTTAAGATCTTGGTACATCTTGTTAGGACCGATATGGATGGAGTACTTAGATTTATGAGATTCGTGCATGATGAGTTCACGGATACCTCCATAAAGTGGAATCCAGCTTCTTTCCTTGAAACACAACGTTCCATTCGATCTCTTTACAAAGTCATTTTCATTCTCCGGCATGCCGTAAATTTTCTCGTTTGGCATGTTTGCTTCTTTAAGTGCTTCAATCTGAGCTTCAAGAATTTTATATGGAAGGGGTGAATTGATTACCATTCCCAAAGATCTCATTCTAAGCGGTTTAGGGCGATATTTCCTGCTCAAGGCATCTGCCACGACATTTGCCTTTCCGGGATGGTAGCGGATCTCACAGTCATAGTCACTGACCGATTCTAGCCATCGGCGTTGTCGCATGTTCAGTTCTTTTTGATCCAAGATATGTTGAAGGCTTTTATGATCAATGTACACTATGCACTTGGTTTTATACAAATAGTATCTCCATAACTTAAGAGCAAATACAACTGCTCCTAGTTCCAGATCGTGAGTGGTATAGTTTTTCTCATGAGTCTTGAGTTGACGAGAGGCGTAAGCAATTAATTTATTCCTTTGCATTAGAACAGCACCTAGACCCAAGTGTGAAGCGTCACAGTATACCACAAAGTCTTCTACTCCTTCGGATAAAGCCAAAATTGGAGCTTCGCAAAGCTTTTGCTTTAGGAGTTGGAAAGTTGACTCTTGATCGGTTCCCCACTCAAACTTCTTTGTTTTCTGAGTTAGTTCCGTCAATGGTTTGGCAATCTTTAAGAAACCTTCAATAAATCTCCGATAATAACCGGCGAGACCTAAAAATTATCGAATCTCGGTGGGGTTGGTAACGGTCCAGTTCTTAACAGATTCGATCTTTGATGGGTCCACATGAATTCCTCGACTATCAATCGCATGCCTAAGAAATTGATTCAGTGTCAGCATTTGCAGATACTAGTTTCACTTTCATTAGTCAAAAACAAACATATACTTAAGTTACAACTTACTCTTAAAATGAACCAGATACATAGCCAAAATCCAACAATTTTTTTTTTCTTCCTCTTGTTCTTGCCTAATTATGTCCTCCCCACTCTTGTTTAGCCCTTGCTGCTTCTTCTAGTGTTTGTGTCAATGCTTCTTGGTTTAATCTCATTTGATGTTCCTGTTGATCAATAAGATTCCCCTACCACCTACACCACTCTCATTTCCATAAAGTGTATCCTTGTAGAAAACCTTAACTAAGTTTTTTAGTGTAATGTTAAGATAATGGAGTGATGCTTTAGGAGAAAACACTAAAATGTTATGAAGTATCAAAACAACTCCTACAGTAATATCCTTTCCATAAACCCCCTATGTAAGGACTTTGTGATGTACTTAACCAGATATTATACCTGATAGATCTTTGAGAGTTACTGTAAGATCGCCAAGGTTATTTGGCTTATACGACTTGATTATTGCAACAACTTGATCAAGTTTCCCATTATTGATAAAGATGTTGATATCACCTAAACATCCAATCACCCCCCATTAACATTCACAAACTCGACCGCGCTAAGCCATGACCCACGTGTAAAATCCTCATCCTCACCCACATCCTCAACAACTTTCCTAATATACTCTTGTGTGGAAATTACACACTCCATCCCACCTTCGCTAATATCTGCTTGTTTACTACGCTTCGCCACGCGAACAATACCAGTAGCATCGGGTATTATCCTAACCGACTTTGCAGGGCTGTGTGCTGAAACTAGGTTTTCCAAGGTGGGGGTTGTGTAACGGCTTTGGTGGTGGTTGTTGTAGGAACGGAGGGGGTTGTTGCAGGGATGGTGGGGGTTGTTTGCATGTATCGAATTTCTCCATTTCATTTGAAGAAGTATAATCGAATATTTGTGAATTTGTGCTTCAAAACTTGTGTTTCTGAATTTGGGGTTATAAATACTAAAATGGTGTTTTAGAACTTTGGTTGTGCTTGGTGGGAAAGAAGGCAAACGTGTGGACTTCGTATCTTGAAGAAAAGGAGGGTAAATTAGTCAATTCACATGGACACTAAAAGGAAAAGTTAACGATCGTTAGCAAAAAAAAAAGATTTAACGGCTACATATAATTAATTTAAACTAGCAGGGTATTCACGCGTTGCGTGGCATGGCACTACAAGTAAAGTTCCGTGAATCATGTATTTCTATTTATTATGTTTTTTTACAATAAATTTACGGATATCAAGAATTTTGTTTAACCCGTGCCTGCTCGTGCTCGAGCCCATTTGGCTCAGGCCCTTCTGAACTCGACCCCGTTGGACCTGCACCTTCGGGCCTCGCTTATTTAACTGTTGTCTGTTCGAATTGAATATTGTATAATACGCTTTATTATTTGTATTAGTGACATTTAATGCAAGAATTGTGTTTAAGTTGTTGTACAATATGCTTTATAATTTGTATTTCTTGTGTAAGGGGTGTTTTAATAACTGCATTAATTGTATTTATTGACCAGTTAATTAATTGACTATGTTAAATATCTTGATCACATTATTATTGCTTTGTATTTTGTACATTAAGCTTTAAGACTTGTAAGTCTTAAAATTAATATTGATGAGAAAGATCATTAATAGTGCATTATGTATTGTACAATAGCCTTTGTATGTTGTAAGTCTTAATTTTAAGACCATGAGGAGAAAGATTCATTCCTCTATTATAAGTAGTATAGATATCGAAATTAATACATATGAATTTCAGCATTTTTCTTCGAGTTTGACGTAAATAATGCTAGTACTAAGTTAAAGCCTGATTGTAACGTTGTCTTATTCGATTGCATGCATGGATTTTTATTGACAAAAAATTTCCGTAAAAAAAAGGTACGCTATGACGCATTGTTGGTTTGTTTAGATCAATATAAATGTCGTTCAAAAAAAAAAGAGATCAATATAAATGATTGCTAGTTGCTACGGTCAAGGATAAAAGACGTCAAGTGTATAACATTAGTTGTTACTAACGGCTCCCAAGTTGCATCACCAGTACGTACTTTAAAATTTTACGAACTCATAAATTTATTTATATAAACTTCTTCAATTGCGTATATATCGTTAGTTGTTACCCTAGTTTTACTTTTCCTCCTCATTTCATATGCACATATATACTTTATTATCTTTACAACCTTATAATGCATTTATGATATTTCCTAAATAGCAAGGCTTAAAATTCAGACTTTGTAACTTACTTATTATGAAAATATAATGTCTCTTGCTAAATTAATACATACACATGCTAGCTTAAAAGTTAAGCCAATACTTGTAACATTAGTAGTCATTGAATACAAAATTTAAAGCCTCTCCAATATTTTTAAAGCCCACTTTTATGACTTTAAAAGTCATGTATTGTAACAGCCCCATTTTTGCAGCCGATTAAATGTATTGATTAATACAAAACGGGTATAAAAACCCACAAATAAACACACACAAAAGACCAATCATATCTCACACTTTCTCAAAAACGTAAATTGTCACTCTTGTGCTAAATAGCAACCGGCGCCACCAACTAAATCTGCCACCACCGCTAACGTTATGTGTTGGCATCATCGCCCCTTGACATGGTCTAGGTGGCCTTCGCTCGCCAAAACTTTTAGCATAATCGAAAAACATTGCACGTCAAAAAATTTAGTTTCAGGGTACCCGCCGCCGCAACGCGCGAGTACCCTGCTAGTCTCTTTTATATATAGATTAACTTGATGGTGTAGTGTTATTATATATATATAACTAAAAAGCGTACATGGTTTTGTAACAAACCTTGCATTTAATGCAAACTTTGCCAAGTTGGCAGAAACAGCCCCTGAGGTTCAAGTGTCGTTTCAAAGTAAGTCCTTTAGCATTAATAATCTTTCGCAACTTGGCAAAAAGCATTTTCGAGGTTTAAGTGTCGTTGCAAAGCACGTCCTTAACAATCCCAACAGATCGCGGTTTTCCAACACTCGTTATATACTTCTCGTTGAAAATGCTCCAAGTGATTAATATGTGTTTGAATATTATGTTGATGTATAAAATTTGCCGCTTAAAAAAAAAAAAAAAAAAAAAAAAAAAAAGCTAACCAAAATCGACACTACTTTTTCATATTACAAAATGAACATAACAAGCAAATGTATTTGCTCTCCAATCTAGTTTACTCGCTACTTTACTACGTGGCACAATACCAATCGAACCTTTATTAAAATAATAATAATAATAATAATAATAATAATAAATAGGATGGCAAGCAAATTTGTTTGCTCGTATCTCCCTTTTGCTCGCCACTTTGTTTACCAAATATCAGTTTTGCATTTTTAAATTCAAATAATTTAAACGTTTTAAAAAAAAATGTGTGCTCGGTTTACTTTTTTGTTTGACTTTCATCTTCACAATAAACATAAATACATTCACTCAATCAATTTAATTTTTCACATACATATACCTATCTCCCTCATCCTTTCACCTCTTTCATAAACAACCAAGAAATAAAAAAATTATTGTCGATCAAGATGATTTTCTAAAATGAAAATGGAATGGCGAGCAAAATGGATAGAGAGCAAAGCATTTTGGTTGACACTTACACGTGTCACGAGAATATGAACTATTTTGAAATGAAATGACAAGCAAAATGGATGGAGAGCAAAGTATTTTGCTTGCTACTTACATATATCATGAGAATATGGGTTATTTTGTAAATTAAAATGGAGAGCAAAAAATGGTGAGCAAAGTAATTTGCTTGGCGCTTACAAGACTGTTGATGAAAAAGTTGGACGTTCCTTGTTTGGAGCTCCAGTTCCCGCACCAATTGAGAATCGTTGCTTGAGACCTGCGCACTAAGAGAAAAAGACACCGTTAGGCTTATCGTGGGATTGTTTCCACGATTATCCTCCGCGTGAGTAAGTAATCGGTTTAGGGTTTAAGGAGAATTAAGGTTCGAGATCATACCTTAAACGAGGATGTGATTCCCTTTATATACGCACGGAATCCTTGTTGGTTCCGTGTTCCTCAACCTTCGCGTATCCCGCCTTAATCGGTTGGGAATGATTATCTATCTATTTAAAAGATATCGGATATCTATTCTATCAATAGATCCGCTTGGGCCTTCATGAGCCCAAACGTTTATCTGCTTAGCCCGGTTGCATGCGGCCAAGCTAGTATTGACTTTAGTCGGGTCCACGACCGGATATAGACTATACGTCATCATGTCCCCAGCCTAGTATGCGCAATGCGTAACTACGGATGCTAGACTAATTATCGGAGTCTATGAAAAATAAACAAAGCGTAGCCAATAAGCTAAAGAAAATATTTTCAGGATATATTGTATCCAGCCATAAAAAAGGAAACGGCTACCTCGTAAATTGGGGAAAGAGTTACTGTACCCGTGTCCCATCAAAGAATCCCACCCACATATCTAGGGTTGGTGGAGTCCACGTGTCGATCATCGCGTGGAAGAAGAAGAGTATATAATCCCTTCACTTCATTTTCACCGTTTCTACACACAAGAAAAAGAAAACGCGATCCTCCATTATCAAAGCTTCCAACACATCCAAGCTTTGATGAAATATCCTCTAGGTAATCGCTGCGCCTTAGTTTTTGTTATAACAATACCATGGTTAAGGAATTATCGGATTTCGTCCGACATAACGGAAGAGGAGCTTCAGTTTGCATCGGATTATTATATCCCTAGCGCAGACATCCGGAAGTTCCACCGCGAATGCATCAATAGCGGATTTCGATGGGAAGATTGGTGTATACACGCGATTATTTGAATTCGCAAATCGTAGATACCCTATCATTATTCTTAATTAACATATTGAATTATTACCGCATTCACTTGTCCCACAGACCTTTGTATAGGTGTGGCAAAATTAATTAATTTCGAGGTGAATCGTCACTTATTGGCCATTAACCCCACAATCCACTGTTCGGCGCTTTACCACACCACGTGGTCAAACGGGTGGGTTTCTTCGGCGCCTGGTCACTCCAATGTTATACGGAAAAGTTAGACGCGCTCAGAAACTGGAGGGAAACCTTTTTCTGGATTGATAACGCTTGTTTCCCGTGCTAAGGGGACACTGCCAAAGGATGAGCGCCCCCTCCCTGGATCATATAATGCAGAGGATGCGGAAACAATAAATGCGAACCGCATCCCTATAAGCTCCTACCCTGAGGAGTTCTTGGTGCATATTGGCCTGAGCCACAACTATTTTGGCACCGGAAGAAGTTCCTATCTTCTTAGGCGCCGATGGTCGTGGTGGGTGCTCATGCTTTCGTGCCAGTTGAATTACACATCGTAAGTTATTCATTGTTTGTTCATCGTGCTTGTCGAAAGCGTGTGTATATCTTTGTTGTTGCGCAGAGATGGACCTGTTCAGCATTGTGCACCTGACAAAACCTATTGATGTAAAGGTGGGAACTCGACCACTGAAGGAAGGAGAAGTGCCCGTGCTTGTTGCGGCGGCCGGGCGTACCCTAGCGTTGGACTTAGGCGAGGCAGGGGAAAGTTCATCCGTGGCGCTCCAAGCAACACCTTTACAGAGTATGCCTAGTACGACAGTACCTGCACCTCCCGTGCAACCTGCGCCCATAGCGGTGGAGCATGTGGAGGAAATAGAAGAGGAAGAAGAGAGTCCAGAATTAGAGCGCAAAAGGAAGCGCAGCAGTGATGGCGCTGCCATCTCTCGGAAGAAGCGCCCGGTTATTCTTAGTGTGGAGTCATCTTCTAGTGATATTGCGTCGCGCCCACCATCACCTGACACATCCATTCCTGCGTAAGTATCTTTGCAAGATTACGTATCAAAATGCCTCTGGATATCACTGAATAACTGTGATTTGCTCATCATGTTTGTAGGTTGGAGCAATCCGCAGAGTCGCCCCCCCCCCCCTATCAAGTCCGATTCGGCCGAATCATCGGTCAAGAGCCAGCGGATCCCGAGACCTCGGGATGCGCCCATGGAACAACCGGTCGATGATCCGGTCTCACTTGCTACTGTGACTAAAGGTAAAGTACTCGGGCGAGACTAGCCAAGGTGCGGAAAAGACCAACCAATTACGCCGCTGAGGCTCAATTGGCTAGTGCTAGGGGTGGCGGAGATTATGGGTCGTATGCTAAAAACTCACGAGGATAAAATGGCGCTGATGTGTCAAATAAATCAAGAGCGGCAGAGGCCGCTGGCTATAAGTCTTCTTGTCATTGGGCCATGAAATATTTGGAGAATGGTAAAGACGACCGACCTCCCAGCTTGAAGACTTTGGCGCCACTGTGAAAAGTGCCTTGAAACTCGGGAGAGAAGTTGCAAACTAAGCTCGAGTACGACGAGGAGTTATATCCTCAATCGCTATCGACCATTGCCGAGCGCAGATGGCTCATAAGCCATGGGCTCCGCCTTTGCGTTAAGTACCCTAGAGTCGCAAGAGGTTGTTGACTCCTTCGGGATGTAGTGAAATGCGACCGGAGCGTGGTAAGTCGAAGCCATTGAGAAGGCGCAAGAGGTCGAGCTTCTAAAGGTACCCGTTGAGCGGTACCTAATTATGACGCCAAGGCTTATGATAACTGTCACGCGCCATGAAGAAGATGAGGACTTGAACTCCCAAAATTGCCGAACCGAACGTGATCGGGATTATCCGATAAATGTAATTTTGGTCGACTCTAGCCCGCTATCTCGGTGGAGAAGCCGTTGCGTGACGGACTATTATCTTAGACTGATGCATCCCAACCGCACGTTCCTATATTCGCGCGCCTGTGGATATCCTCGAATCCCTTTGTCTTGGAAAGGAGGTCCCTTTAAGGAAGTTTTGAAGCGCATGCGACGAGGCTTGCTCAAAAGAAAGGTGTTAAGGGCAAGAAATTTGTTATGTGTGGTGTTGGCGCGGCGCACCTCCCTGATCCGACGGGGTGCCGTGAGTGTTGCCACCGTGGCTCGCCGAGATGCGGATTTGTTGCGAGGAGCCGAATAGGGTTGGGAATGCTACTAGCCCCATGGGTAGTTCATCCTTGAAACGTAGTCATAGTTTTAGAGTGTCTCTTGTGTCAGAACTACCTTTGAGAAAGAACGAGCTTGTTATGAAATAAATCTCCTTTCGTTAAGTGTTTGTGAATATATTGTTCAATTCGTGATGTACACACTTATCTGCTTGTCTTTGTAAAGAAGTATTTGTTGTTACTTGTATATGCAAGTATGAATAATACAAGAAATCCATAATCATGTATGAGGATCCTAAGATACTAAAAAATGTCAAGTATCATCATAATCGTGTATGTTAATGATATGCACGATCAGAATACCAAATTAAGGAATCAAGTGTCTTGGTTCCAAAGTTGTTAAATGTGCACATGCGTTTTGCGCATCCGTGGGGTGCGCACAAAGCTTATTCCAACGTCTCGAGAACAAGGTGTTTAACAAGGATACGTGATCCGTGACGATGGGTTTGCAACCCTCTTACTCAACAAGTTGTTTATTAGGTTAACTTATCCTTTTACCATCGTGGGTGTATATATTGCATGCACGCCATGTAGGCAAAAATAAAAAAGTTGTTAAGACATACAGTATATGGAAGTAACAAATTGAAATGTGTCACGGAGTTAGCTAGAAACCGCAACGTTTTATTAATACTTGCAAGTGTTTGTGAGGAAATAAAAACATGATACTAAGGAAATAATAAAAAAAATACATAGTTGTCTATTGAGTACTTTAGTAAAATGCCTGAGCGTCTGTGCGCTTGGCCGTAGCCATTCCTATAGGTAGCATCTCTTGAGGTTGCAGATGTTCCATGTGCGTGGCAATTCACGACCCTCCCACTTCGGTCCAAGCTTACCTGTGTCTTCTGCGTGGCTTGCATCATTAGCGCGATAGACGAAGTCACCTGGTCTGAATGAGACACCTCTTACCTTAGCGTCATAGTATCCCTTCATTCTTGACTTCGATTTTTCTTCACGTATAGCTGCGCGTTCACGCCTTTCTTCCAGCAGATCTAGGTCAATACGCCGTTCGTCGTCATTAGTTGCCACATTTATTTCAGCAGTGCGGATGGTTGGCATACCGATCTCGGCTGGTATGACGGCTTCTGTCCCGTAGACTAGAGAAAAGGGGGTATCTCCTGTGCTGGTTTTGATTGAGGTGCGATGCGCCCACAAAACATGTGATAGCTCTTCCACCCATCTCCCTTTGTGCTTGTCCAGGCGTGTTTTAATTCCTTCGCCTAAGCTTCGATTCGCCCGTTCCACTAGGCCGTTGGTTTGTGGGTGTTTAACTGACGCGAAGTGCTGTGTAATGCTTAGTTTCTCGCACCAGTCCTTGAAGGGGTTGTCACAGAATTATTTTCCGTTATCTGAGATAATTTCCCCAGGAAGACCAAAACGGCATACAATGTTATCCCATACGAAGCGCTTCACCTGGTTGCCAGTGATTGTTACCACCGCCTTTGCTTCAATCCACTTGGTGAAGTAGTCTATGGCGACTATGAGGAATTTTAATCCCCCAGCTGCGACAGGAAAAGGGCCTGCGATGTCAATACCCCACTTGTAGAATGGCCATGGTGATGTTATTGGCGTTAGCTCATGCTGTGGTTGGCGCGGGATGGGCCTATGCACTTGGCAATCGTTACACTTCCTTATTAAGTCCCGCGCATCTCGGTGCATGGTAGGCCAAGAGTATCCTCGATCTCATGGCGCGCGCCACAACGGATCGTGGTCCCGAGTGCATCCGCATGAACCTTTATGGATCTCTCGCAGACATAATTCGCCAGAATGGGCCTACACAATGGAGCCATGGTTGTAGGAAGGAGCGCCGGTACATGATGTTGTCTCGGATTTCAAATCTACACAGGCGCCCGTATCCCGCGAGCTTCCTTCGCTCCTGGGGTAACATTCCTTTGTTTAGGAAGTTCGTTATTGGTTTCATCCATGTAGGACCGTCCTCCTCTATGATCGTGGAGACTTCCATCTCTGAGATTGACTTGCTTTTCAGTGTTTCTACCAGAACTTGCTTTGATAGGTGTGCAAAGCTTGTCGAGGCAATCTTGCTCGGTGCATCCGCCTTGCGGTTTTCCTCTAGGAACTCGTTTGATGGTGAACTGTCAAAACCTTTGATCGGTGTCTTGGTCGTGTCAAGATATCGGATCATATTATCCTCCTTAGCCACGATTCGCCCAACACGTGGTTGGCTACTAGCCGGAGTCCACGCTTGCTTCTAGGTTATGTACACCCATTCGAATTGCAATGCGTAGTCCGTAGAAGAGCCGCAGACCGCCTCGTTGTTTGTCGTTGAATTAAAGCGCAGTGCATAAGTGAATTCCATTCCTCCGGATTTGTAAGGATAAGTCCCGCCCGAACCATCAATGCATGAGGATCCATCGTAAACAAGATCCATGGATCATGTCGTTCGCCTTATTTGGTGTGGGTACCTCATCGGTATCGGCTTTTCAATGATGAAATCGCCGAACTCGCCTTTAATTGCCGCGGCGTGGTCTCGAAGAGATGTTGTGTTCGCCAAAGAATACACTCCACTCGGAGTCGGCCCGATGCGTCGTGTTTAGAGATAACTGCTTGATTGGTTGATCGGTGATTATCGCTATCAGTGCGCTGGAAGTACCTACGTAGCCGCTTAGTAGCAAACACCAACGCAAGAACTAATTTTTCCATGGCGGTATAGTTCATCTCCGTCTTCTTTAGCGCTTTGCTTACAAAGTAGATAGGAGTTTGCATCAATCCCTATCTCGTTAGTAGCATCTTACCGATTGCTCCATCGATTGCGAGATAAGTACATGATCAGTTCTTCCCCTGGTCGGGGTGCAACGAGCGTTGGGAGCGTTGCCAGATGCTGTTTAAGCTGAGCGAAGGCTTCTTCTGCCTCCGTAGTCCACTTGAAATCACCCTTCTTTATACACTTCTTGAGTGTTTTGAAAAGTGGTAATGATTTTTCTGCTGATTTGGATAGGAACCTGTTTAGGCCGGCCAACTTTCCGTTGAGAGATTGGACTTCCTTCAACGTGCGCGGTGAAGGAAGTTCGATGACCGCTTTTGTCTTTTCTGGACACGGTTTTATACCGTCGGGTTCAATCAGGTATCCAAGGAACATGCCTTCAGTGGCGCCGAATGTGCACTTTTTGGGATTCAGCTTCATGTTGATCTCTCGTAGAGTTTGAAACGTCTCCTCAATGTCGCGTATTAGCTCATCTTCAGTATGGCTCTTGATGACTAGATCATCGACATAAACTTCTAGGTTATGCCCAATTGTTTTTGAAAGCGCTATCTACCAACCGCCGATAGTGGCACCCGCGTTCTTCAAGCAAAGGGCATTTTGTGTAACAAGAACGCTTGGCCGTGTGGAAGGCCGTCTTTTCCTCGTCCTCTTTAGCCATCCAATTTGATGGTACCCTTTGTATGCATCTAGAAACACTTCAATGGGTACCCGCACGAGACTCTATTTTCCATCTATCTCGGTAATGGATAGCGATCTTGTGGGCACGCTTTGTTAAGATCAAGAAAGTCAACACACATTCGCCACCGCCATCGCTCTTTTGACCATTATCGGGTTAGAAAGCCACCATGGTAATAGACTTCACGATAATTCCCGTGATCGACCGCTTGTGTATTTACGCCAGATCGCTTGCGCGATTCCGGGCTTGGGCCACGCTTCTTCTAAGCGGATAGGCGAGTACCCTTGCTCGGATTCGCAGCTTGTGTTCTCGTGATTGAGCGCGGTACCCGGTCATGTGTTTCGGCCCCATGCAAAAATGTCTAAGTTCTTTTGCAGGAGCGCACACACAGCTGATTTTCCGTTGTCCGATAGTGACCCTCCGATGGCTATTTCCTGTTCTGGGTAGTCTGGGTGAATCGCTACTTTCAGATTTGGAATTCTGGTCGTCCATTTGTCTTTGGGGTTGGTGCCGTCTCGCATGCAATCGTGTTGCATTCTCTATGTGGTACAGTGGCGTTGTAAAGAGTAACAATACCACCTTCCACTGGGAATTTAAGCATCCCATGCGCTGTTGATGGCACTGCTCGCATAGCTGATATTCCGGTCTCCCAATAATGCCATTGTATGGCGAGGGAGATTTAATCACCATAAATTCCATCCAGCCGCTATGAGTGTTCTTCGTTTCCAATGTCGACAGTAATCTTATTTGCCCATAGGCCATATCTTCTCACTGTAAAACCATCAACGCTGCTCGACCGGGTTAATCGGTTGCGATTTCAGACGCAATCGCTTGAAGCAAGGCTCATACATGATGCTCGCGAAGCTCCACCATCAACATACATGCGGTGGATGTCGTGACCCCGCGCTTGTCTCTATAGTAAGTGGTTCCACCACTGCGTTGTTCGCAGCTAAGGTGGAGAACGAGATTTTCCACGTGAAAAATCGGCTTACCTTCCGCTTTGTGACCACCGCCATGATTGTATCATGTAAATGGTGTCAGCTTGTCTTTAGGTGTTTCTTTCTTATTGCCACTCTTCCGCTTGTCCTTCCCTTCCTTGATATTCTTGACCGGATGGTCCAATCTACCTCTTTGACCATCTTGTCGATGAGTTGGCGCAATTGGACACATTCGCAGTGGTGTGGCCCTTCGCGCTGGTAATCATGAGATCCACTCCCTACACGCCGATCCTCCGAGTGCGATTTGTGGTGGTCTTGGAAGTTAGCACCTGCTGCGTAGTATTTCCTTTGGCGATTTGGTAAGCGGGGTATATTTGTCATTGTCGCGCCCATTCCCTTGGTTGCGATAGTTCTGTTATTGCCACTATTCCGTCTCATGGATTGTCTCCGTGTTGTTCCTGTGACCGGTAGTTTGAATAGCTTCTTTGCCATCCGCCGCAGCCGCTTCTCCTTGTACAAAGGACCGTGTACGCCTATAACCTCATCAAGGATTGGGGAATCGTCATTCAATCTTTTAATAAGTTCCGGTTCTTGATCCCATTCATGAACCCCGAAATTTGAGTACCGGGACATGCTTTGACTTGCATGCACTCATCCTGAAGCGCTCCATAAAAGCGCTTGTGGATTCCTCTTGGCGCTGTTTGACTCTAGCGAGTTCAATGGGGTTTTAGCGCACTTTTTCGTTGAGTAAAGTTTAGGCGAATGCCTTCCTCAACTCTTCAAAGCCATTGATGCTTCTCGTGGAAGCTTGTTGAACCGATTCGCGCATTTCCCACCGATGTGGAATTGAACATGTGGCACCATACGAGTTGTGGCCGCTTTCAATGGTTGCGCCGATTCGAAAATTTTAGGTGATCGCCGTGGTCACCGCTCCATCATAGGTTTTAACATTAGTAGGCATGCGCCTCTTTTTGTTCTCCGAGAAATCACCGATGCGTCTAGTGAACGCGTCTACCTTCCTCGACGCGCCATGGAGAGACATATCCTCCCTTCTTGGTCACGGTTTTTCTTCCGATTTCCAATGTCCGGCCTCATCGTCCTCGTTGTCCGAGGAATTACTAGAAGATAGTTCCTCTCTCCTTGGCGTTTATGCGGTTGTCCTCGAATTTGTGTTTGGGGACTTTCACTGGGAATATCGCTCCCAAGTCTCTTGTACTGCGGCTACCAAGTCTAGTGTGGACATTGCGCGCCTCATCTTCCTCACTTTCGTCAATAGGTCGCGAGTCGATGTATCATCTTCTCGACTCTCCTTCCGATTCTATTGAACACCGGGGTCGGCGATTATCCCTACCGCTTTCTCCTTCCGACGACGCCGGTGGAGATGTCTCAAACTCGGGCCAAAGTCGAGCCGAGCATGCAGACCGACTGGTCTTTTCTTTGCTTCCTCTGCATGAGGATAGCTAGGATTCGAGTTTTGAGAGACAAACTACTGGCTCTAATTCCGAACGACCCCTCAGGACGTGGGTATCCGCTTCTATCAACACGCCCTTGTTTTTGTCGGGGCGTCGGGTGCTTTGTGAAGTTAGCTTCTAGCACCGACTGGAGTGGGAGTAAAAGGAGTACGCACGGATCTCCGCACCGGTGGTGGTAGTTGTTGTCCGGGTTGTCCCGAGAGTGGTTCCACTGCAGGAAGGCCGAATCGGCCCGATCCCCGATTTTTAGCAAGACCGGTTGTCCCGAGATCCGCTGAGAGTTGCCTCATTGCGCCTTCTTTCCAAAGAAAGTCCGATTGCGATCGCTTTGTCATCCTAGTTCTTGGTTCTTAGTGAATGGTCCCACGGATGGCGCCACTGTTGATGCAAAAGTTGGACGTTCCTTGTTTGGAGCTCCGCCCCGCACCAATCGAGAATCGTTGCTCGAGACCGCGCACTAAGAGATAAAAGACACCGTTAGGCTTATCGTGGGATTGTTTCCACGATTATCCTCCGCGTGAGAGTAAGTAATCGGTTTAGGGTTTAAGGAGAATTAGGTTCGAGATCATACCTTAAACGAGGATGTGATTCCTTTATATACGCATCGGAATCCTTGTTGGTTCCGTGTTCCTCAACCTTCTGCCGATCCCGCCTTAATCGGTCGGGAATGATTATCTATCTATTTAAAAGATATCGGATATCTATTCTATCAATAGATCCGCTTGGGCCTTCATGAGCCCAACGTTAATCCGCTTAGCCAGGTTCGCATGCGCCAAGCTAAGATCGGACTTTAATGGCCCACGACCCGGATATAGACTATACGTCATCAAAGACTTCTAAGTTTCAACAGGCATTAAATTAGAGCCAATTTGAGTTAAGTGTAGGGGATGAAGCAACCAAGACTTCGAATGGAGAGCAAATTGGAATGGAGAGTTAAGTGTACGGGATGAAGCAACCAAGACTTCTAAGCTTCAACAGGCATTAAATTATAGCCAATTTGAGTACATGACTTCGATATAAAAACTCTTTTTCATTGTTTCTATGAAAATTTAATGTAATATGTAAACATAAACATTTAATAAGATGGTGATTATAACATTTTCTCTTGGAATAACTATTTCATCGGCTCGTTTACATATTTTGTTCATTTACATGTGTTTTGTTATAATTAAAGCTCTTATTACATAATGATTATAAGAATAAAAATTCATAATTTAATAATAACAAAAACAATCACAAAAGAATAAGAAAATATTAATCGGCTAATAAAGCTATAAACTTATAATGATAAATAAATAAAAATAGTATAGGCACAAGTTCAAACCCTACGTTAAGCATTTTTGTAGCCAGGATTCATGCCCATAACTCAATTAGTTTCAGATTTCGATGGAATTATCTTATAAGAAAATAATCACGTTTTTTTTTTATAATGAGTAGACACTATTTTGAGCCAACCGCCAAATTAATCTGAACATTAAGTTTCACATATATGTTGGTTAACCCAAAAGTAATGGTATTATCTGTCTACATTTTACCTTCTTCATATCCTGCTCAGACAGAATTGGGTATTGTTGTTGTTGTATATATGTCGGTTAAAATTGATTCTATAAACTTGTTGTCCTTCTAAAAAAAAATATGTCAGGTTAACATTAGGCGTTATCAACTTTTTACAAAAATAATAAGAAAAAACACAAATTTTTATGTGAAGTGGTTGGGCAAAATGGTATACGGGCTGAGTGGTAATGACGAAATGGGCCTGGTTCTTTAAGCAACACAAAAAAAGAATGTAACATTTTTCCGTCGGTAGGAATCAAACATGCAACAAAAGAGGTTTGAGTTGAGGTGCTTATTATGCTATAGAAAAAGTCTTTGATTTTCACTCATAGTCATTGTTTCGGTGACATACTAATTTAACCACCTTTATACAAAGTATAAATTAAAATACGTACACCTTAAGATAAAAACATATTCTTAACTTCACAAACCCTACTTCACAAAACACACCACTAGCACTCAACCACGTAGGACCCATTTCCTCATTCCCTTCAAAGCAACCACGACTGATACCTACATTGCATCTATATAAAAACACACACACAAAAGCACAGACATATACCACATTATAGTATTTTACCACAATTGTTTTTCATGGATCCTAGGCTCTTTCTCTTTATACTTTTCTCTCTTTTCATTGCGTCCACTTGCGATGAATCAAATAATGACATGATCATCCGTCAGGTGGTCAGCGATGAAAACAACAAAGTTATGAACACCTTGGAGAGCCATTTCGATGCCTTCAAGCGCAAGTTTCAAAAACTTTACTCTTCTAAGGAGGAGCATGATTATAGATTTTCTGTTTTTAAGGCTAACATGCGAAGGGCTAGTCGTAATCAGATTCTTGATCCTTCAGCTGTGCATGGAGTTACGCAGTTTTTTGATATGACTCCTAGGGAGTTTCCTAAACATTTAGGGTTGAGGTCTCGGGTTAAAGTTAAGTTTCCTTCTGATGCGGGTAAGGCTCCTATTCTTCCTACGGATAAACTTCCTGAAGATTTTGATTGGCGTGATCATGGTGCAGTTACTCCTGTCAAGAATCAGGTATTATATTGTTATTTATGTAGATCTCTTCATACAAGTGAACGCGGAAAAATTAATGCTTGCAAATTGATACATGGGACGAGTTTTATGTATGTAGACAAGCATAAGTGTGAACATTTTTCAAGAATTAGAAGTGCTAAAATTGTAAAGTTTTATATGTCTACCCGTTTATAAAAGTAACAATCGTGTACATGTTTCTAGATATAGCTTGATTAAATTCTGGGAATTTTTAGAAAAAGTGTGTGAAAATGACATAAATGTTTTTGTGATCATGCAAAGATAAACACGAGTTGTTGTTAGATAGGGTGTTTGGGATGGCATTGTCTAAATTGCTAATCAGATTTCTGTGTTTTTTATGGATTGATCAATAGCTTGTTATTTGCTTATTTCGGCATAAAGATAATTATAAGCACTTTTTTATACAAACCATTGGGTGGTGTTTTTTCTATAACTAAGCATAAGCAGAAATATTAAATAATAAATTTAGATGATCTTAGTAGTTTCTTCACAACTGGAAGTTAGATTTGATAATTGTTATGGAAATCAGGGTTCATGCGGATCGTGTTGGTCATTTAGTACAACTGGGGCATTGGAAGGGGCGAACTTCCTTGCGACAGGGAAGCTCGAGAGCCTTAGTGAGCAGCAACTTGTTGATTGTGACCATGAGGTTTGATTTCATTTTCATTTTGTGTTATTTCTACTTTTTGGGTGAAATATTTGTTATAGTTTTTGTTTTTGCAGTGTGATCCGGAAGAACAAGGTTCATGTGATGCAGGGTGCAATGGCGGTCTAATGAACAGTGCTTTCGAGTACACTTTAAAAGCTGGTGGTCTTATGAAGGAGAAGGATTACCCTTACACCGCTACGGATCATGGAACCTGTAAATTTGACAAGAGCAAAGTGGTGGCTTCAGTTAGTAACTTCAGTGTGGTGTCGCTGGATGAAGACCAAATCGCTGCCAATCTTGTGAAACATGGTCCTCTTGCTGGTATGTAACATGACTGTTGTTTTCTGTTGTTTGTCTTTCGATTTGAATTATAAATAATGGGAGGCTAGATGAGGTGCTGATAAGTTGATTGTATGTGGACTTGTAGTGGCTATCAACGCGCTTATATGCAGACATATATTGGGGAGTCTCGTGCCCGCTTGTATGCTCAAAGAGGTTAGACCACGGTGTGTTATTGGTCGGTATGGTGCAGCTGGCTATTCTCCAATAAGAATGAAGGAAAAGCCATACTGGATTATTAAGAACTCGTGGGGAGAGAGTTGGGGAGAAAAAGGATATTACAAGATCTGCAAGGGTCGCAATGTTTGTGGTGTCGATTCCATGGTCTCCACAGTTGCTGCAGTCCATCGTCACTAGTTCATTGATTATTCTTAAATCTTCAATATGTATAGTAACTTTGTGCTGTATTATTGTTACATTCATCTATGTGTCTTTTTTTTCTTTCAAAATTGGGAATATGTAGATGATGTGTCTATGTGGTGCTAAGAATGAAGAAGTTTATCTAAGTTTGTTCACAAACAGGATTATTGCAGAACAGATTACCAAATAATCTTTAGGAACAAATATAATGACTCTTCCTTTATTACTCCCATTTGACTAAATCGACAAGAATATAACCGCTAGGAATATTGCAAGCTTTAAATGACTTGCCACCAAGAAAGTAGAAGAACCATCTGATACAACACAGCTTACACAGCTGATACTAAACCCGAATGAGCCAAACAGAAGAAGAAAAAAAAAGGTACATTTGATGAGTGTCCAGATTATAGCATATTGGCAAAGACGAAGGATGTTGGTGGTTTCATGATTTGCTGACTTTAGAATCTGATCTGAATATCAGAATAATCGACATCTTCGTTAAATTTCCCAACTAATTGCAAAATATGCTAGTACATTTTTGCGTTATGTATACTGATACGTCTTCTGGTTTTCCAAAACTTGAGTTTTACGAAGATTGGTGGTTCTAAGGAACAGTGGAACACGTGTCAATATTGGTGTAAATTAGCAATTTCCTGAAAGACTATAAATTTGTCTGCTAGATTAATATAAGGTTGAGGCAACTTCTTTGTGTCCAAAACTGAATATGGCGCCACACCAACTAGTGAGTTTGAATCAATTGTTGCCTGCTTCAGTCCATTCCTTTTCGCTACAATAGGGTCCACGGGACCTAACTAGTTGTACTTTTCACAGCACATCTACGGGAAATTTCAATAAAAAAAATCAATTGGAGGTCCATTACGAGGCCTGTTTGGTTGCATAAAAAGGGATCATTTTTCAGCCAGAAGCAAATTCTTTGTCACCTTGATGCTGATCATATTTAAAATGGGATACGTAAATTTCTTCTTTCGCACGTGACAATATTGACAGAAAGGAACTTCAGTGACTGTTAACAAATCATGGGTACACAAGCATGTTATACAAGAAATTTATACGACAGCAGCTCGTGGTTGATCAACCACATGCAATTTTTTATGGTATCATTTGACAAAATATACCGCTTTGTATCTTTCTCCAATCTTTTGTAAAAACTACCACGGTGCAAAAGTTCAGGTTCTATTGTGAATTATAGCTCAGATAGCCTTCCAATCACCTCTGAAAAGACAGTTCAATTTATATGCAGTTTGTGGAAAATATTGAGTATCGAGGAAAAAATATATGTTTGAGATCATAAGATTACACTTTACTAGTTTATCTAAAGCTAGCATTTTGTAAGTGGAAGTCAGTGGATGACAATTTTCACTACATAAGATCCATACATTACACTATGGAGTTTATAAGAATAAAAGCATCATTTTGGAAAGAGCAAAGAATGTTTCTCTTCGACGGTAGGCTCTAGAGGCATAACTTTTGCAGCCAGTGCTTAAAAAAGAAATGGAATCTCGCTATCTCACCAGTCTTATTTCTAAAAGCTGAATGAGAAGTGTCATAACAAATAAAACTGGTCAAAAAGTACTAATATTTCAACGAGAATAGCACCCTGCAGATAAATGTAGTGGATAAATAAGTAACCATTTTTCTGAACCTGTTAGTTCGTAGTCAGTAGTTAACGTCCTATATAAAGAACCCTCATGTAATCCTTGAGAGTATTGCAGAAAAATACTATCTAGATAATGACCATTAGATTACAAATTACAGGCCAAAAATTTATAGTTAGTGCACACGAGTTAGTAAATCTTTTGCAGAACAAGCTTATATTCTGTAAGCTTGTGACAATCAAGCTGCAACCGCTAACAAAGTATTTTATTTCTTCTGGTTTCACAGAAAGTAACCATATAAAGAAGTTTTAGTTACCAAACAAGGTAAAATGTATGCTTGCCTATAAAACTCTTATATTAACCTGCAGGTCATCCGGAGGACTATCAGCAGCTAGTGCATTAGATTTTAATGATTGTTTGATACTTTCCTTAGACATAAGATATGTTCACATGTTTTGAACTTCATAACGAAGCAGATTAAATCAGTCTCATTGATGTGAATTTAATTAACTTTGGCATCCAATATCCCAGTTACACTAGTAAATTGTTTGCGATGTGCCAAACTATTACAAACTTGTGATATCGATTAACAGTTGACATCAAATGATATAACACATACTTTTTTACTTAATAACTAAAGAACCTATAGAAAACACACTTAAATACTGCATCAGCAGAAGCATAAATACTATAACATTCTACATTCTCCTTTTTCTTATTATGTTGTTAAGTAATAATGTCTCTCTTATTTAAGCAACTTAAGCATTTACATGGTATCAAATAGTCGGTATATTTGATTTCAAACTACTGCAGCTCATCTTCTTCACATGAATTCTACTTGAGTTAAGATCTTTTGACCCAATTGTCAAGGCACTTTTACTTTAGCCCTTTGATGGTTAGACAAGTTCGATTCTTTAAGGTGATCACATAGTCCTACATTCATTAGCAAGAACCAACATTTCATACCATAAGTTTAAATTTTCATGACACTCACTGTAGCATAGTCACAAAAATGATATCTAATAACTTAATTCATCTTGGAGAAAACAGTTCAGCAAACAACCCTGACTACACTAATACACTATTGAAGTGACCATGGTGCATAAATATTCGCTAACATCACACATTATTATGTTGAACCATCATTGTCTCCAACATAAACACATAAATCAGCAACACCTTTTGTGTCTTCAATGCTAAGCATAGCCTTTAGCCCTCCTTAAACACACTTCATTTGCTCATACTCTTTTTACACTGTCACCATGGACTACCACAAATCCCTCACTTGCAAGAGTACTAAGTGCGTTTCGTAACTGACAATCAAAAATATGGATTGCTATGTTAATACTAATTCCAACATAAATAACTTGCTAAAAATAACTCTGTAACTGTAATGGGTAAAGAAAGGGAAACTTACATCTGTAAGGTGTAGTTCAGAATTACCGCTTCGCTGCTTCAACTCTTCCAGCAACTGCAGAGACATAACAATTTGTATCAAGACTTTTGATAAAAGATGCAGATACAGTAGACTGGTTTAAAGCATAAATAAAAAGTGCACCTCTAACAAACGAGTAGATGGACCTCCTAATTGCATCTTTTCCATAATAATGTTGCGAGTCAGCCCCACCATATTGTCCCTTCTCATTCTTTCACTTGCAGACACGCCAGTTGTTATCAGGTCCATGTCAATTGTTCCTGTTAAGAATTCATTTGTCAGACGATGAATATTTACTTAAAGTTCTTTTATACAAGTCAATGGTGCCATATTTATCTCATGTTATAAAACCAATGTTTACCAGTGGCATGATCTGTTGCAGACTGCTGTAGTGCAACTTCAAGGAGACGAAAAGCCTCTAAAACATCTTTTTTCTCAACCCATTCTGAAAAACGAATCCGAGCAAGGGCCTCACTGAGACGTATCAGACTTTCAATTTGTCTAGGAGTAGCCGTTATCACCTGTTATTTAAATAAAAATTACAACCCGCATACAGCCAAAAGAAATATCTGAACTAGAGGTTGCAAGTGGGCAAGAGGGTTGGATAACAAATCCAAACAGGTTTAAGTTAAACTGGGTCATTTTTAGTGCGGGTCAAAACAGACACGATTGGGTTGACGGTTGACATGCCAACAATTTTTGTCCATTTTAAGCCATTATTAACACTTACAACATTAACCCCCTATGATTACAAGAATAATATTCTTAATGATAATAAAACTAAATTGCTAAACAAATAAATTAAGGAAGATTTGTCATTAAAATATATAAATTCAAAAAAGTTAACCCAGTTTGACCCATTTAATCCATTTGTATTGAACACAACCTTTATCGACCCATTTAGACAGAAATGGGTAAATTTTGCAACATCAACAAAAGCAATTCAAGAAAATGCTTAGGTGGTAGGAGAAGTAACAACCTTTTTACTGCTTCCTGGGAAATTTCCCCTTCTTCTCATTTCAACATACCCACGGGTCAACTCTTCAGCAGCTTCATCAGACAACTGTGGGTGAATATTTTTTCTGGCATAACTCAAATAAGCAGTCAATGTTTGAAGGTCAATAACATTCTGCTCCGAATTCTGCAAACAAGAGTAAAAGTTTAAGTACTACTTCGCAATGCCTCATGTTCTCAACTAATGATATTTACTTTAAACATAGCATCATAAAAAAGATATGAGAAATGCAAACCTCAGGATTTTCAAAATGTAATGCAACTATATGCTTGGCGAGACGCCTGTCTGTCTGCTCATCAGCTTTGTCAAGAATTAAGTAAATTAAATCAAACCTGTAAAACATTAAGTTGGTCAAAATAGGCATCTTCATATGTACCAAGATATGTATTTAACTTGTATGTTAAAGTAGAAGTGAGGAATATCTTTTAACCTGGAGAGCAATGTAGGAGGAAGATGAATATTGTCAATGACAGACAAGCGAGGATTATAACGTGAACCACTTGGATTTGCACAGGCCAAGACAGAAGTCCTTGCATTAAGAGAAGCAATAATTCCTGCTTTTGCTATTGACACGGTTTGTTGTTCCATCACCTACACAATGATCAAATGTTAAAATAAACAATCACTTAGCATACTCCGGGATACTATTAGAAGAAGGATAAAATGATAGAAGAACATATGCTGCACCTCGTGTAACATGCTCCTTGCATTTTCAGACATTTTATCAAATTCATCGATGCAGCAGATACCTCTGTCACTAAGAACCAAAGCCCCACTCTCTAAAACCTGATGATCAGTTGGATAACATAAATTAAAGCACCACACTATTTATTAGCAAAATAGAGTAATAAGTAGGATGACACGTTTACACATACCGTTTCACCGGTTTCAGGATCTTTTGCCACATAAGCAGTCAATCCAACAGCTGAACTCCCTCTTCCACTAGTATAGATACCACGAGGGGCTAGTTTGTGTATGTATGTAAGAAGCTGCGATTTACTGGTACCAGGATCACCAACTAAAAGAATATTAATGTCTCCCCTGAAACTAGCCCCAGATTTTAGTGTCAAAGCACTGCCACCAAAAAGCTGCACAAAGACAGAAAATTGAAGTTCAGAAAGCCAATCTTTAACACGAATAGGATATCTAATGTGAATTACCATAATATAATTACTACTTGATATACCTGGCAAAGGAGTCCTTTCTTCACGTCATCTAACTCCCAAATGTTTGGTGCTAGAGACCGTGTAAGCATTTCATAAATATCCGGATTTTTAGATAGCTCTTTCAACTTCTCCACCTGTAAGTGCACATAAAAATGTATGAGTGATGTGTAAATCATGAAACAAATAAAAATAGCAATAGGTGAAAATCATTACCAGCTTTTCATGGTCCATAGGGGTTCCTTGCTCATTTTGTGTAGAACCCTCTTCAGTGTCCATTGGATCTTCTGCATTCATTCTTGACTTATCTGTCTTCTTTATGTGAAGACAATCGATGTATGTCTGAAAAGAAAAAAGTGTCATCAAGTTATACCGATTACCACAAGTACAAGTGGAATGTCAGTACATGGTTTAGCAATCAACCTTAAATAAAGATTTCACAGTCCTCTGAGTTTGGCCAACTCGAACACTCATAGCCCTGTATATCCCAGTGATCTTTTCAAGAACAAAAATAACAACCATTTAGAACAGCCATATTGAACTAATCAGATACTTCTAAGTAAAAATCAAAGCTTACCTCAACTCGGTCACCAGGTTTTGCAGCATCGACCAATTTGTCATGCATCAGCAAGCTCACAGTGTGAGGTGTACCCCCTTCGGGGATTTCATCGGGAGTCTCCTGAACTCTTACAATTTGCTTATCTGCAAACCTGTTAAAGAGTAACACAAACGTAAGCAAGTATACCAATGGACCATATAATATCCAAATTGTATAATCAGGAACACAAAGTGTAACATTCGCAATCCAAAGAAATCAGTCTTTATGGAGTAGAATAGATATACCTGCATCTGTTGTGGACCAATGTCATTGAGTTCTTTGTTTTACATTCGTCCTTCAAACACATAGTTGGTTCATTGATTCTCCCTGATGACACGAAATAATAAACTTAATTCATATATAATAAAATATCCAAAGCACACAGATCCTGCCTGATATACGCAATACATTTAATAAAAAACCAGTCCACATTGTAACCATAAAAATGTATAATATGAATTGCAGACAGAAACTTAACATACCTCTGTCAACAATAATGGGATCAGAGAAGTGCCCACACACCAAACACCTAAACACGGCTTCCCTAATCTCCGGAATAATCGAGCTACATCTAATGATCATTCCCTTCAACGACACCATCTTCTCAATATCTTCAGAAACACAAACATTACAAATTAACTAATAAAGCGTAAATTCAATTCAGCTTAATATTATAAAAAACTTAATCGAATAAAACTAACCAGAAGGATTCAAATTTCGCATAGAAGTCGAGGACTTCAAATTAAATATCCTCGCTTGAATATGCTTCTCAAACAAAGGATTAATCCTACTAACCATATCCATCAGCACGATATCAAAAATCGCCAAAACTTCTAGTGGATACCTAACCATTTTGGTATACAAATCATTATCATAATCAAAGACGTCATTCGCATCAACTTCAAGCGACTCCCCTTCCATTTCAATAACATTATCAATCGCTTTCATATACTTCCCTTCATCATGCGAAGGATGTTCACGAAAATGCTTCAAAACCTCAAAATCGCAGCGTTCACATCCTGAACACTAATACTCGTCCCCAAACATACATTGGTGGCGCCTCGTACGCCTCAGCATCTTCACCTTCCGAAGACGGGCCATTACCGCCACCGCCAGGAGTACTAGTATCTGGAGGCGTATCACCACCTCCACCACCGCCAACACCAGTCCCGTCAGGCGTAGCAGCAAAGCGTGAATGCGGAGGCGGTGGTGGTGTTTCCATACCGCGGCGGCCGCGTTTACGGATACTGCTGGTGACATTGTTTGGTGACGAAAACGTGTTTTCGATAGGGCTCGAAACTGGTGATGATGCATCTGTAAATTAATCAAATGAAATACATTTAGACCTAACTATGAAATAAGTATACAGATATAATTAAAACCCAAAACACTGAATTAAATAAACTGGTTATAATGTTTCTATAAATTAATTAAATAAACAAATATTAGATCTAAAATATGGTTAAAAGCTTAAGTAATACTCCGTAATATAAAGGGCAACTCGCACAAAAGGTATTACACTTAAGGTCAATTTGAATTTTAGATAGTCAACTTTATTTTTGTCAATTTAAGATATTCAAGTTATCTTTTGTGCAAGGTAAGGTTTTTTTGACTTTTCAAAAGATGTTATTGGCCATTTTTTCAGTTGAATTGGTTAATTAATGTCAAATATCGTTATAATTGAGCATTTAAAAGTCATTTCGGCTAAAACTATGACCAGTAATCGCTTTTGAAAAGTTAAAAAACTTTTTATTGCACAAAAAATAACTTTGATACCATAAATTGAGAAAAAAAAAAGTTACTTTTTTTGTGCGATTTGCCCTAATATACACTCAAGTGTCAAAACAATTGTCCATAAGTTAAAGACAGATGGTCTATAATAATTTTAACTACTGCTTTGATATTTGCAAAAGCTATAAAAAGACATAGTCTTAAAATGATCAGATACCATAGACAGTAATAATGGCCTAATGGGTCGGATTGAATTAAAACCTAAAACATTAAAATAAAGCTAATTTTATTGGGCTTGAAACTGGCAATTAAATTTCTTTAAATTAATTGAATAAAATTTTAGATCTAAAATCAACTTGAAACCCTAGCTAATAATAAATACTCCTCATCCAAAAAACTATGGACAACAAGATAATAAAAGATATTTATAAAAAATTTAAAACAAACTGTGTTAAAATGATAAGATGAAAATAGATCTAAGAGCATACCGCCAGGAGTACTGCTGACTGGAGTAGGGATAGGAGGGTTATTGCTGCTGCGAGTAGTGCGGCCCGGTGTTCTGGTGGGAGTGTTTCCGGCCGACGGAGTGGTGGCGGCGGGGGAGTGTTTCCGGCGGGGAGTGTTACGGCGGCGAGCCATTTGTGAGTGTGTGAATATGGCGGGAAAATGAGAAATGATTAGTGTGGTGTTGTGAGGGTTAGCGCCAATTGGGGGTATGTGATCTGTGTTTTTGGCGGGAAAGTGGGTCTTTTTTTGGCGCCAATTAGTTGAGTTGGGCCTTGGGTTTTACTGTTGGGGTTATTATAACTATTAGGCCAAGTGTTTGTGGTGTGTATTAGCTGAGTTGGGCTTGGACATGTATTTTTTTGCTCCCAATCATTTTAAAGATAATCTAGCGGTAAACTGTGTATTTATAAAACACTATAAAGGTGTTCGCACAATACGGCAGCGGATATCTGGTGACTTTTTTTGTAGCATGCAAATTTTTTCATTGTAAACCTTTTTTTATTTAGCTTGTCCCAAATACTTTATAACGTAATAGATATATGTTTTTTAAAAGTAAAACGTCTAAATTATTAATAGTGTAAATATTTATCACTTTTATTTCTCAAATTTTAGCATTAAATTGCTGATTATAAGTTTAGTAAGCTTTTTTATAAACAATTCTTTTAAGATATATCATTGGAGGGGGTTACTATATGGTTTAAATGACACTTAAATTTTCAAAATATTAAATTAATTTTCTAATTTTCCTTTTATAGTAATTTTTTTTTGTCTTAAAATTTTAATACTTCCATTCATAGAAAGTCTCAAATGCTTTTAATATAGTATAGATTAGAGTTCAAAATTCAAACATTTTAGGATGGCCATAGAATAGTCTAAAATTGGCCGCGAGAACACCACTTAAGCAGGATACATCAAGGCCAAAAGAGCTCGACTCCCCTGGCTAACCCGAACATAACTCACCCGTGATTTTGATTTCACCGCTCCGTGTTAAAAGAAAATGTGTTCTGCTGTTGCAAGTGAATTGTTAAGATGTTGATACATTAATTTTAACAAACCATAAAAGGGTGTTCATCAGTTTGGTTATCGGGTTGTGTGGTTTATTCAGTTAAGTTAGTTTGGTAATATTGTTTTCTGAGTAAAACCAAAAACCGAACTGAATCAAATTCAGATTTGATTAAACTGAACCGAAAACCGAATTTTAATTCGGTTCATTTTTCAAGTTGACCAGAATAACCTCAATTACATAAATTATCTATTTTTCATTTAGTTATATAGATTTTTAAAAAGTGTCAAGCTTAAAAAATATTATATTTATATCAAGAAAGAGTCTTTTTTAATGGTTTATTTTATATAATTTATAAAAAATTATATATTTATGTAAATCCGGTTTACAGTTCGGTTCGATTTTCATTTTGTCAAAACCATATCAAAATATAAACCGAATATTTAATTTGATTCGGTCCGGTTTTGACAAATTCACTTTGGTTACAAATTCAGTCCTGTTTCGGCAGTGACGGAGCTTGAACAAATATTTGGGGGGGGGCGTCTTCATTGTGACATAGAAGTATTTTTCGTAAGCATCGATGATACAAGTTAAAAAAAGAATAAAAGAGGAGTAAATGACTGGTATATCTGCCGTGAAACTTGTTTTCATGTATTTAGGTTGGGCCATAATACAAATTCTTAAATCTTAGAGGGCTTATAATACAAAAACTTATACTAATAACACAAAATTTTGGGGGGGCCATGACCCCACCCTGCCCTTATGATCCTCCGTCTATGGGTTTCGGTTACAAATTCAGTTCGGTTTTGATTCGGCTTTCGGTTCCTGTGCTTATTACCCGATTTGTGAACACCCCTAAAACCATATAGAAAACTTGTTTATGTTTACTCTAATCATCTTGTAACAGTTATTGATAAATAGATGGGTATACTTACACTTTACTCTTTTTCTCTTTTTCTCTTTTCAAGTATGTTGCTTTAGAAGCTTTAGCGTACAAAAAATTGTTCTCTTTGGATAGGAAGCTGTAAGGTTTTACTTGTCAATAATGTAATCTTTTATATAAAGAGTTGCATGAAGATCAAAATCATCAAATGCATGATCACAATCGAAGGAAAAGTATACAATAACTGTTGAAGCATTTTTCACGGTCGATCTCCCCGACTCTCACGTGCCATCCGTCTTTGTCCCGATCTTGGAAGCACGCTGTCATACATGAAAGAACCCGTTAGAAGGGGTCTCGAGGCCGAAGCCCCGGGGACCACCCTCCGACGGTCAAGTCAGAACCTCCTGTAGAGGATTTAATATAAACATATACTATGTGTTGTGTGTGTAATAATGAGATGAGATAAATGAAATAAAGAGTAGCATATATACAGAGAGAAAGAGGTAGGTGTCAAGTGGGCCACCTCAATACCTATTCTATCTAGGTGTCAGGTCACGTGGAGACACAATCCCGTAATATCCGGGTTAGGTGGCATAGTCCATCCTTAAAGAACGACCTCCCGTGACGGAGATTCTTCGATCCCAAGACGTGTCGTCCGGACACACGTCAACATGTCCCCTAGTATTGTATTATCGGTTGAAGACCGATGATGCAATACTCAAGAATATCTTTATGCCTTTCGCACGCGTCGTTCGGACGGTATTGTATGTGCTCTCGGTACATGTCCCTCATACACATCGTCAACATGTCCCCAAGATTGTAGTATCGGTTGAAGACCGATGATGCAATACTAAGAATATCTTTATGCCTTCGGCACATGTCGTTCGCGCGGTACATCCGGACACATACATCAACATGTCCCCCAGATTGCATTATTAGTAAAATCGATGATGTAATACTTAAAGAGTACCTTATGACCTTTCGGTCTTTATCATTCGGACATGCCTTCAGTCCAATGACCATCTTAGAATGGTTTACCAAGTGACCCTAAGTCGGTGCTTCATTAGGCGAGTTGGTTCTATTAGACCACATACGCCGTCATGTCCCCCCAGTATAGTATTGTTGACCTATGGTTAATGATGCTATACTTAAACGTCGTTAGATCCGAAAGCGAGACATGTCTTTTCCATCATCCCTTTGTTTCCTGCACAAATAAAACATAGCTTTTCTACCATAATCATTATTTTGTGATGTGCCGTTATATATCATTTGCTTATTAATCACAAACCTATACCAGACATGTAGAAGATAGGCCGGAATAACCTGCTGGTGGTTTTTCCACCATTAAAGTACTAGTATGGAAGACATGTATGGGGTCGTTCGGTATGATCCCATTCGGTTTATGTTCTCCGTCACCCTTCGAATGAGGGATGAAGGTATGCAAAATGGATCTTGCAAAGAAGCAGCGACCTAACCATGGGACCAAGAGTTCAATACTTTAGTCACGTACACTTGCCGGAGATTACTCGGTCATATGGACAGCGGTATGCCGTTTGGTGTTGACATCCGGTATGGACGTCGAATATGGGCAGACGGTATGAACCGTACGGCATGTGTCGTCCGGACACATACGTCAACATGTCCCCCTAGTATTGTATTATCGGTTGAAGACCGATGATGCAATACTTCAAGAATATCTTTATGCCTTTCGGCACACGTCGTTCGGACGAGTATTGTATGTGCCTCTCGGTACATGTCCCTCAGACACATACGTCAACATGTCCCCCCAGTATTGTAGTATCGGTTGAAGACCGATGATGCAATACTTCAAGAATATCTTTATGCCTTTCGGCACACGTCGTTCGGCGCGGTACATCTGGACACATACATCAACATGTCCCCCTAGTATTGCATTATAAGTAAAATACTGATGATGTAATACTTAAAGAGTACCTTATGACCTTTCGGTCTTTATCATTCGGACATGCCTTCCGTCCAATGACCATCTTAGAATGGTTTACCAAGTGACCCTAAGCCGGTGCTTCATTAGGCGAGTTGGTTCTATTAGACCACTCTTGGTCCCACGGATGGCGCCAAATGTTGAAGATTTTCACGAATTAGATCTGACGGCTCTCACGTGCCATCCGTCTTTGTCCCGATCTTGAAAGTTGTCATACATGAAAGAACCGTTAGAAGGGGTCCCGAGGCGGCCCGGGACCACCCTCCGACGGTCAAGTCAGAACCTCCTGTAGAGGATTTAATATAAACATATACTATGTGTTGTGTGTAATAATGAGATGAGATAAATGAAATAAAGAGTAGTATATATAGAGAGAGAAAGAGGTAGGTGTCAAGTGGGCCACCTCAATACCTATTCTATCTAGGTGTCAGGTCACGTGGAGACACAATCCCGTAATATCCGGGTTAGGTGGCATAGTCCAGTCCTTCCGGCAACGACCTCCGGCGTGACGGAGATTCTTCGGTCCGGCACGTGTCGTCCGGACACATACGTCAACATGTCCCCCTAGTATTGTATTATCGGTTGAAGACCGATGATGCAATACTTCAAGAATATCTTTATGCCTTTCGGCACACGTCGTTCGGACGAGTGTTGTATGTGCCTCTCGGTACATGTCCCTCATACACATACGTCAACATGTCCCCCCAGTATTGTAGTATCGGTTGAAGACCGATGATGCAATACTTCAAGAATATCTTTATGCCTTTCGGCACACGTCGTTCGGCGCGGTACATCTGGACACATACATCAACAATAACTTAGCTAGTTGTAATGATGATATATTCATTAAAAGAATAAAATTGCAATACAATTTGAAATTGACAAACATGAAAATTCATGTAAATTAACTTAAACTAAATAAAACTCGTCGCCACTGAAAATTGAACTCTAGTTGGGACTTGGGACCCCGTTTTAGGTTGATGAATAAACATACTGTGCAACAAAAAAGAAATAATAATAAAAAAATTTAGAAGATAAAAACTTTGCACATGTTACATGCAATACCTATGAAGAGTTTTTTTTTTATGACTATTAGTCGTTATATATTTGTACATGTTTTTTAGTGATGTATTAGCTTAAGGCCCACTTGTGTATTTGGCCTAAGCCCATTATTAGTTGCTCTAGAATGATCTTTTGTATGTTAAACATGGATTACGGGAATTAATGAAAATCAAGGAAAACATAACCTTCAACATAGTATCACAGCCACGATTTTCTCCAAAACCCTAATCCCCAAAATCACGGATCTTTCTTTTTTTCATCTTTGCATATTTCCTTCTAGTGTCCCACCACAATTAATCTTTCTCCATCTATCAAAGACGTTGAGTGCTATTGCTTTTCACTTGCATATTACAAATTCTTATAACCCTTAGAATTAAATTATTCATTTTTGGTGCACATCCTGGGTCAGTTGTGGTTTTATTTAATATTGGTATATTCTTGCAAATGAATTCTGCATGATTTGCATGAGTATGTTGCAGTGAAAATTATTGCCACTCACAATTATGGCAGTCAATCATCACCATAATCCCGTCGGAATCCAAAGGTACCTCTAATTCTCAAACCCCTAAATCTCGAAGTCTACCCCCACTGTGCAATCATTTTAACAAAGGGACTTGTAAGTTTGGTGATCGATGTAGATTTATTCATGATTACCGAAATAGAGCGAGATTGCAAACTCAAAACACCACTGGTAACATCACCAATCAATTGCTGGAAATTCACAGCCTGGTAACACCAAAATCGTGGGCTCCTCCTGGGTCTTATAACAGCCGCATGATACATCAAACCACATAACACATTCTCGCTCGCATGGGCTACTGGGTAATTCCACAAACATATGTTACACCCTTTACACACCTATGGCCCAACATATTTACACACCACAAAGATGTACACACCTCGGTCCCAAAATCTATACCAGCCCAACAGCTCAATGACCTCTTAACGCAACACGCCCAACACAACAGATGCACAACAGATACTTGGTCCCGCCCACTGGTACCCATCCCAAGCCACTTCACTCCCTAATGCTTTTAGCACTATGACTTTGCAAGGCCCAACATGGAACATGAATACGGTGCCTATTCTCATTTAAATTCTAATGCACGTAATTTAAGTACCATTTTTAATAAACGTTTATTCCCATCTCATACATGTTCGTGACGATAATTCTATTCCCGTTACCAACACCGGACATAGCATTATTCCTACTCTTCATCGCCCTCTTCACCTTCATAATGTACTTGTCACCCCTAACATCATTAAAAATCTCATTTTTGTTCGTCAGTTTACTAGGGATAACAATTGCACTATTGAATTTGACGCGTTTGGTTTTTCCATTAAGGATTTCCTGACTCGCCACATCCTCCTTCGATGTGACAGCTCGGGTGATCTCTATCCTGTTACCAAACCGTCAATTATCCCTACCGGTTTTGTCTCCACAAGCCCATCTATGTGGCATCAACTTCTTGGTCATCCCGTGACGTAAGTGCTACGATCTCTTGTTTCACATCGTTTATTTCGTAATAAAGAAAAGACTCGAATATTTGTAATGCTTGTCAACTTGGCAAACATGTGAAACTTCCTTTCTATAGTTCAGATTCTATTGTTGAACATGCCTTTGATATTATCCATTTTGATTTATGGACTTCTCCAATTGTTAGTTCTAGTGGTTTTAAATATTATGTCTTATTTCTTGATCATTTTTCTCACTATTTGTGGATATATCCCCTACATTCTAAATCTGATATGTTCGATAAGTTTTTTCACTTTCGTAAGTATGTTCAAATTCAATTTAAATGTGAAATTAAGAGCTTCCAATGTGACCATGGTGGTGAGTTCGACAATAACCGACTTCACACACTTTTTGCTAATAAAGGTATTCAAATTAGATTTTCTTGCCCAAAAACCTCACTACAAAATGGCAAGGCGAAACGAATGATACGAACAATCAATAACATTATTCGCACACTTCTTTTTCAAGCACACCTACCCCTCCTTTTGGTTTGAGGCTCTTCATATGGCCGCCTACCTTCTTAACCCTCTTCCATCAACTGCTATAAACAACAAAATCCCCTTTACAAGACTTTTCCAAAAGGAACCCGACTACTCACGTTTACGCATCTTCGGGTGCCTTTGTTACCCTCATCTTCACCACTCACCTCACAAACTTGCCCCACGAGCTACCCCGTGCATCTTCTTGGGCTATCCCGCCTATCACCGTGGTTTCCGTTGCCTAGACCTTGAAACCAATAAAATTATCATTTCTCGGCATGTCACCTTCGATGAAACCCAATTCCCTTACCGCTCCATGACACTCAACTCCCCACCCTCATATACCTTTTTAGATCCTGTACCTCCCCCACTTCTTAATCATTTTCTAAACACTCCCGACACCCCTACCCCCTCTCAACCTCTCAGCACACCCAACCAACCCACCTCGCAACCCGATTCTCCACAGCAAGCCCACAACACCCCACCAACCACAAACCAAATGCAAACCCAATCCTCTACTCGTATAACCCCTGTCCAATCGAACATCACACCAGGCCCTATATGTCAAGCCCAAAACCACCGAGATACAACCTAACCGCTAACACCTCTTGTTCACCCCATGCAACAGCCCAACAACACTCAAGTACCAAACATAACCTCGGCCCATACCCAACAGCCCAATATTGAACCCGATCGTACTCACCGTATGGTCACTAGGTCTCAATCGGGCATTGTCAAACCCGTCGATCGTCTATCTTTACATACATCTTCCATTTCCCTATACCTAAATCTCCCTCTCTTGCCCTCAAAGATCCTCAATGGTGGAATGCTATGTACGATGAGTATAATGCGTTAGTTAAAAATGGTACTTGGATTCTTGTGCCGAGGCCCGATGGTGTTAATATGGTTCGTTCTATGTGGTTATTTAAGCATAAGTTTTATGCCGACGGGACTTTGAGCCGCTATAAGGCTCGTTTGGTTGCTATTGGCAGTAGTCAACAACTTGGTATTGATTGTGACGAGACTTTTAGTCTGGTTGTTAAGTCGGCTACCATTCGCACTGTTCTGAGTCTTGCAGTATCTCGCAAGTGGCCTATTCATCAGCTTGACATTAAGAATGCATTTCTTAATGTGACTTATCTGAGACTATCTATATGCATAAGCCACCGGATTTGTGGACTCCTGTACCCTCATCATGTTTGTCTTTGCGAGATCTTTATATGGATCAAGAAAGCACCTCGTGCTTGGTTTTAGCGGTTTGCAGGTTATGTCATACGAGCCGGGTTTTACCATAGTCGTTGTGATTCTTCATTATTTATTTTACGACAGGGTTCTCAGGTTGCTTATTTGCTTATATATGTGGATGATATTATACTTACAGCTTCTTCTCTGGCTCTACTTCAGCAGATCATTGCTTCTCTACATATTGAGTTTGACATGACTGACCTCGGGGCACTTAATTATTTTCTGGGTATCTCTGCCACTCGCCATTTTACAGGATTGTTTCTCTCTCAACGAAAGTATGCTATTCAGCTTCTTGAGCGTGAACACATGGCCAACTGTAACCCTTCTCGGACACCAGTTGATACAGAGTCCAAATTGGGTCCTAAAGGTATTCCAGTTCAAGATCCTACATTATATCGCAGTCTTACAGGTGGCCTTCAGTATCTCACATTTACAAGACCAGATCTATCTTATGCAGTGCAACAAATTTGTCTTTACATGCATGATCCCCGCGAGCCACATATAGTTGCCTTTAAACGTATCTTACGATACGTTCGGGGGACTTTGGATTTTGGTCTTCACTTATATTCATCTTCTACCACCTCTCTTGTTGGTTATACAAATGCAGTTGGGAGGGTTGCCCATCTATACGACGGTCCACTTCAGTTATTGTGTTTTCCGGGTGATAACTTCATCGTCTTGGTCTTCATTGTTAGGATTTAGTAAATCCGAATATAAAGAGTCGGTCACCTCAAGTATATGTAATCGTTAGAAAGCTCGTAGTCGTAGATTATTATAAGTTAAGTAGTATTTAGTTTAAGTAACACCGTGGAGGACGGACGGGTCTTTACCCACTGTATGCACGATCCATGACCCGATAGGTGGCGATTTATGTAATGACTATAAATACTCTCTACCTCCCAAGGTAGAGAGTTGGAGCTCATAATAAGATTTTTCTTTCTCTCACTAAAGTTCCCAAACCTCTAACTTTCTCTCTAGAATCATATTGTACGCCTATTTGATCTTATGGTTTAGTGTGTTTATGAAATCCAATATGTTACAAATGGTATCAAGAGCCATGGTTTGATCATCTCTTACATATCTTTGGATTTCTAGTGACTTTTAGGTGGTTTTAGAGTTTGAAAAAGTTTAGTGGTTTTGCATCATTTGGATCATTTCTAGTGTTAAAGTTTGAAACTTGGGTGTTGTTTTGTGTTTAGAATCATTGTATGTGCTTGGGTTTTGATTTGGTAACCTTGAATCATCGTGGTTGGGTTGTTTTGGATTGAAAAGTGGTGTTTTTTGTGTTTTTCTAGCTAGCGACTTGAGCCACGGATAAGTTATCTTGGTAGCGACTTGCTTTGTAATTTGGTAGCGAGTTGTAGTTGAAGGTCTTAGCGAGTTGAGCTAGCGACTTGTCTATTGAGACAAGCCGACAAACAGTACACTTAGTGGATTCTCCACTACGGTAGCGACTTGGTGAAAGTTAGCGACTTGTACTTAAGTTTGTTAGCGACTTGGTGTTAGCGATTTGGTGCTTAGCGAGTTGCTCTTTAGCGACTTGACAACTTAGCGACTTGGTGCTTAGCGACTTCTTTGTCAAAATTTTGCTAGCGACTTGGTGCTTAGCGAGTTGTTATTTAGCGACTTGGTGCTTAGCGACTTGGTTGATTTTCTTAGCGACTTGGTTGACTCTCATGCATGTCGGTTTTCTCTTGATTTAGTAAAATCCGTGAAAGAATCTATTTCCGGTTTAATCATAGAGTTATAAAATCCCGCTTAATCTGTTAACATGTCTACCAACGTTCCTACTATCATCTCCATTTGTTGCCGAGGATGTTCAAGCGGTGGTTCGGATACTCGTCCACCCATGCTTGATAGAACCGACTACGACTCTTGGGCTCAACGAATCGATTGTCTTGTCTTGGAAAGGAAAATGGAGTCAACATTCTCAAATCCATTGATGAAGGACCGTATCGGGTTGAGACTACTAGAGACTTAATTGATACAATGAAGATGGAACAATGATCTATGGAATAGATGGACCAAAGACATATGATGAGCTCGATGATAAGGAGAAAAGAGATTCGATGTCGATATCGGGGCTTCTAACATCGTACTTCAAGGTCTTCCAAAAGATATCTACAAGTCGATCAATCACAACACGAAGCCAAGGCGGTGTGGGATAATGTCAAGATGCTTCTCTCGTGTTACGAATTAACTATGGAAGACAGAGAATCACAACTCTATGATGAATTTGAACACTTCAAGATGAAACCGGATGAGAGTGTCTATGAGTATTACGTGAGATTCCACAAGCTTGTTAATGATATGAGGAACATCGAATGACTATGCCAAACATTCAATTTGAACTCAAAGTTTGTGAACAACATGAATCCCGAATGGCACAAGTTTGTCACCTCGTGAAGCTAACCAAAGGATTGAAGAATACAAACTATGAGCAACTCTATGCCTTCCTCCTTTAGAATGAGAGACATGCTATGTTTGAAAAAGGATTCTTAATCGGTTCAAAACCAACGAGGGAGAGACAAGCTCATCGAATGATTCAACCGCCTTCTACTCAAACATCGGAATCACAACCAAAGCCTCACAAGTCATACCCATGGGTAATGGTAATCACAAACTCATTCCCGATCCTATGTTCAAACAAGGCGATCTTTGATGCACACGTGGAAACTTCATTAATCAATGGCTCTCTCGATTAGTCAAAACATGAACTCTCTTCCACACACCAACAACAATCTCGAAGCGCATCCAATCCACACAATCAAGCCACATCCGAGATGGGAAGGTTATGGTGCGGCCGGTTCAAGAAAGGCGAAGACGAACAAGGAAGAGGTGGAGTGGTAGAGGTTATGCCGCAAATCGAATAGGGAAGGAATGGAAACCGTGGTCAAGCAAAGCCAATCAAATGTTACAACTGTGGAGGTGAGGACACATTGCAAGGGCGCACATCACCAAAACGCCTCGAATGCCGAGTACTTGAGGATAAGATGTTGCTTGTGCAAGCTCGGGATAATGGTGCGACTTTGGATGAAGAGGAGTTGTTGTTCTTGGTCGAGGAAATGCTAAGACATATGATGCGAGATGTGGATGAGCAACCAATTAGGAGATAGGCCATAATCATCGAATGCCTTTCAAGTAGGCGATTGTGATGCATACGACTACGATGTTGATGAAGAACCCATCGCACAAACCATTTTCATGGCTAGCATTTCTCCAATGGTCTCTCCTAAAGTCTCTTCATCACCACAAGCTGGTCCATCCAAAGACAAAATCATTTCGAGGTATTAAAATTATACGATGAAGTTGATGAGCAAAAGATACATAACGAAGTACAATCAACTGTAATTATTGAGTCGATATTGAAAATATGGGTAATATCAATGTTGTCCCATATGATCAATATGTGAAACAAAGTGAAAGTGAGATTGTACCAAGTGATGTATCTTATGCGATTAATGATGACTATGCTTTTGACGAATACACCGCGTGCCCTCGATGATTCGTTATTTCGAACTTAATGCTTATAAAGAACGTCTTGCTATTTATGAACAACGTGCTAAGTTTGAATTAACCACCCGTGAGCGTGAAATGGATGACCAAATGCGTACAACTATTAGAAAAGTAGGTTTAGAGAAGAAGTATTAAAACAAGAGTTAAACTCCTTACAAGAAAAGCTTTCTAAAGCGCTAAGCAAAAACAAGAACTTCAAGAAAATGTTAAAATGCTTAAGCAAGAATTCGGTGTTAAGGAATCAAAACTTTTGAATGATTTTTCTAAACTAAAACCTTGAAAACAAGCTTGAAAATAAGTTGTACGTACAAGGAAATACCATTCAGATCGCTCACTTAATCACTAAGCACGAGTTTTGAGTGATAAGCATAGTACTCCCTTGTTGAGGAACCAAATCCAGAGGTTGTTAAAAGGGCTAGAGCGCCCATAAGGTAATTTATGATGGCAATGAAATCCTTAAGCCTAGACAGAAACCTAGTTGCGTTGAGTGCATCGAGGAAGATAAGAAATCGATGAAGTCACTAGGAAAAGATGAACAAGAAACTAGATGATCCTAAATGTAAAGAGAAGAAAATAAATATCACACCCCATGATTACAAGAAGGAGAATTGGATTTCCTTGAACATGTTTAAGCCTCAGACGTTGTTAACACCCGAACAAGTGTTCGGAAAAGGATTTAGATAAGCAAAAGTAGAGAATCTTGTTGTAACAAACCCCCCTTTAGGAAAATGCCTTGATGGTGTGTATCCTCCCAATACACCAATGCATTTAGTTCCTAGGACTATTGCCACTAAAAGCAAGACCTTAATCGGTCAATATGTTATTTTTCAACTATTTGTTGATTTTGAGAAAACTTGTAAGAAAAGGATCACACCCTTTGGTATAATCGAAGGGAAAGGGTTTTGAGCAAACAAAAGAATGTTATTTAATCGAAGTCATGCCTTTCTTTAAACAACTAAAAGATCATTTTGAAAGTCTTAAAAGGGAATGAATTTAGACATTAAAGAAATGGAAAAGGAATTTGATGCAATGATAGTTGAGGTTAGTGACTATGAGCGAGCACTAAAATATAATGAGATTGAGAGGAAGAACTTGCATACATTGAATGAGACTCTTATTCTTGAATGTGTTGCTCAAGATGTGTTTTTCATCGCTACAAATTGTTCCATTAATGCTTCTCAATTTCATGAATTATCTGTTGTCTCGAAAGTCTCCCATGATCGTGTCATTGAGCTTGAAAAGACTAATTCTAAACTAAATGAGAAAATTGAACCGGATGATCACGACAATTTGGTTAAACATTTTTCTAAACTAGAGGTTGAGCATTTTAATTTACAACTAAAATATCAACATCTTAAAGAAAATATCAAAACTTCAAATATCAAGACATCCTCGGATGCTCCGAGTTTGATGCGAGTTTTCAAATTAACAAACGTGATGAATGATTCAAGCTCATTGTAACACGATCAAAAGTTGAAAGCCCAAATCTCACAATTAAAGGGTCAAAAGAACAATGTGGTGGCTCCCAAATGCCTCCTCCTTTAGATTCTCGAATTCTCAAACGTTTCATCTTCAAAACTTAGTAAATGCATTACAAAAGGAAAACGAAAGTTTTTGAAGAAAATGAAAAGGTTAAACGTCATTTCAATGAGTTATTTGAATCAATAAAGGTCACTCGTAACAAAAATAACGAACAAATAGCTTCATTGCAAAAGGAAATTGAGAATCTAAAGAGCCGTGTAAAAGGAAAATGCCAATGACCAATGGGGAGAATGGTGTATCAAAGGTTCACTCTTGTAATAAATATGCTTTGTGCGTGAAATATGTTCCCCTCATCTTAGGAATAACAAACTTGCAATTCAAACATATTTCTCATACCTTAAGGATTGTCTAGAATGTCTCCGTGAGATTGTTGAAGAGGATAAGTTAGAGAAACCACTTGATAATGCAATTGGGCATGCATGCTTATATGCCGAACGATCTCAAGAACTTCTAGAATGCTTAATCACAATATGCCCTAAGTCCTTAGGTGAGAGAGTTAATCCTTTGATTCCTTGTTCTATGCCTAGTGCCAAGCATGAAATCCATTCAATGCCCAATGTTATGAATGTGAACCTTAGTGTGCCTTCAAGTAGTTGATTCTGTTAGTGCTAAGAAAGCGAACTCTAGTGTGCCTTCTAGAGTACAAATCCCAGCACTTCTTGTGTTAAGAAAGTGAACCTTTGTGTGCTGCATGTAGTTCGAGATCCGGCACATCTAAACAGGAGATGCAAAGAGTAGCAAAACCAACTAATGTTCCCATTCCATCTCTACAGAGTAATCGGTGACATTAAAGCGAAAGCGGTCAAAGTCTCAAGACAATACAAGGAATGATAGGACCTCGCAAGCTAAGAATGTGCATTGGAAGAGAGTAGAAGACCAACCTAGGAACTTTAAGTTTGAGCGAATAAAGCGAATCGTGTTGATTCTAGTATTAGCCATAGGCGCATTGTAATTAATTCAATTCGATACTATTTGCAAACCTTGTAATGATGTCTCGCTTGAATTATGTTACTTATCATGAATGTGGTGTGAATGCTTTGTCTAATGCGGTCAAATCCCGATTAATATTGTTAATGCAAAAATCATTCTAAGAAGGCTAAAAGGCAAAGGCGAAAGAAAGTTAGAAAAGCAAGTGGAAACCCACGGGAAGAACATTTAGTAAGATAGGTTATCAATGGATACTGTTGGCCATAAGGTTAATCGACAATGCCCACTAGAAAATGGATGCCTCTTGGTAGAACTATTCCCTTAAGAAGTGAACATACTTTGAATAGGGCTAATACATACACTAGTCTTGCATCTATTCATAATGATTCCATTGCTTCTATTTCGATGTGGGTGTTCCAATCATCGTTACTAACCAAATGGAACCCATTCTTGCATGGGGATCCCAATTATCCGATTATCCATTCTTGTGCGTGTTCAACTGCAGATCGTTCAAATCGTTACGTGGTACCGGACTCAGTTGTTCCAAGCATATGATGGAGACCGGTCGCGGCTCATGAACTTCGTGAGTAAATTCATCGGGACAGTTAGATTCGGAACGACCATTTTGGAGCTATTATGGGTTATGGAGATTATGTGGTTGGTAAAAGTGTGATTTCGGGGTATATTATGTGGAAGGTCTTGGTCACAACATTCTCTGTTGGTCAATTTCGTGATTCCGATCTAGAAGTGGCTTTTAGAAAACATACTTGCTTTGTTAGAGAACTTGATGGTGTTGAATTATTAAGAGGTACTCGAGGTTCTAACCTATACACCATCTCTATCGATGACATGATGAAGTCCTCTCCAATCGCTTGCTATCAAAGGCTTCTAAAACAAAGTCTTGGTTATGGCATCGTCGTCTCAATCACTTGAACTTGGCACCATAAACAACCTTTCCGAAAGGATCTTGTCGAGGCTTACCCATTAAAATATGAAAAGGATCATCTTTGTTCGACTTGCCAATTGGGTAAAAGCACGAAATATGCCCACAAACCAAAACCCACAAATTTCGTAATGGAAGTTCTTCATACCCTTCATATGGATCTATATGGACCAATGAGAGTGCAAACGATAAATGGGAAGAAATACATTCTAGTAGTTGTTGATGACTACTCTCGATTTACTTGGGTAAAGTTTTTGAGGACAAAGGATGAAACTCCGGATGTCATCATCAAACTAATCAAACGACTTGAGTTCGACTCAACAATACAATCGAATTGTTCGAGCAGACAATGGCACGAGTTTGTCAACAAAGACTTAATTCGGTTTATGAAAGTGTTGGAATCGGTCATCAAAGAAGTGTTCCACGAACTCCTCAATGAGCGGTGTAGTTGAAAGACGAAATCGAACTCTTGTAGAAGCCGCAAGAACAATGCTTATTTATTCGAAGGTTCCAATGTTTCTATGGGCTGAAGCCATTGCCATTGCATGCTACACCCAAAATCGTTCCCTTATACACACCTCTCATGGAAAAACTCCATATGAACTTGTTCATAAACGAAAACCTGATCTCTCCTACCTTCGTGTGTTTGGTGCTTTGTGCTATCCAACAAATGACGGTCAAGATTTAGGTAAATTAAGAGCAAAGGCAGATATTGGAGTTTTTGTTGGGTATGCACCTAACAAGAAGGGTTACCGAATCTACAACAAGAGAACCCGAAATATCATGGAAACAATTCACGTTACGTTCGATGAGCTGACCGGTCAAATGGCTCTGGACAATCCGATTCTGGACCCGCACTTCAAAACAGTCCCATTGGTTCATCCTTGTACCAAACCTCTCCAAAGAACTCCATATGTACCTCCATCCGAAGATGATTTAAAGATATTGTTTGATCCTATGTTTGATGAACACTATGAGCCAAGTGCTAATGATGTGTCATCTCCTTCAACAGAGGTCGCTCATATCCTCGTGAATGAAGTCAACCCTTGGTCTCAATATCATTAAGTCAAGAAGCGCTGCTGCGATCACTCGATCTCATCAACAAATCTTCAATCTTTGAATGTACATCATGGAATTGTTTCGCATCAATGAAGAAGTTAATCCCTTTGCTACTCCCGAAGATGCTCCATTTGAAAATATCTTTGCTCTGAATCATCATCGAACCATCTTCTTCAGGAGACATCGACTCTGCTACTTTGGTCCCTCAACAATGACCACATGAACACCTCAAAAATGGACTCACAATCATCCATTAGACAACATCATTGGAAATCCTCTCGTCCAAGTATCCACACGGAAACAACTTGCAACCGATGCCTTATGGTGCTTCTTCAACTCCGTACTCTCTAAGATCGAACCAAAAGATGTTAAAACCGCCATGAATGAAGACAAGTTGGTTCAATGCCATGCAAGAAGAAATTCATGAGTTTGATCGACTTGATGTATGGGAATTAGTACCTGCTCCAGATTGTGCTATGATCATTGCTCTAAAATGGATCTTCAAAGTGAAACTTGATGAGCATGGTGATGTCTTAAAGAACAAGGCTCGATTGGTTGCTAAAGGATACCGTCAAGAGGAGGGTATTGACTTTGAAGAATCATTTGCTCTGTTGCTCGTATCGAGGCAATCGTAATATTCTTGGCTAATCTTGCTAGTAAGAACATGGTAGTCTATCGATGGATGTAAAGACGGCATTTACGAACGGAGATCTTAAAGAAGTCGTCTCGCCACCAACCCGAAGGCTTTGTGAATCCGAGCATCCTACTCACGTCTATCGTTTGAAGAAGGCTCTTTACGGTTTAAAGCAAGCTCCAAGGGCATGGTATGATACGCTATCAAAGTTTCTTCTATCTACCGGATTCAAAGAAAGGAGCAGTTGATCCAACATTGTTCACCGTGAAGTCGTGCAAACATTTAATTCATGTTCAAATTTATGTTGATGATATCATCTTTGCCTCGACCGACCCCAATGAGTGTGACCGTTTTCAAATGAAATGGGTTCTAAATTTCAAATGTCAATGATGGGACAAATGTCATTTTCTTGGGATTACAAATTTCACAAAGTCCGGAGGCATTTTCATAAATCAATCTAAATATGCAAATGAGATTTTAAAGAAATTTGGATTTGATTCAAGTGACCTGTTGACACTCCCATGATAGAGCGTACTAAACTAGATGAGGACCACTCGTGGATCATGGTAGATCAAACGAAATATCGTAGTATGATTGGATCACGATGTACCTCACACTAGTAGACCGACATCTTGTTCGTTGTGTGCATGTGTGCGGATACTAGGCTAAGCCTACTAAAAGCACCTTGAAGCGGTTAAGCGGGTCTTCGGTATCTCCAAGGTACCATCAATATGGGACTTTGGTACCAAAGACACCGGTATGTCACTAACGACCTATGCGATCCGATCATGCGGGATGTCAAGATACTCGTCAAGTACTTACGGAGGTGCTCGGTTTTGGGTGATAAGCTTGTGAGTGGTCTTCAAAGAAGCAAATGAGTACTTCTATTTCCTCTACAGAGGTGAATACATAGCCATGTCATCTTGTTGTGCTCAAATCCTATGGATGAGATCACAATTATCGACTATGGCTTTGAATTCAACAAAATCCTCTGTATCTGTGATAATAAAAGTGCTATTGCTCTCTCATGCAACAATGTACAACACTCAAGAGCAAAGCACATCGACATTCGACATCATTTCATCGTGGAGCAAGTTGAAAACGGTGTGGTGGAACTATACTTTGTGAGGACCGAATACCGGTTAGCGACATCTTCACCAAAGCTCTTCCTAGAGAACGTTTTGAGTTTATTCTTCCACGACTGGGTCTTAAGAGCCTACAACCAGAAACTCTCAAACGTCTTCAAGAGGAAGAAGAGGAGTCAAAGGTTTCCTTCATCTATCCCTTGTAAATATTTATTCGAAAAACAAAATACAAAATTATAAAACCTTTAAAAAAAAATCAAATAGAAAAATATAAAACTTTCAAAATCCATAAAAATTAGAAAAATTTGAAAAATCTTCAAAAAATATTGTCATTTTGTCATGTTTCTCTCGATTCGATTATATCTACGGTCTTGATGTTGTCATTCAAAGAATGACACGGGACTTTAGATGTTGTTCGAAAATTAAAAAAAAAAAAAAAAAAAAAAAAAAAATTGGGAGAAAGAGAAAAAAATGGTTTATTGTCATTTCAGCAAGAAACCGCTTTTCAAAGATAGAACAGAGCCATACTTTATCTTGGTTTTCAAATTTCTTGCTCGATTCTTTAAACTAATCCTTACTATCTAATGAAAACTAGTTGTTTTGAAAATAACTCGGACTCTAATTTTGATAATCATCCGGACTTAAAAGTTTGTCAAAATATCTATCTCTCAATCAACAACTTATGTCATTGATTGAGGGGAGAATGATTTCAATTAAATCAAAAGTTATTTGTCATACAATTGTTTTCAAAAGATAATCATGCATGTTTATTCAATGGAGTTTAAAGTCTTAAAATCCGATCCTTATCGATAAAACGCTTTCATAATCAAGTCACAATTCTCCTTAAAGTTTTCAAAATCAATTTAAATCTACAGAGATCACGAATCTCAAATGATTTGATAATTGTGATCGGGGGAGAATTTGTGATTTAAATTGGATTTAATATGATAATTCGGTAAATGGTTTTATAAGGATGTACAAGCTCTCCTTCCCACATGTGCCAAACGATTTCAAATTTTCCATGCACATGTTGAGGGGGAGCATCTATCTTAAACCACAAATATTTGAAAAGTGATCAATTTATCTCAATGTGCAGTCTTTTCCTAATATGTGCAAAACATTTTCAAATATCTATGCACATATTGAGGGGGAGCAAGCTTATGAAAACCTCATCCTTCCCCAAAATGCTTTATCTACTTGATTTGATTAGGAAGTGATGTTGATATCTTTAGAAAGTGGTAATCAAAAAGTTAATTCTTCCTCTTGCCTCCGTGTGCTAAAACAATTTCAAATATATGAAGCACATGTTGAGGGGAGCTCTTGTTCTAAAAATATCAAAAACAATTAGGTACAAAATGCTTTGATAATATATCACAAGTATCCGGATTGATTTTCAAATGGTTTTCAATTGGTTCCAATGGCGGATGAACAATACCAAATAGACCGACCAACTTTACTTTATGTATGGTGATATAAGGATGATAAGGTTAGGTATTTGTTCCCATGATCCGCCGAACGGAGGGATCTACCAGGACAATCCACTAGATAGTGTAGAAGTCCTTAGGTATATTGAAAAAGGAGAAAAATGAGATATGGGAAGAGTGCGGATGAGACCGAGCTAGTACTTGAATAAACCCAACAAGGTTCTAGCTATGAAGTCTCGGTAAAGCTTGAAGGGTTGAAGAATGAAAAGAATTGAATGAGAAAGGGTGAAAACAAATAGCCCTCCAATTATTCAACCTTAGGGCGATACGGGTTCAATTCATATACTCTTGGTGGTTACCAAGGTAACATCGGTATTGAAGACAAGACGTCATGGACCCAAAGGACCTTGCACTTCAACTTCCCAAACCACTCAAGTTCCTCTTAAAAGGTCTTGTTTCATTCTCACGGGAACCAACATAATCTATCGACTTTCTCTTAGAGATTGTTGATATTGAAGAAGGAGACCCTCTCCCTAGTCTCCACACAGGGATCCAAATATGCACAAATTGAGTCTAGAGCCACGAGATCATCAATAAATCTCATTAGGACACTTTCAATGAAGACTCTCTATTTCACACAATGTGGAAGAGAGATTATATCTTGAGTCCCACGCATTATCCTTGTGGTATTGCTGGAACATCCGAGTGATATGCTAACATATTCACAATGAAGATGGAAAGCCTACGGAGCCAACATCAAACAAGCTCACGGTAGGTGGCATGTGAGTTCTATTCAATAGATCAACCATGTGACAACCGAATGAAACAATGGGCGATTCAATCTTTTGAATCAATCTTGGTTCAGTTATGGATTGACGGATACCTTTGAAAACCGGTCTTTGTGCTTAAAAACTCTTTTCTTTAGCACTTGACCGTGTCTGAATATTTCAAATCAAAGGTGTTTATGATTGATAATTGATTTTCATTAAAACCTTCGTTGTATTGCAAAAACAATTTCTATTGTGCGATACACGATTGTTTTCAAATCTCTTTTCATCAATCGGTGAATCTCTATTTTTGGTTCACTCACTCCGTGTTGTCTTCTTTGAGACGTTCGGTTTGAGAACACTAGAGCATTGCGAAACCTGTCAAGGAAATTCTTGAATTATACCGATCACAGCAAGACTTGTCTCGATCAACGGGAACCGTGGGCGTGTACCTCAATTCAACGAAAGTGATCAAAGACACTTTCGTGCGATTTATTACTAACTGTTGTATGCGGAACGCCCTACGTTTGCGGTGATCGAATGAAGCGGTCAATCCATAGCCGCATGCTCACTTAACACATTCATCTCAAAAGAAATCATGATTAGTGCATCAATGACTCGATATTTTCACTCCATGCTTACGCTACTGCTGCGCCAATATCATGAATCAACGAAAGCTTCCGCTACTCGATGAGAATATTTCATGATCCGAATGTGAGCATGTCGGTCCGAAAGTCACAACATCACATAATACCAACACCACAATGGATATCTCGTAGATTTCTTGTCGGTGATGATCTCAAAACGGCTCAAAACTCATTATCACGTGGATCGGTAAAAGACCTCCACTTGGATTAACCTAACATGCAATGTGAAGAATCAATGACTACGAGCTTGAGCAAAGTACAACATCAAGAATGCAAGAACAATTTTAATGTAATATCTGTTTGTATTCAATATATGTTTAATGTGTGTTTGAGGTGACCTCCTTGGGGAGATTGTTAGGATTTAGTAAATCCGAATATAAAGAGTCGGTCACCTCAAGTATATGTAATCGTTAGAAAGCTCGTAGTCGTAGATTATTATAAGTTAAGTAGTATTTAGTTTAAGTAACACCGTGGAGGACGGACGGGTCTTTACCCACCTGTATGCCCGATCCATGACCCGATAGGTGGCGATTTATGTAATGACTATAAATACTCTCTACCTCCCAAGGTAGAGAGTTGGAGCTCATAATAAGATTTTTCTTTCTCTCACTAAAGTTCCCAAACCTCTAACTTTCTCTCTAGAATCATATTGTACGCCTATTTGATCTTATGGTTTAGTGTGTTTATGAAATCCAATATGTTACATATAATACTTTATGCAAAACATATGAATATATTGGGTTTTAAGTGTATTTTTCATTGATATAAATTTTTATTAAGTATTATATAACACAAAAAAATATATATATTTAAGGTCGAAGTTGAACCAGTTTGACTCTGAAAAGTCAAATTGGACACTTATTTTAGGACGGAGGAGGTATAACCTAAGTCCAAATAGGCATACATCAAAACTTAAGATCACATAAAGCTGAAATACCAAATATGTCATAACCAAGGGAGGTAGTCCCATCTTTCATGACTTACCAAACCTTGAAAATGACTAAATCTTTATCCTTAATATATACTTTCTAATCACCAAAACATGAAACTATCCTTATGAAATTTACTAACCAAAAAATATCTAAGAATATTTGATTATGAATTAGCTTTCCCTTCCTCTACAAAAGCATACACCCATGAAACAAAGCATCCTAAACAGATAAGGCTTTCAAAATCAAGGTACATTGCCATTTTTCTATCCAAAAAACAACCATACCACCAGCTCCTCAAAACCAAGCCAAACACCAGTTGGCTAACCATTGCAGCAAGATCCTATCTCCTTCATTTGACAATTTGCATTTGTACATCCCATTCCTCATTAATGTGTGTAACTACTTTTGACTTAAGTACTTTTAAGCTCATTAATTGAAGTTGCATACTCTCAATAATAAGCATGAACATAGTGTTTGAATTCCTCTGTTATTATGAGAACAATCTTTAATTCTTCTCGTTCTAAATGAAGTACACAACAGTAGCAATAGCCAAATGATTGATTATATTCCTCTAGTTATTATCCAGGATACCTTCTTTAATCTTTTCCTTGACCCTTTTCCATACCATTCCAGAGTATTTACACAAGAAGAATAAGTGTTTATAAGAGTCATTATTTTGTTGTCTGAGAGGACATAGTAGATTACTTTGACTTCTCCATATCATAATTCTATCTTGTGTAGCTAGTCTTTCATGTATTAATAACCACAATATAAATGCATGCCTTGGATTACATTGTAAGTACCATACAACTTTGCTCTAATTTACCTCAACCACCGACTTTTAAAAATCTCCCAAACATTACTTATTGAGAAAGTATTTTACTTCCTATCCACTTTAATTTATCATCACTTGTATCATTAAGCACCGAACCTCTACATTGTTTAGCTCAATGTATTGGTTTCTCCACCTCGATAGCGACATCCAATTACCATTATCCATCATCTGCAACCTTCATATTTTCTAGAAATCTTGCTTCATATCTACTTTTAAACGGAATCATATTACTCAGTGATCCTATATTATGCCATTTATCATGCCAAAAAATTGTATTTATCTAAATTCCAATTTCATGCCAAATATAACCCCTTACTTTGCTTTTTAGATCCAATATAGCTTTCCAAGTACCACTATCTGAATTCTTGGGAGTTACTTCCTAAAAAAATTTACCTTTCAACTTTACTAAATTTACCCATTTGACCCAAAGATTGTCTTTATTTATAATGATGTTCCATATATGTTTACATAATAAAGCTTCATTCCATGGACCCAACAACTTTAAACCCACACCCCCTTGGCTTTTAGGACTGAAAATTACTTTCTATGCCACTTTTGATGATCCTTTTTTCAGTTATCCTTGAGACCATAAAAAACTTTTTAATGCCTTCTCAATCTCTCTCACAATTGACTTAGGAATCAAAAAGACTGATGCTAGTAGATGTGCATTGATGACAAGACTGCAGCTATAAGTTGCAACCTGGTTGCATATGAAATGGCCTTATTCTTTCAATCATTTACCATGTTCTTTACTTTTCTACCAACTGCTTGCATTATATTATCCCAATAATTTTTTGTTATTAATGGCATTCCCAAATACTTCATAGGTAATACCCTAACCGTAAGAGGGATAACTTCTGAAACTTTCTGTCATTCATTTGGTTTCACATTTCAAAAGATAATTTTGCTCTTATTCATATTTGGTATTAGACCGGATACATTGCTAACTCCATTAAGCCCTCCTTCATTGATAACGCTACATACTTGCGTCGTTCGGGGTCAAGAATAACAAAGAAACTTCCTTTTCTTGAGCAAGTTTTATAACACCCTAGAAACCGAGCACGGTAAGCGATAATTTAGTGAACCTAATCGTTGTAGTGTAGTAATTAGGGTAAGCCACGGGTATTGATATCGTTCTCTGGGGAATAGGAATGCTAGTGAGAAGTTACTACGCTAAGGTTGAGGTTGAGGAAGATTATTTTTATCTTTTATGTTTTTAGAAAATGAAAAGGTACGAATCTCGGGTATTGGATTTGGGGGTTGGTATTGCTACCGATTACTCTACTATTATCTAATTATCTAAGCTAAGGTTGTGATAGTCTATGTCTAATTGATGTGTACTCGTATGATAGTTTAAAGATGTGTTTACTTAGGTTTTACTACTCCTTAATTATCTCCTATTGATGGTTGATTTGTCACGTCCTTATTCCTAGTTGCGTTGTGATTCTAAGGCTATAGGGCGTGCTTATTTCCTAACTCTTTGAAATTACCAAAGGGTCTTGTTTACAAATCCTCTAGTGATTTATAGGCGCCTACTCTACGGTTGTCCTTGAATACTTTATCCTACAATTACCTAGATAATTATATTCTAAAGTTCACAAAGAAATGTCAAGCATTAAGTACACAACGAATAATCTAGCGCACTCTAGATCATTAGTCAACTAAGATAAGTATCAACCAATCAATATTCAATAATTAAGTTTCATATTCCTAAGCAAACACACAAATAAATTAGCGGGACATGGAGAACATGCAAGCATACACACAAATAATCAAAGACATAATTAAATTAATGAAGTAAATACTTATCTTGATGTATAATAGGGTTTAGAACCTAAAATCGCACAAGAAAGCCTTGGTTCGGTTTTAGGTTTTACTCCAAAAGACTACACACAAAAGCGAAAAATTCGGATTCTATATATAAGATTACATCTGCGACGGCGTCACCTTATGTTTCGTGGCCGCCGTCGTGTCGCCGTCATTAGGGTTTCGTCTTGGCCACGTAAACCTTTCGACGGCGTCACCTATATTGTGTGCCGTCCCTTGACTCGACGCCGTCTTGGGCGCATCTAGGCCGTCCCGAGTAACGACGGCCTACTCCTTTAGAACTGGCGTCGTCCTTGAAAACATGCAATTTCGCCTCGACCCGTCATAAAATTCCTTCCCGACGGCGTCGCGGATATCTGATGACGCCGTCGCCTTATGTTTCAATGACTTTGAGTGTCTCGATTCGACTTTGGCCATTTTCTTCGTATATTCGCGCCTTTTCGTCCAAATAAGCATCATTCCAACATTTTGCCTTCAAGAGACCTAAAAGTGAAAAGGAGCGATATTAAGCAATAACGGATCAAAAGTGATCGAATAAGGGCTTAAATGACCCCAAAAGGTACCTTTTAAAACCTTATCAAATATCCCTACACTTGGTATTTGCTTGTCCTCAAGCAAATGTGCTTTAGCCAATTAATTTATAAGTTAGGGGTCATGAAGCATCCATTCAAAGCGGTCCACAACACATATAAGCCCATAAAAGTCATAACAAGCACGGAATTACATACTAGCACCTCACATGGGGTGTTTGGATACTCACATCTCTCTCGGTGTATATATGAAATATAACAAATCGAAATGGAAGATAAACACTCATTAACCGGTCCTAGTACATAGATTACCATAGGCTTGAGAATAGATCAAACCTCCATCGCTTTGGCGTAAGCACCTAGGAAAGACTATCAAAGAGGTCTTTAAAGGGTTGTAACGTTAGGCTTACGGTAGGGAAATAAGGGTTTGGTGGGATAGGCTATATAGTGGTGGATAGTCAAAATCTCTATGTTGCAAGTATCGAAGAATGGCGTTGCTAAGCCAAGACTCGACACTCTAAAACTCTAGGCAACGAAAATAAACAAACATAATTTAAAAGATAGATGTAGGATGGTAGCCCAGTATGTTTTTTTTTTTTTTTTTTTTTTTTTTTTTTTTTTTTTTTTTTTTTTTTTTTTTTTTGCATACACTTTTACTCTACCATCCTCTACGGTACATCAAAATGATAGGGATTTATAGACACATCCCTACACTTGAGTTTTATTACTCTAACACTAATTTGACCCGAATTGAAAAGATCAAAACACTTGGAGTACATTATTATGCAAACAAAGGAATTTGAGTTTAACGTTCTCTTTCCTATGTTTCATAAACTTTAACTTTTCCCATGAATCCCAATCATCCCAAAGCGTATACAAGGGATATGACTCGACTTAGCAACTCATGCAAGCAACGGATAATTGAACTAAGGGTTTTGGGTGATAACATAAATTTGCACTAAAAGTGAGTGCAATAAAGGTAGGCTAAGGCGATTTGGGTGTATATTTGGGGTGGGGTGTAAACAATGCTCTTCATTGATATTCGGAAAACCGAAACATCACGAGAACCGCGAAAAGGATAGGCTCGAGGGGTTAACTAGGGTATCGTGTACTAAAGATGAGTACAACGCAAAGGGTGTGGGGAATTACTCAACCGATATGGAAGAAGTAATTATATTACGGTATCAAACAAGGGTTTATCCTAATGCCTCTTATCATTTAGTTATTCCTAACTACACAAGTGTAGCCTCACTTGCGATCTCGGAATGCATCACAAAACAAGTTCTAGAATCTAATATACTACCGGTTCACACTCTAAGCATTAAAGATGAATGCTTTAATTCCTACTAATCTAAGGCGATCCTCGCATTTTGGGTGGAATTTAGGTGGTAAGGGTTTTGTGCTAGTCATGCAACTTCCTATCCATGAGGCGCTTTTGTTAAGACTAATGGCCCACTCTTATCGTCATGAAAAAATTTTAAATTTGGCTAAAATTACCCTAACCTACATTTTCTCATGGTTTATTACACAAATACACTTGGACAAAGCAAATAGTCAAGGATAAGCATAGTTTCAAAGTTCCGTTTATTTTCCCCCTACACTTAAACCGAACATTGTCCCCAATGTTCCCGAAAGTATCAAAGTTATGATAATAGAAGGTAATTAAAAGCGAAAGAAACTAATACTCCCCGATTAGCTCGGTAGGATCCGTAAAAGTGGTGGTTAAATCTTTTCCAAGAAGAGTTTTTGCGTGAAAGGCTCCTTCTTAACTTGTGTAACTTCTTCTTGACAAACTAAACACGCACACTAGAAGAAAACAAACGAAACCTTCGCGTAAAATCGGCGGTAATAATATACATAAGACTCGATTTAAACTAGGATATAATGCTTGTGGAATGGATGTTTACAATTTGTTTTGAAAGTTAAGATCGGAAAATTCCAAAATTTTACAAGTAGCTCGAAAACGAGAAAAAGTAAGTGAAGTTTTATTCCTTCACGCCGTCAGTTGCAATCTGACGCCGTCGGTTATCCCGACAAAAAGCGGTGCGATTTTACGGAAAAATTCGGAAAATTTACATCTTTAGAATCGGAAAAACTTCGCAAAAACATCCATTATGACTCGATACAAGCATTTGACTCGAACAAACAAACATATATATCTTTTAGTTAATTGTTATTCTCATGTTTACGTTTCTTTTGAAAGCGTGTGTAATCCTCCTACACTTATCCCTTATGTAAAATACCTTTATATGTAATTAAGGCGAGGTTAAAAACAAAATAAAGCATTTTACAAATTTAAACATGAGGATAAACAATTAATAAAAGATATATGACACATAAATGAAAAAAAAAAAAAAAAAAACAAATACACATGGGTTGCCTCCCGAAGCGCTTGTTTTTGTTCGAGTCACGAGCCTGACTCTACCCTTATTTAACGGATAAAGGGGAAGTTTTCCCTACACTTAAGTTTAAGTGCGGGTGATAGTAGCGATACACACCCTTAGGGTGGAAATTTGCTACGTGAGGAGAGGGTGATGGGTGATTTATATGCTCAAAGGAGTGTGCTCTATTCATTATAACCTTACCTAAGTCTATTGGTGTAGCGAGAGAATCAAATCTCTCTCTAAGAATGGATCATTTTCTACCAACTTCAAAAGATTCACTGGTTAAGGATCCATCTTGACCTAATAAACCCGGTTTAAACCCATAGTGTTTCTTGTTATCAACCATGAATGGGTGATATAAGTGTGTAAGGTCATGGGTTACTCCTATATCGGCTTCCACTCTACATGGCCTAGAATCTACCACCTTTATCAAGCAACTACCGGACTATCTATTTTGATTGGTGGATTGGGGCCTAATTCAATTCAAGATTCACATCTAAAGGCGGAAAATTGGGTAAGGTTTTTAAGTGAGGCTCGGTTCATCAAAATATGGAACTTCCTAGGACTAGAGAGAGGTCATGACAACAAGCATCTAAACCTACATTCTCTAATGGTGTTTGGTCCAAAGGTTCTCTAATTGGGGTTCCTATAGTCTCTTCTACTTCTTAGGGTAAGTTATAGGCGATGTGTGTTCCTCAGTGATGGTAAGACTTGTGGGTTATCCGATGGGGTTGGATTTTCTACTCTATCCTCCATCTTATCAAGATCACCTATGTATTCATTTTGTATTGTGGTAGCGCCTAACCATGACATGCACCTTGGTACCTCAACTCTAATCATCTCCTTCCTAAACAACCTTTCCGACCGAAGTTTCCAAATTGAAAATAGGTCTAAAGATTCGTTTTTTGGGTCCCATGTTCCACTTCTAAATTGGGCGTGAATCTCAAAGGTTTCCCATGCAAATCGAGCACCACGTCCCCAAATATCCCCATCCGTTACATAGTCAAGTCTCCTTTGGGTTTCGTAGGCGTCGAGTGTAAAAGAATTGTAGTGGAAGCAGTAAGTCAATACCATGATAAAGGACTTTTGCAATAAATATTTAATGCGAGTCCAAGCCTCGGAAAGGATTCATCATGATGTTCTTGGAACCTCGGGATCTCATTTTGGAGTGGAAAGGGTAGATTATGTAGTGGATTTTGTTGATTGGGTGAAAGTTTTGGTGGATTCGCGTTCTCCATGATGGTGAGCGGAAGAGTCAATGGAAAAGTTTTACGAACAAAGGCACAAAGAAGGGGATAGACTACGAGGAAGCTAAAATGAGAAAAAGTTACTTGATAGGAATCAAGTAAGGAAACCTAAGCGAGGTGGACTACTAACTAGCTATTCTATTCCCGGACAGGCGCCAAAACTTGATAACGCTACACGCGTCGTTCGGGGTCAAGGAAACTTCCTTTTCTTGAGCAAGTTTTATAACACCCTAGGCGGTGAACCTAATCGTTGTAGTGTAGTAATTAGGGTAAGCCACGGTATTGATATCGTTCTCTGGGGAATAGGAATGCTAGTGAGAAGTTACTACGCTAAGGTTGAGGTTGAGGAAGATTATTTTTATCTTTTATGTTTTTAGAAAATGAAAAGGTACGAATCTCGGGTATTGGATTTGGGGGTTGGTATTGCTACCGATTACTCTACTATTATCTAATTATCTAAGCTAAGGTTGTGATAGTCTATGTCTAATTGATGTGTACTCGTATGATAGTTTAAAGATGTGTTTACTTAGGTTTTACTACTCCTTAATTATCTCCTATTGATGGTTGATTTGTCACGTCCTTATTCCTAGTTGCGTTGTGATTCTAAGGCTATAGGGCGTGCTTATTTCCTAACTCTTTGAAATTACCAAAGGGTCTTGTTTACAAATCCTCTAGTGATTTATAGGCGCCTACTCTACGGTTGTCCTTGAATACTTTATCCTACAATTACCTAGATAATTATATTCTAAAGTTCACAAAGAAATGTCAAGCATTAAGTACACAACGAATAATCTAGCGCACTCTAGATCATTAGTCAACTAAGATAAGTATCAACCAATCAATATTCAATAATTAAGTTTCATATTCCTAAGCAAACACACAAATAAATTAGCGGGACATGGAGAACATGCAAGCATACACACAAATAATCAAAGACATAATTAAATTAATGAAGTAAATACTTATCTTGATGTATAATAGGGTTTAGAACCTAAAATCTGCACAAGAAAGCCTTGGTTCGGTTTTAGGTTTTACTCCAAAAGACTACACACAAAAGCGAAAAATTCGGATTCTATATATAAGATTACATCTGCGACGGCGTCACCTTATGTTTCGTGGCGCCGTCGTGTCGCCATCATTAGGGTTTCGTCTTGGCCACGTAAACCTTTCGACGGCGTCACCTATATTGTGACGCCGTCCCTTGACTCGACGCCGTCTTGGGCGCATCTAGGCCGTCGAGTAACGACGGCCTACTCCTTTAGAACTCGCCCGACCCGTCGTCCCTTGAAAACATGCAATTTGACTTTGAGTGTCCTCGACTTTGGCCATTTCTTCCGTCGTCCAAATAAAATTCCTTGCCCAAGAGACCTAAAAGTGAAAAGGCGTCGGCGAGATATCGAATGATGGCTTAAATGACCCGTAAAAAGGCCTTACCTTTCGATTATGGATCTTTGAGTGTCTCGATTCGACTTTGGCCATTTTCTTCGTATAATATTCGCTTGTACCTTTTCGGTCCAAATAAGCATCATTCCGTGCATTTTGCCTTCATAGAGACCTAAAAGTGAAAAGTAATAAGCGATATTAAGCAATAACGGATACATTCTAAAATCATGTGATCGAATAAGGGCTTAAATGAGCCCTTAAAAGGTACCATAAATTTAAAACCTTATCACTACCTCAACTTATTCCGACGAGCAGTTAATTCACTACGATCTTTCAAAGTTTTGACACAAACTTATGCATAACATGTTGTTTTCTGGATAGTCTGTTGAACTTTGTTGTTTTAACCCACACTAAAGTAGACTCACAGAACTACAAGTTTGGTCTTAATCCGACGTACGGTTGATTCTCTACAATTTTCCAAACATGATGCAATTTTCTTCAAACTTTGTTGTCCCATTTTCTAACTTCACCTAAATGACCAAAACTCAACATAAACCAACTCTAATCACATGCAAATTAAAATCTCAGCTTACTAAACATGTATACGGTCATTTCTAACATGATTCAAGCATTAATAACACACAAATCACATCTTAACTTGGTAACTTGGCCTTGAGCCAAACACCCCTTTAATGTTCTATCTAAGCATCATTATCATCATAATTATGAGCTAGCTCATTTTTCTCTAAACATGAACTTCATAATTTTTGAAAGGGATAATGACAAAAAATGCATCGAACTTGACCACTTCGGGATTGTGTGCACCAACTATTTATTTTTAATGTAACACAAACATTTTGAATTTGTGTTATTGTATGTATCCAATCAAGCTAAGCGTTACATCGTCGATCCTTTATATTAACGACAATTAGCAAATAATTTAAAGTTTTGTTTTCTTACGTTTTAATCCGCTTTTATACGTTTTCGTCCGTTTTCTTACATTTTTAACGTTTTGTTCGGTTTTACGTTTTCAACAATTTTCTTACGTTTTCATCCGTTTTATACGTTTTCGTCCGCTTTCTTATGTTTTCATCCATTTTTATACGTTTTCGTTCGCTTTCTTACGTCTTCGTCTGTTTTTATACATTGTCGTCCATTTTGTTACGTTTTCGTTCATTTTTGTACATTTTCATCAGTTTTTATATGTTTTCGCCCATTTTCTTACGTTTTCATACTTTTCATCTGGTTTTATACGTTTTCGTCCGTTTTTGTACGTTTTCATCCGTTTTTATACGTTTTCGTCAGCTTTCTTACGTTTTTGTCCACTTTTATACGTTTTCGTATGTTTTCATACGTTTGTGTCTGTTTTTATATGTTTTCGTCTGTTTTTACACATTTTTGCTCATTTTTATAGGTTTTCGTTCGTTTCTTACGTTTTATCCATTTTTATACGTTTTCGCCTGTTTTTATAAGTTTATATCCGTTTTTGTACATTTTTATACGTTTTCATCCGTTTTACGTTTTTGCTCGTTTTATACATCTTCGTTCGTTTTATCGTTTCGTTTGTTTTTATCGTTTTATTCGTTTTACGTTTTGTTCTTTATTATCGTGAGGAAGCGAACGAGAACAAAACGAATAAAATGAATGAAACGATAAAACGCGAAAAACGGATGAAAACGTTAAACACGGATACAAACGCATAAAAGCAGACGAAGATGTATAAAGGCGGATGAAAGCGTAAAAGCGGATGAATATAAAACGGATGAAAGCATAAAAACGAATGAACACATAAAAAATTAAGAAAACAAACGAAAACGTATAAAACGAAGAAAACGAAATTTCTAGTTATTTAATAAAGACCGTTGACGGATACATACAATAACACAAATTCAAAGGTTTGTGTTATAATGAAAAAAATAGTTGGCTACACATAATCCCATAAGTGGTCAAGTTCAATGCATTTTTTGTCATTATCCCTTTTGAAACATAATCATTCATAAACTACAAATTATGCTAACATAGTCTATGATCACCAACATGTGTCTAACTTCATAAACATGGTTAAATTTAATTCTTAACATACTTATTAACTAAAAGCCTCAATTCTTACTTTAATCAAAAAATCATAAACTTAAATTTAACACTTACCTTTATTGGGAACATGTTTAGGAGGTTCAAAACATCTTGTAACAATCAAGATCATTATCAAAATCATCCTAAAACATCTTTGGGGATGATTTCTTTATTATGAAGTTTTCTCTCCAAAAAGTTCTATTAAACACATACATACACATGTGATAATATTGGGATTTTAGAATTTTTAAGTCAATGAGACCCAAGGGCATATATTTAATTTTTATTCTTAAAGTTAGCTTTCACCATTAGTCCACGCCATTAAATATTTTGAACCGTTAATCCTTTTTCATTAACTATTTGCTTGAAGGTCCTTATTTCTAATAAAACTAACGGAAATAATTTTCTAATCTCTTATATAATAAAAGAATTACATTATTTTGGAGTGATTTTTCCAAAACATTCTTATTGGAAAAAGAATTGGACCAATCAAGTTGCTCAATTTTGACATGTGGCAAAATCAAGCATTTCTATTGGCTAATTGAAAGTCAAATTAAAGCTCAATTTTGTCAAACATACAAATTTTCGTGTGAATTACTGAAGAAAAAAACCCATGTAAAACACATGTACTAACTGTACTAACTAGCTCATTATTCATAATGTAGAAAACTAGAAGGAGGGTTGAATAGTTTTACCGATTTAACCTTTAGTTTCAAAGACTTTTAGATTGATTATACGTGAAACCTTTGGATGATGATATATAGAAAATGCAAGATAGTAAGTAAGGAAATGAATACGATAAAGTAAAAGAGAGGAAGAGATAGAACCGTGACACAATGATTTATAGTGTTTCGGCTACAAGGACACATTCCTTACCCTACTCCACTCTCCGAGCACCCAATTCGATAGTTCTTAAGCACTATGTTAACAAGCTCCTTAAGCGGCGAAGAAGCCTCACAACATCACTTACAATTTTTCGGGATAAAGCTAAATATCGGGTTCTTTACAATGAAGAACCAATCCAACACAACAACTTTATGATTACAATATGATGTATCAAGTACAAGAAACAACTCAATGATCTTGTAGTGATGATGAAGCCTACCAACACTTCTCTTTGAAGTTTGGAAGATTTATAAACAAAACGCGATCTCGCCTTTTAAAAAGAACCTTGAGAAATACAAGAAGATAACTAAAAGAATGATCCTTAGATATGAGGTTAGAGAGATATAAAAATCATAGAAGATATATACAAGAATGGGTAAAGAAAAATGATGAAATGGCTCACTATTTATAGGCCAACATATCATTGTTCTGCCGGGTTCGGAGGATCCCTTGAAAAAGGGATCTGGCCATTGTAATCCAAGGGATTCGGCAACTGGGTAAGCCAGTCCGGATTTTAGGTTATAATTATGGGTTTTGGGTCATATGTCATGAACTATGGGTCATGGATACCCAACATGATGTCATGCATGATGCAATGTATACTTAGGGTCATGGGTTATGGAGTTTGGGTCATGGGTCATGGACTTTATCCAATTTGATGTTATGCATGATGTAATATACATGGGCTATATGTTTTGGGTCATGGGTCATGGATTACCCAACACATTTATACTTACATATATTTTATTACAACAAGTTTATAACTAACAAATGTATATAATTAGTAAAAATAAATATGAGAACTATTAAGTAAACATGTAATCTTGAATTTATACTTGTGATAATTTTATGATTGTTATCAACAAAACATATAGAGATCGAGAAATATAAATAAACATTTTTACGGTTTATTTGTATTAACAATCTCCCCATTTTGTTGATGACAAAACATATAATTATTTGTAAGTAAAACTTAAGAAGTAGATGTTTATAATAGTTGAGAAATGAAAGTTTTGAAAATGTTTAAGTTTACTCTCTCTCTCCTTTTATTGAAACAAAAGAGTTTCAGAGACATGATGGTGGAATAACAATTCCAAAATGCATAGCTCCCTTGACGTGAACTCCCTAAAGAGAACATCAAGTACATGGTATCAAAAACCTACACTAAATGAGGTTAGTGACAAACAATAATAGAGCCTAATATAGAAAAGAAGTAAGTAAAGAACAAGAAAAGAGAATAGTAAGATGTGTGCAAGAGTCAAGGTAGGTAACGATAATCTTTGTAATAAAATGACCAAAATGGAGTGGTATATGATGTGTCGTTTAGTATAGGTAATTTATTGTTACCAAGTTTTAAATTTATATTTAGCCGACTTAACCTATAACGAACACAACGGGTAGTGTACCCGATCAATGTAGCCTAGTTGGTAAGTAAAGTGTCGACCACTAAGAGTGGAACGTTAACACTTAAATATCTATCAAGATTAATTTTAGGGTTAGTATAATTAAACCTAATCTAGCATAAGGGGTTTCAACTGAGAGGCCGCACGATGTTTAGATTAAGTAAAGTCGTAAATAAAGGTAATTAGGCAAACGACACACACATACGTATAAAAATAAACATAGCGGATAAGAGGTCATGCCGATAGTAAGGAAGATGTCTTGGCTAATTGTTTAGTTATATATGATGATTAATATATATATTCTCTCTTTGGTTGCTCACGTGTAAGTATATCATTCCAATGTTTAAACTAAGCTAAACGTCTAGATTTCGATTTTAAGTTTTCTCAACAGACTAATCTGTCACGACTAATCGTAAATCCGAAAAAGTCTACCTTAATGATTATCGGTTTATTAATTAACCACTTAGGGCTTGTATTAAATAATCACTTAGGACTTTTCCAACTTGATCCATTTTGCTCCAATTTATGTCCAAAATAGCTAAATTTCACCAAATGCTTGTTTATAACTGAGATTTACAAAAGTAAGCGATCAAGTATCAATTCTCATATAAAATAATATAAAACAAGCAACATACATATGATAAATGATGCTAATAATATGAAGTTACTATATGTTATCAAATATCCCCACACTTGAACTTTACTTGTCCTCAAGTAAACCTTAGATTTAACTTATAAGAATGTATCCTAAACATTATCTAGGATCTTTTTATAGTCATGTATTCATTTGTTTTAATCTCAATTGTACAACAAAACACCTCATGAAACACTCAAATCACTCAACTAATCTATGTGGTAACAGTTAAGTAGTTCACTCAATTTCTCAGTCGTGACGAGTATTCTATCATAAGCTTGGCAAGGATACACATCTCCACCACTAAAGCCAAGGAGTAACGAGTCTAAAGCGGTAAATTGGGTTAGTTATGATAAGGGTTAGTACCTGCTTTTGTTCAAACATCTCCTACATAAACTCAGTAGATCGCTGGCGTGAGTCGTTGATTTCTCAAACAACGGATGATCACTAGTGTGTATCCCGGTTCGCTGGTGCGCTAGTTGCATAATACATGGTCACCAAAATACACACCAGATTGCTGACACGTCATTCGATTCCTCAAAAACTCTGATGGTCACTACATTATTTATTTGACATTCTCACTAAGCAATACAAAAGGGTAAGGATAAGGGAAACATATATTATTGTTAAAATAAAATCACAAAACAAATAGATTAAGTCCATACAAAAATGAAACAATACGGTTAATTACTTCCCGACCTTCCCTTAAAAAAGACGCAAATCATAGACTAATTCACGCTTTAATAGGTAGACTCACGCTTTAATAGGTAGACACGAATTAGACTCAATGATGTCTCAATCAAGGAATAAACCTTATTTGGCATTCCCATAATGGCCAACTCCCTTGCAATCCATAAATATAGTACCACAAATAGTGGTGATATCTCCATTAATACATAGCTTACATCGTTGGTTTATAACACGTACCAACGAATAATCGATTTAGTGCAAATATAACTTCGGTTAAGCTTTTACAAACTGATTATCTCACAATCTCACTTTTTATTCTCTCTCTTTTTCTTTTTTTCTTTTTTTTTCATTTTTTTGATTTTTTTTCAATAAAACATATACTAATGGTGTAAAATTTCACCACATCACCGTCATACTACATATGGATAATTTTCCATCATAACTTCATACTTCAGATAAAAATAATTAGTGATAGTGGTAAACACACGAAAATCAAAATAACTACTGCTATCACATTTCTATTGCGATGTGCAATTCCCGACCAATACGTAGACAAGAAATACACCCATTGCGATGTGCAATTCCCGACCTAACCATAGATAAGAAACATACACAAAAACACATGAAATACACACTTTACAAAAAGTAACCAACCACAGACTTAATCTACAAGGTACGCTAAGGTGTATAGGTGTAACGAAACAATATATATTGGGTGTAAGAAACGAAAGGAATGGCTCTGAGGGTCTTTTCTAGGGGTATCTTACTCTTAAAAAGAGAGTAACAAAAGGGTTTATACGGGGGTTAACTAACCACTGTTGTTAGTTAATATAACATAACATATAAAGGCTTTTTGGGTGTAATCATAGAAATTTACCTGTATAGACAAGTTACTCCAATTATATCAATAATACTCATTGGTGGTCTCTAATAGTATAGAAGCCAAGTTCTAAAGTTTACTACAAATCACCGGCACACTCATACTTTCATGGAATTTGGGGTAAAATAATGAAAACGGATAAGGCTTGATTCTCACAATATGGAAATAAGGGTTATGTGTGAGGTTATGCAACTTTGATTTCACAAAAACATGCTAGAAAATTTTTAAATTTAGCATATATTAGGCACATATTACGCATATTTTTGAAAAATAATGACAAGTAACGTTCTAATTCTCCATCCCCCACTTAAAAATGAGTATATAGCAATGGTGTGAGGTAATTACTTGATTAGTGTAGCCAATGTAATTATAATAAACAGTTAAAAAAACAAGGGTTATCCTAATGTCTCTTATCATTTAGTAAATCCTAATCACACGAATGTGATCTCATTAGTGATCTCGAAATGTATCACTAAAGCAAGTTCTAGAAGCTATATAGTACTGATACACTCATAATAATTAAAAATGAATGTTTTTTCCTATATATCTGAAGGCGAACCTCACATTCTTGGGGTGAAATTTTTGAGTGGTATGGTTTTTTTGGTAGCTATATAACTCTCATCCATGAGATGCTTTATTATGACTAAAGTTTCACTCGTAAATGTCATAATTTTTGTTTTTTAAATTTGTACTAAAATTACCTTTACAAGTATTTTTTTCGGTTTATTACACAATTACTTAAGAACAAGACAAATAACAAATGCATAACTAGTTTCTAAGGTGTCTCTTTTTACCCTCCATACACTTAAATTAAATATTGTCCGACTGTTGTTAAAAGTACCAAAATTGATAAAGGAAAAAATAAAAGAGATGAAAGAAACTAGTACTCTCCTTATTAGCTCGGTATGAATGGAAAACGAAAATAGGTCAAATCCTCCTCCAAGAAGATAAAATAGTCATGTGATATGCTTCTTGTCCAATATAACCTGTAAATCTTAAGACAGCGAACATGAAACCTCGCATAAAATCAATGGTAATATGTAAAAAAACTAAACTAGAAAGCAAATAAGACATAATGCTTGCAAATTAAATATTTACAAGAATCTGAAATTTTAAAAATTCTAGAAATTTTCAAAAATTAAGTTTCAACAGATAAACAAAAATATTGGTGATTGTAAACACACTAAGTTTTACAATCCTTCTAGGCAGAGTAACTAACCGTTGTAGTGTAGTATAGGTAAGTCTGGGGGATTGATCGTTCTCTAGGAGAATAGTGAGGTAGGCTCGAATTGTACGTCGAATTAAGTCAAAGGGTTGAAGGATGATTATTTTTGGTCTTTATTTTTTATATTAAAGCAAGTAAAAATCTCGGGTTTTAGAAGAGTTTGGTTTTTAAAACTAATTAAACAAAACTAAATATGCAAAAAAGTAAATTGGTGAACTTCTTATATGAGTAAAATATATTTACTTAGTATTCCATTACTCCCTAGTTATCTTTTATTGATTAGTCAAATTGTCACGTCCTTGTGTTGATTAGAGCGTTGTATTCCTTAATATCAATCAAGGTTTGGTTATTCCTTAACTCATTAGAATTTCGTCTAAATGGGTGGCGCCTAAAAATGTCGTGCCCATCTATCATGTTACAACTAAGAATTCACGCATTAATTACAACGAACATCAAGTTAATATAATAACTACGCGTTTAGTCAGACGTTCAAGCTAGTATAATTTGACCTAGCAAGTTTTCCAACTCCTAACGCAAAATCAGTTAATAAAACAAGAGACAACACAAAATAATTAATAACTAGGTTTTATGCAATTATAAGCAAATACTAATAGATCTAGCCTAACCTAGTGATGAAAAGAATAAAAGATAAAGAAATCAAACAATCCCATGTAAACATAATTAAATGATTGATTAAACAACATATCTCTTTAATACATAAGAAGTCTTGGGGCCAAAAGGCCTGAAAACTACTAAAAACTGTTATAGGGTTTATTTCCCAAGTTGCCCACAAAATTCCACACTTTTCAATGAAAACAATACAAAAATATATATAGGATTACATCTATGACGGCGTTGCTTGTTAATTGTGACGCCGTCAGCTCGCCGTCATTAGGGTTTCAAATCTGGCACCGACTTATTGTGACGGCGTCAGCTTGTAGTTTTTGATGCCGTCGCTCTTCATAATTCCGGTCATGACGCCGTCAATTCTAGACCGTCTCCATCGCCTGAGCTATCACTTGTAAATTCAAACTATGAACTCTTCAATATCTTCAAGTGACGGCATCACTTAGTAATTGTGACGCCGTCCCAACTCCTTTCTTGTAACATTTTTTCGATGTTGTCGTTTTCTTTGTTTTTTCGTTTATCCAAGCCCAAAACGTACAATTTTCCAGCATTTGCTTCACAAGTACCTAAAACTAAAATAGAAACGATTTATGCTAATAAATGATCTAATCTGTATGAATTTATAGGCTAAATGACCTCTTAAAAACATATAAAATTACACCTCATCAAGCTACTTGTGAGGACAAAAGCAAATAAATTAACAGTCAATAAATCATAGAAATAAAAGGTACAAAGTCAAAAACACATCGAGGTCAGGAGCAGGATGTCCAACACGAGCATCTACCCTCAGAAGGTCAATTGTTGCGTAATTGTCATTGCCAACAAACTTGAGTTTTGGTAGGCACCAAACATTACACAATAACTGTTCAAAGTTTACGGATGTTAAAAGGGGCATATTTTGGTTTGTATACAATAACTATAATAGTTGAGATGACACTCAATACTAGTAATTGTAGTATTTCATCCTTGATAATGATCATATGGGCTAGTTGTGCTCAACTAAAAGCATAGTTGCATTATACATTAAAGAATAAGAATACTTTAAACTTTGTAAGTGTAAAAGATGATTGCCATAAATAGGTGGTTGAGGTTGTCACGCACCTTATGGAATATTATGTCAATATCAAGATATGTGTACACACATACAAGAAATTCACTTATTGAATTCTTGAAATAAGTATTCTCAAAATTCTGATAAATCAAAGTTAGTTGAAATTATGCCTTGTCAACAATTATGATTGTCATGACTTGAGGCAAAAATCATTAATTATCATGCATTGATATATTTAGTATTTGGATAATGGATGTTAAACAAATTATTATTTATAATGAATTAAAGTATTTGATACACGAGGCTACATAAACCCGTGCGTTGCACTGATTGAGTAAGGGTTGAATGTATACGCTTTTTTTACGTAATATTGTATGCAAGTAGTTACATATAAGATATTGCAATTGATGGTATCATAAGATTTGTAATCGTAGGTTGGAGGTAAATTCTTGTTGCGTAATGTTGTTGTAACCTTGTCGGGTAATGTTTACAGGTTTCGTTATGCAAATTTGCATGGTTCGCAAATTAATAACCACCGATTCATTAACCCGCCAAAGTTGCTTCTTGATTCTCTGTAGATGACTACATAATAATGATGACTAATTTTTATTTTGGTCAATGTCCTACATTGTAAAGATGACTACATTTGTTTTTTGTACCATGGCCTATTACTGAACAAAACTCATTAATTAATTTAGGTTCCTATTATTTTAGATAGTCAATTAACCTTATAAGAGTATATGTGAAGAGGTTTATGTTAATATGTTACATTTAAAAAGAGACCTTTCATATGTAACACTTTAATATTAGTATGTTACATAAATAATGTTTGGCCTATTTATTTGGTGCTTGTTTCATAATGATTTATGTGACCATTTGGTTTTTTGTATATTTTATTTTCAATGGCAAATTTCGAGTTGATAGGTAATTTATCGAATGTCGCTGGTTCTTCAAAATTGCATAATTGCATGCGCTTGTGGTTTGTGCAACAGGCAGGTGAAGATGATGCATTATCCAAAATGTTATTCGGTTGTTGCCAACATTTGAGGCGGGTAATAGCGAAGAACCATACCATGATGGCAAACATGGAAACTTATGGTGCTAACGGGGTTTCTTTGGAGTCACTTGAAGCTTTAAGAAAAACCCAAGATAGGCATCGGTTATTGCTTGCAGAGTTAAACTATTTGTTAGATGAAGCAAAAGTAGGTGCCCGTGAGGAAGAAGCTAATGCTATTAAGATGAATGAGTTTAAGTAGTTGTTTGAGTTTAGGTACTTTTGTTGGTTCTAATAATTTGAATGTTTTGTTTGTTTTTGGGATGATGATATGTCAAAGAAATATATATTTATTTCATGGCAAATGATAAACTTGGTGTATTTAAATTAGCTTAATTTTATTTAAAGTTTCATTTAACACATAGTGGAATTGTTAGTATATAAATATAAAGATAATCTATAAGTTATTACCATTATTATTATTTTTTTAAGATTAGGATGTTAATTCTAAAGCATTTTGTAATATTGTATGCAAGTAGTTACATGTAAGGTATTGCAATTGATGTTATCATAAGTTTTGTATTTAAAGTAGTTTATTTATTCAACCCGTGCGATGCACCGATTGTGTCTAATATTTCATAGCTACCATCACATTCGAAGAGATTGATGGCTTTGAAAGTTTGATGGCTTTGAAAGCTTGAGGGGCAAGGGTGTCGAAGTCATGAAAAAGGGTGAAAAGTTTATCATCAGAAAGTAAAGAACTTACTTCAATCTTAATTGTGGAAGCATTATAAACCCGTGTGATTTTTGGTTAAATATCTACGTGTTTGATAAATAAAGCTTAAATGTATAAGGCTCCATCAACATAAGGTTTAACAAAAATTTAACATTCTACAAAAACTCACAGGTTAAACAGTAGTAATAATTATGTAACTTTCTTACTCGAGTGAATCTACAAAGTTTGTTTAAGTAAACTATTGTAAACAAAATTGAGCTAATTTATAAAAATAAATAAATAAATAAATAAATAAATAAATAAATAAATAAATAAATAAATAAAAAAGCCTTAATGATTATTCATGTTATACTTTTATCATGAACACATAGACTTTTCCAAATAACAAATGATTAATATCTATATGACATTTGATATTTTTTACTTAACAACTTTTGATCATAGAAGTAAAATTACCCTTGAAAAACATAGCTGAAAAGTAATTTTAGTCATTGTAATCCACATCTTCATCACTCTACAACCATATATGGATATACACATCGAAAATATACCCTCCAATGAAACATAGATAGTTAGCCCCAAATGGTAATTATAAAAGTATGACTATGATTATAGTCCTTGATTTTCATTGGCCACCCTTGAGGTATCTTAATAAAAGCATCAACTCCATCTATCCTATGAGCCGCTATCGTATCATGTTTGTCTTCATGCCCAATGGAGAACCTATATTCAAATAAACATATTTAAGGGGAACAAAATACATACGTAGGGCAAATAAAGTAAAACAAAAAAGTGCACCAAATTCTCACCTTGACTTGCTTGCAGCCTTATAAATTATTTGTTAAAGTCGATAATTGTAGAAAGATGTATATGTGTTAATTACTCATCATTGTTAGCTTAGATATTATGTAAAAAGTTTGATTTTTAATAAGGACTAAAATGGGTATAGAACTTAAGGAAAGCTAACGACGATGAGAAACAACCATACACTTATTGCAACAAACACATTATATGTCCATGAGAAAATGAATAAAGTTGAATAATCATCATTTTTAATATGTGACAAATACAAATTTAATACCCATTATTAAAACGTTCTTTAAGTTCTTCCAACCACATTCGTGCGAATTGCAACGATTAATCTTCAACCTTGGTTAATATAGGTGAAGTCACTGTTGTCACACACTTTTATGTTTATTTTTCATTTTAGCAACGAAGATTATTCCAACATCCATTATTAACATTCAATCACTAAAAAACATAGTAGTTGAACACTGCAATCTCAATTTTCTTTTCTCAAGTTGCATATATATTGTTCCATGTAAAAGATAAAAAGAGACCACATATGCGTTTAACATACGTTCCTCGCAAGGGTATTACCAACTCTTTGAGGTAGGTAAATGTTCCATCCGACCAATTAGTTTCAATTTTGTTGTTTAAAAAGTCTTTCAAATACTGAGTTTACGTGCACTTAAAGAAGTAAGAAATTCTTAAAATGAGGCTTTACGAACCCGGTTGCACAAATTGTATCTAATTGTTGATCATAGAGGCAGCCAACAAACAATGGTTACAAATTTAAGTAATTAAAAGCTTTTATGAAGAGAAAATGACGAAAGGCCTACTCTGTGCGATGCACCGATTGTGTCTAATATTTCATAGCTAAATGGTTGGTACTATTATCATATTATTCGTTCCATTACTCATGATCAAATTTCAATATTTAATATTTTGGTCATAAACAAATTCAAGGATGAGACCGCAAATATTGGTCCAACAACAGTTCGGTTAATAAGCCCATTTTGATTTTCACCAACTAATAAAATAATTGAAATAAAATGCCACTAACCCTAATAATCCTAACAACCCTACATCTCTTTTCATAAAACACACGCCCCTCATAGCAACAAAATCACCGCCTTATTTTTCTTTCAAATGCAAGACGAAACAAAATTGAACAATGTATCCCCACCTTAACTTATGATGATCGAACATTACACTCATCTTGCCGCATATCTCATAATTAAAAACCCTCTTCAAATGAGTCTCCTTCAATCGAACAACACACAACGGTACCCTAAACCTTGTCGACATTTGCGGCTTGGCTTGAATCTTTGGCTTCAAGATCCTTTGGAGGTCTCGGTAGGTTCTACATTTGTTATAAACCGAAAGAAAGAGTGAATGAAACATGTTTGTTTTGTTCTTTCTTTATATATTTAAATACGAAGAAATGAAGCAAAGTTTGTCGAGATCGATGATGGGTTGTTGGTATAGATCTATGAAGATCTTTTCTTTCGTTTGAATAATGACCTAAGGTCATTTGTTGTTCTTGTTTGTGTTTCAGTCGAGTTTTGATTGTTTGGAATTGAGATGGATGATGGGATTAGGTTTAGTGTCGTGTTATTTGTTGTTGGTCGTTTGTTATAGGATAGCATAGTGTAATTTATGGAGTGGTGAAGATGGTGATTGTTGGTTATTTATAATCTTCAAAAATCTAACTGAAAGCAACTGAAAAGATGAGATGGAATTGATACAGTTAATGGTGAGCAAGTGAAAGGTTTTTTTTCTTTTCTTTTTTTTGACAGATGATAAATTGTTAAGAGTCTTTTGGTTTTCTTTTTTCTTTGCATTTAGTTCATGAAACTGTCGAACAATTCCTCATAATGATTTTTTTTAGCTTTAGCTATTTGTGCACAAACCCTCTTGCACATTAAATTAAGGGGTATTGAATTTTACATATTTCAATACTCGAAATTGAATCATATGGCTTTACACGGATTGTACCGTACAATTTGTTGTGCACATTCACTCTTGCACATTAAATTAAGGGGTTCAAGTTTGTAGTAGTATAGATAGATTTATTCGTATCATACATTTGCATGTTAAAATCCATGAATAACTTGTGTTATTCTAAATAGTCTGTTGTCGATCAATGATATGGGAATATTATTGAATTAAGAAAAATCTTAGTTTTGGTTAAAATATACTTATGTATATTGATGCGTTGACGTGCCAAATTCACATGATATTAAATGGATTGAATATAGGACTTATCCCAACCACATGATTGTACTTTATGGATCTTTTTTTTAGGGTAAAGGGTTTCCTCGGTAAATGTTTTACTCCAAAAAACGTTTAAGTACTAAGGATATGGGTGAAGTCCCACATCTTAGCCCGTTACATAGGCAAAAAGCTTACATAAGAAGACACTTCCTATCATTTAAGCATGAAAACAAACCACTCCTCATTAGGTTACATAAGACACCTACCAAAACAAAATGACTACCTACCACGCCCTTGAAGCTTGATATAATACATGTCATAAAAAGCATCCAATTGCCCTGGTAAATCATAGACCTGATCCGCATAGTCATCATAGTAGTCTTCAAGCGCATGCCCACCACCTGTCGAAGAGAGAAAATTAGCCATAGGATTATCCGGTGGAAGCACCTCCTCATCATCACTGTCCGAAACAACCACTTCCCCTACATTAGAAAATGGGTTACTCACCTTAGTATACGGAGAAGAAGAGGAACTAGGTTTAGAAGCCGCAACCTGCTCCTTCTCTTTCAAGTCACTCACAAAATGATCTTGTGAATCCTTACCAGTCTTTTGAGACCCATCCACCTTAGCTTCCTTTGTATTACCCGGATAATCAACCTTTTTGTAACACCCCCAAAATTTCACAGCGGAAGCGTTCGGGTCATGGGGTGCTACTAAATCAATATACACAACACAAGGTAATAAAGAATGGAAATTCTATTCCATTTTTAAAAGATATATTAATTTAAGAAATAGTTTTACATCTTTGTTTCAAAGTGCGGAAGTAAAGCCCATAAAATATAAGTTGTCCCATTAAAATTTGTATTAGAATGTTTGGAAACACTTCGGATGCGGTCTTCAATGAATGCCTTTGCCATTGCCCACGCCAATAAGTAAACCCGAGAAAAACATGCTAAAATGTCAACACAAAGGTTGGTGAGTTCATAGGTTTAAGTAATCAAGTTTTCAAGTTGGACCACGTTGCACATATAGCATCTCCGTGAATGACACTATATGCAAAAAGGCTATTACGCTCGTACCAAGTTCATGCGATCGAAACTACGACGGTGTGCATGCATCTAGAAGCATGATAAATAAAAGCCCAAGAAGTGTATTTCCAGACACTCAATCAATACGATATGATATACCGACGCTTGCCTATCCGTCAAACTCGAACGGGGTGTCATCCCAATAGATCTATTCATAACAATCGCGCCTCCCCAAAGGGAATTAACGGTAGCATAGTTGGGATTCAAGGTTGTTTCACGTAATAGTGTTTCAGTTTCAGGTCCGCAAAAGAGTTTTGCATGTTTCTCACCCCAAAGTTTTATAAAGCAAGTAAATAAGAGTAAAAGTGGGGCTATAAACTCACCTTAGCAGTTCGGTGAATAAAGCACAAAGAGATCAAGTAACAAGTAGCTCCAACACGCAACCTAAATTAGTGCGGCAAATCTCAGTCTTTGATTCCAAGCTAAATAAAGTCTACTTACTTTATTTACATGTTGTGTTGTTGTTGTCGTTGTTGTTGTTCACGTGTCATTACTAAGTTTAAAAGAAATATCATATTCAAAATAATAAAGTATATTCCGGCTTAAAAACTTGATTTGAAATTAATATTGAAAAGAAAATATTTCGGCTAAAAGTCGGATAAATATAGTGTGTGACAAAAGTAATACGATAAATGTGACGTTTGGTCGATAGGAAATGTTTAATATATCGATATATGTAAAGTGCATATATAAGAAATATACATTTCAATATAATAGTGTCCCAAAAAAATATCAAGATGAGTTTCAAAGATATATCTATTTGAATTTATTTGAAAAATAAGTTTATGTATATATATATACATATCGTTAAAACTTGGTTTCCGATAAGTGTATTCGTATATATATATAATGGTTTATTATTTATAGTTTTGGAAAATTCTTGGGTTGACGTAGTTGTCAATAGTCATGCTTTTGAAATAAAATACTCGGTTTATACATATCTCGTGATAGCTAAATCTATATAATAGATTTTATTTATCAAAATGTTCTAGTATAGAGGTTACCCATTTATTTCTTTAAATGTAACAAATGTACAAAGTGTGTGTCGTAAATTTTATGTTGAGTCGGGAATGACGGATAAACGAGTAGTAAAAGATATTTGATAGATCGGACGAGATTAGTCAACGTGTTCGGGCTGTGTCCCAAAACACAAACCGGAGGGACCCTTTGACTATTTGGGTTTCGTCCCAACAGGTATTACCACTTGGGCCTCAAAACTGGAAAAAGGGCTGCGGCCCAAACTCAGGACCAATTGCACCCAATTTAGAAAACAAAAAAAGAGCAGAGTGTATTTCGATACATAAAGAGAGAATACAGATACTAGTGTAATTATTTTGGACACAAATAGCAACAAGGTATAAGGCTTTGGATTTTTTTGACGCAAGGGGATCGTGAACCAAGCCATAGACTCGGGACGAGTCACGACTGGAGCCATAGCTTAACAAGACCATTGGCTACGCGCCCTATGTCTCGACAAGCTTGTCACGGGTCCAAGACTAAAGTCATGAGACTTGACATAGCATCTTTTCTTTCAAAAGCTAAATGAGACACATAACAAAATGTTTTGAGTCGGATGAAACTCAAAGGTCAAAACCGAGTGTGTTACTACTTCTAATCAATTCTAGACCGCGACTAAGGACAAACAAGTTGGGACTTACGAGTCGACATCAATTTATACGCAAGGAACTCCTAAGTCGAACGAAAATAAGTCGGAACCAATAGTTAATAAGCAGGTTTTAATTAAGTCGAGATTAGGAAATAAGCTGGTGAGCAATTTGGTTTAGTCAAAAATGAAATTTGATGTTTCATGTTTTTCTATTGTGTTTCTCGACAGCCAACAACAACATACATTATCAACATTACATTTACCCATTTATTCAATACAAATCGATAATAAATAAATAAAAAAAAAATTGAACATAATGAAATTAAATTTCAAGTTTAACAAAATAACAAACAAGACATGGTTCTTACAATGAAATTGTGGGTCGAATGGAAAAACAACCGAACACCAAAGGCTCCAATTGGAAAGGCTCGGGACGAATTGGAACAATTAAATACTTGGGAAACCTTCTTTATGCATCCAACAACAAAACCCCTAACCTAATTTTAAAAACCCCTTTGATTTGTTGAAACCCTAATTTCGAATTGTTGGTGAGATGAATGAATCTGTGGTAAAACTCGAACCTATTTATAGATATACATCTAGGAAGTCTTGCTCACTTCTTTCTTGGTCTTGAAGATGATAAGGAGCCTCTTTGAGTAATCTTCCCCACAAAGTGCAGACCTTCACGTGGCTTTCTTGGTGTTATCTTCAGGTCGTGGTCCAAAAGAGACAAAGAAATAGATGGGGACCTCTGAGCCTTGTCGAGTTGCTTCCATGGAAAAAGCCAAGGATGAATTCAAGAATGGTTAGGGTTGTCCTTGGAGGTGAGAAGGTAGTTTGAGAGGTTTTCTCTTTTTGAAGAGGGTGAAGGAGCTTTTTCTGGGAAGTTAGAGGGAGAGCGATTTGGGAGGAGATGCGTAGCAGGTTGTGGGGGCATTTTTCTGAGGAAGACAGAGAAAGAAAGGAGATATAAGGGGGCGTGGGTTATGTGGGGGTAGTTTAGTATTATTTGTTTTGTTTTGTTATTAATACTGTATAACTTGTACTGCGTATGTTGTCGGGTCTCCGCGTAAACGTACTCTTCGGGTGTCCGAAAAATATAAAAATTATATTTTTGGAAGCGTCTTCGAAAAACTGTTATAAAATAATGTCGTTGGTATTGATAGTTCGTTTTTATATTTTAGCCGTAACTGGTCGTGATTATAGTAAGAAAAGAAAGAAAAAAAATATAGTCGCGAAAAATCGGTAGGGAAATTTACGAGTGGTTACACTTTTTTAAAGGATGACCATCATCATCCACAATAGTAGCTTTTCCATCAATAATTAGCTTTTCAAGCTTCCTAATTTTCTAAACAATAGGAGTAGGACAAGGAATACCATTCTCATCAGTATCATCCATAGCAAGAGCATCAAATGGGTTTGATGTACCAACTGTCGTCCCAATCGTACTTGCCTCATTATTAATTTTCTCCTTATTAGCATCTGGCTTATTCGACACAGCTACTTTATGGATCTTGTCATAAAGTAAATCATGAATAGTTACCCTCAGACCTGAAATACCAGAGAACTGTCATGGATGTAGAGCATTTCTGTAAAGCAATTTACTGTTATACATAACTGGTAGCTATAAGGATTGTTTTTAGAAGTGTTACAAAATTCATGGGTTTTGCTTGTAGTCAAAAAAGAATTTTTTTATTCAAATTTGTTTTGAAGTTTAATAGTGATGGGCCCCTCGTAGGGTTGACAAGATGTTTGCATGGCCATGCCAAGATCTATCTGGAATACTTTTAGAAGATTTGGTAATCTTGTTCAATCAGATACAACAAGATACATAATAGTTAAATAATTTAATGACTAAGATCCATATCCATATTTAACGTGATATTAGAAAAAGGATAAGTATAATGATGATTCATTAAAAGGTTTTTCGAGAAAACCATACTCGAATTATCTTGGGGCACTGGGTGTTGCTAGGCCGATTTATCGTCATTATATATATATATATATATATATATATATATATATATATATATATATATATATATATATTCAAAGCGACACAAACGGTTAGGTTTGTGTCCCTGATCGCTCCAAACGAAGGATGAATGGAGTTTATAAGCGGCGTCGCACACGGGTTTTTGAATGGGAAAAGATCAAATAATGGGGTTTTACACTAAATTTATGAAACATAAACTAAAAATAACTCTTAAGGCATCTAAAACAATAAAACGGAACATTTATAACCTAAAACGCATAAGAAATCTAAAAGCAGCGTGCTGGAAAACCCGAGCCTAAAATGTAAACTATGAGAAATAACGATCCTAGAAATGCGAAACTAGTTTTTCTACTAGCTAAATGACAAAAAAAAATTTGGGAAAAAATGGAATAATTTTTTGAGTTTTTATTTAATTTTTATGAATTAAAAACTAAAATGTAGAAAATTAATTATTAAAAATACTAAAACTATTTGGAAAAATATGAAATTTTTATGAAAAATACTTTAAATGATTATAATCCTAATAAAAATAAAAACACAGAAAAAGCTATTTAGAAAAAGCACTAAATAAGCTAGACTGATTTATAAGCTAAATAATGAAAAGGTTCTTAAATGAATTAAAAGTGCAAGATCTAACAAGACAAGTCCCAAGGGCATACTGGTAGAGGGTGTTGGTGTGGAGCGTGTGTGTGGGTGAATTGACCTGGGTTCGAATCCCAGGCAGTGCACTTTTTTGCTATTTAAGGCTAAAATCTTTATGAAAACCACTTATTAAAAACACCAAGGATAAGCAGAAAAAGCAAAATAATAAGATAGATTCAAAACAAATTAGAGAAAGCTAAAACAAACACTCCTAAAAGATAGCTAATAGAGCTAAAATCTTAAAAGGGATAAGAGATAAGCTAAAGGAACAATTAAAACTAAACTTAAGTTAACTAAATAAGCCTAAGCAACTTAATTACTCCTATCCTAATAAGCTAATAAGCAATAAGCACTATCCTACAATCTACTAAGGGATCAGATTAAAAAGGGCACGAAGGGGACATTTGCAGGTTAAAATAAAATGTAAGTATAATCTCTAATTAAGTAATAAAGGCAAAACATGTGAAACTTATACTAAGGGCTATCTAAATAACAAAGTTCAATCAATAACATCAAAGGATTAAGCAGAAAATAAGATGGGAAAGTAGCTATGTTGGACAGAACTGAGACAACATTTAGAAGCTTAATAGATAGATGGGCACTTAAACAGGCTAAAATAAGCTACCTAAATAAGCACTAAAAGCTGAATAAAGGAAACAAATAAAACTATACTAAAGGCCACAAGGGGAATAAAAAATCAGATTATCAAAGTAAAAGGATAAGTAGATAAGCAGTTTAGAAAAGTGCTACTTGGGGCAGAACATGACAGCAAACAGAAAATATGGCAAACTGGGTGATTTTGAGATGAAAAATAAGCAGACTAAACACTTCTAAATACCAAATAAGCTGATGACAGATGATCTATGGTATACTAAGAACAGGAAAAACTATTTTAAAATAATCTAGAACCTGATTGAGACCTTAAAAGCAACTAATGAAGTTGATTGTTTGGGACAGAAACACAGAAAATGCAGACAAGAAAAATTACCAAAAATATCTTTAAAACTAAAGGACTCTTATCTACTAGACTCTAATCATACTTCTAACACTGAGAACACTCAATTCCATTGGAACAATTAACCAAAAAACTGAGTTTGACACTAAAATCAAGCTTAAACCAAACACCTCTTTTAGAACACCAAATCTGATTTTTAAACTACTTTTATAAAACTCAGATGTTTTTCAACTAAAAAAATGACTTGAAATGACTTTATTACTTATACTAACATACTTTAATTAAAAACTAAATTGAGATTAAAGCTAGAAACACTATTTGACTTAAATTTAACTTTTGTTGACTTTTTGAAAAACTATGAAATTAAGACAAACTAAAATGAATAAGCTCACTTAAGCTATAATAAACTTAAACGAGCTTATATAAACAGTAATCAAACCTTATTAATGATTAAACAAAACTGAAAGACAAGGTAAAAAGTGAAAACTAAAATTGCATTTAACAAACTGAGATTACAAAACTTGAATTGAAATTACACTAAGCTTAAAGACTATTTAAAACAGTAAATTGACATTGAAATGAAAATGGTTACAACTTTTCTAAATACAATGAAAAATTGGACAATTTGATCTTCTGTGAAGAAGGGTTTTATAGCTGAGCCAAGCTTCAATTAGGGTTTCGGAAGGTCCTGGATCTCTTATCTCGTCTATCCATCATTAGCTTCATCCTTAAGCATGATTCTCATGCATGGATCATGTGCCCCATCTCTTTCATCACACGGATTGCCAACATGGCACTGACATAATGTCAATCACGTGTCAGAGGCGCTTTTGGAAGGTTTAAGTGAGGTAAAGTGGCTAGTGGATTTGGCGGTTAAATAGGTAAAGTGGATTGGGTATGGGTGTGGTAGACCGGGTAATATATTAAGGGTGTTGGCCTGGGCTAGTAGGAAAGGGTAGTTTAGATTTGGTAATATTGGACTTGGATCAGTTATAGAATCCGGTTATAAAACTAAGGACCATTCATGTAGTTTTGGAAATTTCAAGGACTAATGGTGTAATTTAGGAAATATTAGGGCGTAAATGGAAAATTGGTACAATGATGGGTATTAGGGTATATTTGGTAATTATGGGTAAGTGAGGGGTAAAATGGTAAATTGAGTGAATGAGGGGTGTTTTGTGTAAGTATGGGAAAGTTGAGGGTCATTTGTATAAATTAGATAAAGGTGAGGGTTTGTTGTGTAAATTCCCCAAACATGATCCATGAATCCTTAAAATTTATCTTTTAAGCATTCAAGATCCATAAAACTGATTTCCCGGCTCTGCTTTTGCACACTTCTCATTCTCGTGCCCGGTTTTCTTCTGTTTTGTCTTTCTTTTGTCTTTTTTCTGATATCCGTACCTGCACATGCATAAACTCAAGAAACACACAATTATTAGGCATTAACGGCTTGTTTCCGGTTTATTTGGGTCAGTTTTGATAAAGAAAAGGTATATGTTTTCACATATACCAGACGCTAACCAATGTCATTACACGATTAAGATCTGTCCAAGTAGGAGATGTTAGGTTTATGGACAAATTTAATACGTGTATGGCCAGATTCGAACTCAAGACCACGAGATTGCACACTTTACGTATGAGACTTGATGTTTAAAATAATTAATGTAAATGTATAGTTAATTATTTATTTCACAATAACGACTAAACGAACGTTAAATACTTAACGAAAGTGACAAACGGCCGTTAAATATTAAAGAGAAGGACTAATGTGAAATTAGACGAAGAGAAGGATCAAGAACCCTTATCCTTAAGGGTGCCGATCGGTTTAAGGAACCCTAAGGGGTGTCCTATGCAAACTTGGACTCCAAGTTACTTACCTATAAATACAATGCATATCATTCATTCTTAGGTAATCCTTGAGTCACATTGCAATCCTAATTTGTCTCTCTCTCTCTCCCTCTTGTGTGTTTATTCGGCTGATCCACCCTAAACCGTTAGGGATTCGGTTTTGATTAATCACATAACAAAGTGTTTGGTTTGTGGTTGTGATTCTAAAACTAGCATTCACATCAAGTTATAATACGTGTGTACAAGAACGTGGGACAAACACACTTGTGTTTGTGTCTTGGATTGGTTCAACTAGGGTTTCTAGTTGAAACTCTAAAACCCAAATTTAGGGTTTTACTTGATTTGATTCGTGTTTTGCTTGGAGTTGCTAAAAGGTACGCATACTATTTATATTCGGTTAATTAATTGCAATTATATGTTTAAGTCTTCCGCATGAGTTCTTTGATGTTTATGTGTTATATTTATGGGTGACATGTTATATAATTCTAACAATAGTTTACCTGCTTAAGTTGTAGTTCAGTCATGTTGAAATGCAAATTTCCCACATAAGCTTTCGAATACCATAGGGTCCTTCAACGCCAGTTGTTTCTCCAGTAGAAAACAAGTGGACATAGATATGTATATGTTGATACACAAACAAGAAAAACATCATTATTAAGAAACGATGTTGTAATTACATCATATAAGTTTGGCAAACTCCAAGACCTTGTGTTATCATGGTATTAACCATTCACTCATCTATATGCAACTCGACAAAATTACCTAAATATTAGGAGCAAGTCCACCTTCATCACCTGAATAATACCTTTTTTTATCATGATATATCATGACTTGAAATTGTTATCACCTGAATATTACAGCAAAAACACCTTCATCACCAACAATGTTGCATCATATACATAAATTGGTTAGTGAACAATAATGGAAGATGATTAAATATTTGGTTTTATTTACTCATTCACCGAAACACTTTGCTATTGTGGCTATAATCAATGATCAACTGTGAATGCATTTCACAGTTTGTTAATCAAAACATTTCATTGAACACATTGTGTGCAAACACACTAACTATTTTTAAAAGACACCAACTTTCTTACAATTAGTTCATATCAAACTTAAAACACTGACTTCAAAATTACTTACAAACATTCAACACTCAGAAAATTTATTTTTATCATCTTTTTTTAGTTGATTTAATTTTTAAATCATCAATTATACCGAAGATTAAAATTTAATTTATGAATTATCAAGTCAAAAACATTATCGATTTCATGCCAATGTAATTGAAATTAGGTTTTGTAATTTCGTCAAACAAAAATCAAGAAAATGTTGAACTTTTTGATATTAGGGTTTGAATTATAACATCTGTAAAAGTAAACATACTTGTATCATTCATTTGATAATGGTAAAATTCAATAACCGAGTAGCATGTAGTAGGTTATGAATTTTATTAATTTCTCCACCCAAATTAATCATTCGATTGGTATCTTCAAATTTTGTTTTCCATGTAAGGTGATGTATAATATAAAGAGAGATATGTGCTTTTGAAAATAGTTCGGATCTTGAATCAAAAAGTAATTAACTTTCCTTATTTCTAGGGATTTTTGTTTTTAGAGTTGATTTCAAAAGGGATTTATTTTAAGTGAAAATTATTTAGATCCATATTAAATAATTGTTCAAGCATACCCACGCTTTTCTTAATATCAAACCACCCATCCACGCCGCAGATTATATCACTATATACACGACGGGACGTCATATATGTTAGAATGGTCTTAGCAATTATATTTTAGCCATGTCGGTCAAAATCCCATGTATACACGACATGGTTTTTTATTGTTCACATCATCATGCCCATATAGAGGACTAATATACACGACATGGACTTTAGCACGACATGAGAAAAAGTAAACTAAATGTCGGATAGAGTAAGAAAATACACACGTGGTGTAAAAAGCAAGATGGGGTATAGTGACGAAAATACTGCACGTAGACGTTTATACACCGATATGAATTGTTGGAGGAATCTTTATTTTCAAAATTTAAAACTTACAAAAATACCCTTTAACTTTTGATAAATACAACTTTTTATATAACAAACTTTATTTGTCAAATATTTAGCAAATATCTAGCAAATTCGTTAATGGAAAAAATATCGTTCTAAGAGCTCAATTACGAACAAAACAGTTCAATATTGATACGCTTTTACGCACGCGTGCGATTTTATAAAAATGTTGAAGTTTGATATATATATTTTTTTAAAAACATTTGAAAGTATTTAGAATCTTGCATTTTGAAAAATAAAAATACTTACAAAAACTACCCTTAACTTTTTGATATTTACAACTTCTTTATATAACAAATTTTATTTGTCAAATATTTAGCAAATGTCTAGCAAATTCGTTAATGGAAAAAACATCGTTACGAAGAGCTCTGAATTACGAACAAAACGAGTCCAATATTGATATGCTTTTAACGCATGCACGATTTTATAAAAAATGTTGAAGTTTGATATATATTTAAAAAAAACTTTTGAAAGTATTTAGAATATTGCATTTTGAAAAATAAAAATACTTACAAAAACTACCCTTAACTTTTTGATATAACAAACTTTATTTGTCAAATATTTAGCAAATGTCTAGCAAATTTAAATGAAAAATATCGCACTGAAGAGCTCAATTACGAACAAAACAGTTCAATATTGATATGCTTTTAACGCACGTACGATTTTATAAAAATGTTGAAGTTTGATATATATATATATATATATATATATATATATATATATATATATATATATATATATATATATATATATATATATATTAGGAAAAAACTTTCAAAACATACTCTTAAATCACAGGAGATTCTAAATACTTTCAAAAGTTTTGTAAGTATTTTATTTTTCAAAATGCAAGATTCTAAATACTTTCAAAAGTTTTTAAAAAAAATATATACATCAAACTTCAACATTTTTATAAAATCGTGCGTGCGTTAAAAGTATATCAATAATTTGACTCGCTTTTGTTCGTAATTCGCAGCTCTTCAGAACGATATTTTTCCATTAACGAATTTGCTGATATTTGCTAAATATTCGACAAATAAAGTTGTTATATAAAAAGTTGATTTATCAAAAGTTAAAGGGTATTTTTGTAAGTATTTTTATTTTCAAATGCAAGATTCTAAATACTTTCAAAAGTTTTAAAAAATATATATATATCAAACTTCAAAATTTTTATAAAATCGTCGTGCTAAAAGCGATATCAATATCGCATTGCTTGTCAGAATTCGTAGCTCTTCGTAATAATATTTTTCCATTAACTAATTTGCTAGATATTTGCTAGATATTGACAAATAAAGTTTGTTATATAAAAATCAGATTTATCAAAAAGTTAAAGGGTATTTTTGTAAGTTTTTAAATTTGAAATAAAGATTCCTCCAACAATCCACGTCACAGATATAAACGTCCATATCGTATTTTCGTCACTATACCCCACACGCCTGTTTTTACACCACGTCGTATTTTCTTACCTATACCCGACATTTAGTTTTACTTTTTCCCATGTCGTACTAAAGTCCATGTCGTATATTAGTCCTCTATATTGGGATAGTAATGTGAATAATAAAAACCCATGTCGTGTATACTGGATTTTGACCGATATGGTTAAAAATATAATTGCTAAGACCATTCTTAGCCATATCGCCCATGTCGTGTATTTAGTGATGATAAATACACGCATACGAATGTGTAGTTTGATATCGGAAGAACGCGTGGGTATGTGCAAACACACCGTATTTAATATGGGTACTACAGTAATTTTCACTTATTTTAAATAGCTTCAATCATTCGGTTGACTATTTCATCAGAAAATCTTTTCACAATATTTAACAGCTTTTTATTTTGAGCGAAAATGCCATGTGTTATTTTTTTTTATAGATTTCTGGATTTTTTTTCTTTTTAAAATAATAATCATATTTGTGCTTTATATAAGTTGGATAATACTCGATGAAAATTATACCAAATAACATTATGTTTAAAGCTCAGGGGGTGCTTGGTAGGATGTTTTTGAGGGTGGGTAATAGTAAAGGTAATGAAAAATAATGATTGGTGTTATATAATGGAATGACCCATTACCCAATAAATTGATGGGAATGTTTTTTTCTCCTTTCATTTTCCCCACTATTATTATTATCTTTCCTTTTCCCCCAAGCACACCCTCAATTCATTCATATATTTTACATCAAGTTTATATATAAAAATATATATATATTTAAAGTCAAAGTTAAAATAACAAGATTTTAAAAAATCAAAACATGATATTTATTTTGAGACGGAGGGAGTAACAATTATTTGCATCTATATTCTTATCAATTTATCAACCATTTCATTCATCTAAATGCGCTATTGCCGGATCGAATTAGATGAATACACACCTGATTGAATAATGATAATCATCCCTAAGTCATTGATTAATAAAAAATCAATAATCATATGAATATTAATCTAATTATAATATAAAAATACATATTAATAATCTTATCAACATAAATCGGTAGAATAAGTTAAAGAACCATGATAATAACTTAACAAAGCTTTCATTCATTAATAGAGCACTAGCTATTTCATAGATCTACGTGACTGAATGTTATTGGTTTCATTAACATGGAGAATATAATATCAGTGTATCAACATGATTAGGATTACATGAATAACATCTGTTTAGATTGTGATACTATTATATATGAGACATGATTATTATGTCTTAAATTTGTGCCTAACATTCTAACAATATGACCAACTATTGAATTGAAACATATGTCAAATCTTAATGTTGATAAAAGACAAAATTTATACGACGATGACATGTGTTAATATTTGAGTTGATTAGTTACAAATTTAGTCATGTAACCTATCATTGCTCTATAAAGATATCCTTGATCAATTAAAAAGTCAATAAATAAATAAAATGATATTCGGAGGCGGACCAAGGAATTTTGATCGGGTATAGCAAAAAATATTCCGCTTCCCGTGTATGAGTACTAAGAAGAAAATTGCTACACACTCAGATAAAAATAATTACACGGACAGGTTACATATCATGTTATACGGATTTTGTTCAAAATAAAGGTGGTCAAAATTTTCATTAACTAAACTAAATTTGTATACTAAAGTGAGGTTTAAAAGTCTACTTAGTTAAATGATGCTAGATCAAAATTTTACTTTTTCCAAACAAAACTAAAAACGGTGTTGTTAGGGGTACCTCTATAGATTAGTCGCACCCAGACATTTTTATCAGTTTGTGAACATGAAAATACGGTTTATCAATTTCTGTTATGTGCTTTTTGTCTTTTAAAACTTTTGATTTATCAAATTTTATATTTTTTACTTCATACTTTTCAGTTATGTAGTTTTATAATAAAAACTAAATTATAAAAAAATAAAAATAAAATAAATGTGCCAATTATCCATTTAAGAGGTATCTATAACCTAGGCCACCAGCAAAAGGTTGTGGTAATACTCATCAACGTAAAAGCTAATAAATACAAAACATGCTATAAATATGAATAAAATAAAGTAAATCAATATTTATATCAGTTCAGTTATTTTGAATCCACTTAGTGGACCATATCAAATATTAAAAAACACTAGGTGTTATTTGTTTGTTAAGAGGCTCTGAGTCTGAATCTGATTCGCACATCTGAATCTGAATGTGTGATTGAAAAATCTGAATCTGATTCCAACTTAATATGAATAAGTGGTTGAGAAATCTGAATCTGACTGATATAAAAGTGTTTGTTTGTTGTAAAATTATTTAAAGGTGTTAGACATTAAGAGGTGTTAAGATACCCCTCAACATCTAGTTCAATAAGATGTTTTTACCTCTTAGCGTCTCTTAATGATCATAAAAAAACAAACACTCTTAATCTTGATTGTCTCTTATTGCCTCTTAATGACAGGAAAAAAACAAACACACTTTTTTATCTACATATCTGATTGCGTCTGACTGAGTCAGATTAAGATGTTATTAAGAGGTTTTTCAGAAAAACAAACGCAGCGGGTTCGGGGCGAATTGTGTTTAACGTTTCTGAATTTTACATTTTTAATTTTCTTTTTGCTGAATATTGTTTAACGATTTTTTATGAAAGATGATAGAATCTCGAAATTGTGTGTTTGTGTTGTGAGACCGAAGAATTAATATGCCATATTATATATGCAAATTCAAGAATTTGGTAATTTTAACTATAAACATATTAAATTCATTAAATTAGTTATATTTTATTATGGGTAGTGATATGTACACGGAAGCATTTACTTTGGACACAGAAATTTAATGTGAAGTGACAATCATACCCCTAACATTATTTAACATGCTTTCCCTACCGGTGTTAACTCCAAATCCATCCTACTTTCCATTCCACTTTAACAGCTCCACCGGCATCTCAACTGAAACATCTCCTTCCTCACATCTTCTACAATCATTCTGCTTTCATAAATAGCAAACTAATTCAGTTCACAAAAATTAGGAGTTAAACAAAATGAAATTTCATAGTAACTAAATAAGTAATTGGTAAGAGATTAGCATTCTTTATTCGTTGTAACAAGCACACATGAATGATACATCTAATGCGACTCTTTTATATGTGATTCTTGCTATTTCGATTTAAAATTTTCTTCTTTACATACTTAGAAGATCGGTAAGTTTTCTAGTTCTACGTATATGATATGCTTCTTTCTTTCTTAGTTTTCCGTTTCACTCCTAATTCTTGATAAACTTGTTGACCACTTCTGTCCCATCACCACCCGACACCGTTGAACACTCGTCCCTGAAATATTTAAGATAGCCCATTGTGGACGGAATGTTGTAAACTTTCGCATACCGGAGCCCAATTTTTTGTTATCTTCAGAAAAGGCCGGGAAACAAGAAATATTTTGATCATCGTTTATTTATGGACTGTCAGGTGCAGCGGGCTGGTGACAATTGTTATCGTTACCATTTCATGGACATCTGTTTGAAAAACCCGAGTTCGATTAATTGAGGTCTAAATAAACTGAAAATGACATGTACAAGTTGTGTAAGTGATCAAAGGCACTGATGAGTGTCTAAATACTCATCATTTTTATACTGTTTGAATGCCAAAAACATCTGAAAACACTCGAAACACATCAAAATGATAAAATATCACAAACAAGTGTTTTATATGTTTTAAATGCAAAACATCAAAATCGGTGAAAACGTATCAAGTTTGCATAATTGGCGCTTTAGTCCCCAAGTTACAAAAGTTGTCAAAATCGGTCCACTGTAATTCAAAACTTGTAAAATATCATTTTAGGTCCATAAGATTCAAAAGTTGTCAAAACAAACCCTTTAAAGTTTAAAAATCATAAAATGACAACTTTAGTCCTTTAACTTTGAAAATTGTCAAAAATAGTCCTTGGTTAAATTAAAAAGTGAAAATTATCAACTTTTAACCTTGTTCTATTTATAAATGACAAAAATGGTCCTTATGATAAACTTTGGAGAAAATTACAAGTTTGGTCCCTCAAGTTTCTAAATTGGCAGTTTTAGTCCTTGGATTTAAAAAAATGGAAATTATCAATATAGGTCCTTGTACTATTCTTACTTGGCCGTTTTAGTCCTTGTGAGAGCTTTGGAAAATGTTCAAGATCAGCCCCTCAACTTTCAGAGAATTACATGGATGGTCCTTGTTGTTTAACTTAAACCAAACGGACCTTATTATTATTATTACCCGGCTAAGCCCAATCCAATCCAATAACTTGACCCGGCCCAGAATTTAAAAACAGAGAAACCGCCATCACTGTTCACCCTCTTCACCAAAGCTGTTTTAGCCAAAACCAGTGGTTTTAACCACTGGTTTTCACCTTTACACCTCACCATCTCCACTTGATTACACTTCCCTTCCACCTCTACATCAATCCAAAGCCAATTAATGAAGAAAACCTGCTCATTGAAAATTGGCGCCAAAATCACCACTTGGCAAAACTGATGATCTGGCTCTAATCAATGGTCAAGATGTGGTGGGATAGTCTCAGAGGTCGACAAGAGATATTTCAAGTCTATAAAGAAAGAGAAAGAAGTGATTGTAAGATATCTAGAGTAATTTTAATTTTTAATGTCGTTTTAGTCTAATTTTCAAATTCCAGTGTTTATCTAAGCTTCAAGCTTTGTATTTTATGTTTTCAAAGTGAAATAAAACTTTTGTAAGCAACCATTTCAGTTTCAAGTAATATCTCAGTTTATGTAAAATTTTCATGATCCAAGAATCTCATTAATGGTGAATGTTATTAATTAGTGGTTACTTTGGACTGAGTAAGTCACATAAGCTCCATATAAAGCTTATGCAAGCTTTTAGATACTTTAAAAAGCAGTTTAGAATCAAAACCAGAAAATTCACAAAAATACCAATTAATTAGTTTGAAAATAAAAAAGTCCATGGTGAAGAAGGTTAAAGCTGGTTGGTGTTGATTTTGGAAAGTCGATTGGTTTAGAGCTTCATGGAAGCAATAGGTGTGTTATTTGGTCCTAGTTCTCGCTTTGTGCCTCAAATCCATTTGTTTTGAAAAGCTTCTCACAAGCTCATGTTAGCTTATCTGGACATCATCTTTGGTTTCTAGGTAGTCAACCGTGTCTAATACAAGTTCCATTCATTGCTTTTCATTTTAGCTTATTAGAAAGATTGTGCTTAAGCTAAAACTTGGTACCCTTTAACTGCTTATGCTCAATAAGCTCAATACATAAAATCTGTTAATCTTGTAATTTAAAGGTTGAAACCAGTTGTTTCTTGTTTCATTTTGTTACTTTAAGCATTTCATAGCTTCTCGTATCAATTTGGTAGCTTGTTGTAGCTTTGGCTTATCATAAGTGCTTATTTATAAGCGATACAACCGCAGCTCCATAATCTACCACACAAGCCCATGTTTTTCTATTTTCCTAGATTCTACATATTAAAATAGACTTTTCCTGAAATTTTCATAATTTTTCATAACTGTTTGCTATTTTTCTTAATTAAAAGCAGTTTTAGGCATTTTAAATAGCTTTTAATACTAATAAATTATAAAAGTTCAAAAAAATGATTTTCAATTTTCTTAGGTTAAGATAAATATAAAAGTAATAAAAGTATTTTCCATAATTTTCTTAGTTTAAAAGTATTTTTAGCATTTTAATTATTTTTAAATAGTTTTAAATTAATAATAAATACATAAAAAGTCTAAAAATATATTTTCAGTTTTAAAATAAGTTTTATCATATTTTAGATTTTTCCAAGTTATAATTTCATTTTCTAGGTTAATTTTGTATTTTCTTGTATTTTAGTGCATTTTAAATAATTAATAAATAGTTTTTAATTAATAATAATTAAATAAATAGTTGTAAAAATAATTTTCTTATTCTAATAATTTTCTTTTATTATTAGGATTGTAAAAATATCATTTTCATATTTATAGGCCTTTTATTTCTTTAAAACTCACGTTTTATTTTGTACGTTTACGTAATTTTTTAAACGTAAGTTTTAAGTTTTAGGTTTTAAACGTTCATCGAATTTAAAAATAGTGATAGCGTTTATTTAATAGATTTTGTCTTTTATTTCTTTTAATTTGCATTTAAGTCGCTTTAATTTGTAAATCTTTTCTTTAGGTAATTTTCCATCCAAAACCTTACCGATCACTATCCCGGTGATCATTCTACCATCGATCAAGTGTTTATACACCAATTCATCCTCCGTGGACTTAACGACCGTGAATTCCTATATTCCTCGATCTTAATTGCATTAGTGTTTGAACTGTTTTAAGTCCATTACGGTTAGCCATTCACAAAGTGGTTAGCTTGTGTGATTAGACTTGACTGCTTAGCACCAATCAAATTTGGCGCCCGGGAGGTCGTAAGCGTGTTCTAGCATTTTCGCACCTGCATTTGCACATATACCATCGTTTGTAAAAGTTTTCGTAAAGTTAATATAAATCAAAGTTCATTAACACTTTTCCTAAAGTGTTAAAACCCAAAACAATATAAAACAACAAAACAATCGGAACGTTTTCATCTTGTGTTTCTTTTAAGGTGATTCTTAAAGAAATACGATTTGGTTAAACGAGACGATACCAAAAATATTTTCCAAAGTTTTAAACCCTTTGCACAAATCATACCTCGTCTTTTCGAGTGGTACTTAAAATATACATAAAATCAACCACCGAAATCAAGGCAAGGCACTACCTAACCTGGGGTGCGACCATAATAAGTTCCCGAACATCGATTTAAAACTTGCCTTTGTGTCACTTGTGATTTGGTGTACCTTTTTCAAAGAAGCCATTTCATTTGGGATTATTGGTTAAGTTCACTTGTGTTTTGCCTCATTTGTTTTGAAAATTGATTTTTATACATAGTGCATGCGACTGTTCTTCCATTCTACAAGTCCACTTTCGTAACTTGGAAACATTCCTCGAGACGTAGAGGACGTTCGGCTCCTTCACCGTGATCGAGGAACGCCTACCACCACCACCACCGTCAAAATGGCGAGAAGACAAACCTATGAATGAGCTTCCAAGCACCCATCGAGGGTTACGGAGATGCCATTGTTGTCCAACCATTGTGGCCGATACCTTCGAGCTCAAAACCGGTTACTTAACTGCAACCCAAAGCCAATTCTATGGTTTTGAGCGGGATGATCCTCATGCACACATTCGATGGTTTAACAAGATTGCATCTACCATCAAGTACAAGAATGTCCCACACGGCTATCAAGCTTCTTCATTCCCATTTTCTGTAGGACAAGTCCGAATTGCTTCGAGAAACAACCCCTCGCTCCATTGAGACATGGGAGGATCTAGTTACCAAGTTTGTTAACGAGTTCTATCCTCCATCCCGAACCACAAGTCTTAAGAATGAGATAATGAAATTTTCTCGTAGATTTGATGAATCATTCGGGAGGCATGGATCGTTACAAAGAATTGTCCGCAAGTGTCCACATCATGGTTTTACCGAGTTAATGCAATGGATACTTTCTACAATGGTCGAGACAAGTCGACCAAGACTCTTTGAATGCCTCCGCTAGGAGGTAATTTCTTAGCAAAACCACCAAATAAGCCTTACAAATCATTGAAAACAAGTCCCGTGTCCGTTCTTTCCAAGACTAAGACATATCGAATCGCCTAATGCTAGACCTTCTACTTCATCTCCTCGCGAGTACATCTAGCATCGATGCTAAGATTGATAAACTCACCGATATTGTTCGAGCTTTGGTTCTTGCTAACCGAAGAAAGTCACCTTCACTCAAACACCATCACATGGTGAAGTGAAGAAAGTTGAAGTTTGTGTTACTTTGGTGGTCCTCATGCATACTACAACAGATCGCCACCGATGGTAGTCCGTTTGAAGCAAATGCTATAGCCGGTACTTCAAATCAAGGAGGTAATCAATACCGTCCTCGAATGAACCAAACTACCGTGCTAACACTTATCGTGCACCACCCGTTTTAACTGAATCTTAACAGGAATCGAATCAACCTAGAATGAACCAAGGTTATCAAAACCAAGGTAATTTCTATCCTGGACCCAATCAAGGTTTCCAACAACAAGGAACCTTCATCAAAACAATTTCAATCGAGGAATCAATTTCATGGGAATGTGAATACTAATCAAGGAATTTTCAACAACAAGGTCATAATCAAACATCCGACCTCAAAATTTCCCTCCTAATCCACCTCCCGCCATTGTTCCAACAGGACCATCATCGATGAGTTGTTGAAACAATTCATGAAATCCCAAGATGAGATGAACAGTTGTTGGTCGGTCGATTGTCGATCTCAAGAAGTCTTTAAATGATCAACCTCGGCTCGTGAAAACTTCCAGCAACACGATCGCTAACCCGAGGGGCGATGCTAAAGCGATCACGACCAGTAAGTGGTGTTTCATACAATGGACCCGCTATTCTACTACCTCTTCTTCTTCTTCTCTTCCAAAGGTAGTGGAAAGTGAACCTCGACTCACAATGGACCCACGACTCCAATGCCCTCTCCTCCCGTGGCAATGAGTCAAGTTACCAAGGAAACAACGGACAAGGTGCATTATTCTAGCCCACGTAATACACACAAGTCCCACCTTCGGTAGTCCAACCTCAAGTTGTCCGAAACCCAAGTCTAATCCAGAGTTGTTTTGAACCACATTAGCTCCGTTGAAAATACCAAACTAAATCTTCTATTCCTTACCCATCACGCTTGAATGAGCAAAGTCAGTGAAAAAGCTAGTCATCAAATGGATAAATTTTTCCAAAATTTCCAAGAATTACATTTTGACATAAGCTTTATGGATGCTATCATGCCGATGCCCAAGTTTGCATCAACTCTCAAACACATGTTAAGCAATAAGGAAAAGTTGTTTGAAATGGCTAAAACTCCTCTTAACGAGAACCGCCGTGATTATTCCAAGAAGCTTCGAAAAGCTTGAGATCCCGGAAAATTTCTCTTACCTTGTGTATTTCGTGAATGGTTGAATGCTTTGCCTAGCGTATCTTGGTGCAAGCATCAATCTAATGCCTTATTCAAGATGGAAGAAACTTTCTCCGAACTTACTCCTACATGCATGACTCTCGAGCTTGCGAGATCGTATAATATCCCGTCCTCTTGGCATTCTTGAGGACGATTTGTGAAAGTAGGAAAGTTCCATTTTCCACCGACTTCGTGGTTGTTGATTTTGATGCCGATCATCGGGTTCCTCTCATTGTTGGTCGAGGATTCACGAGAACGGGCCGTGCTCTCATAGATGTATTTGAGCAAGAAATCACATTACGTGTTGGTAATGAAGTCGTCACTTTTAACCTTGACCAAACTTCGAGGTACTCGCAAACTATGATTCGAGTCGGTTAACCGAATAGATATCATTGATGTTGCTTCGAAGAGTACTCTCAAGAAGTTCTTGGTTATGATCATAATTCTTCGAGTGATAATCTCACTCATTCATCTCAACCCATTATCGCCAATTCTACTCCTTCTTACCCCATTTGAGGAAAGTGACTTCATCTTGAAGAGATTGAAGCATACTTATCCGATGATTACATTCCATGGGAAATTGATCACGCCCAATCGACATTGAGGGGACATACTTCTTATTGAAGTTGCTTAATGATGATCCATCATCGACCCCTCACTCTAGTGATTCAATTCACGATGAGATTAATCAAAATGAGATTAATGGAGGAGATATTCTTCTTGAGAAGTTGTTAAATCATGACATTTTTCTCCTCTCCCTTCCCTCAAACTTCATAACAAGGAAGTCAAGTCGGTTGAGAAAGCGAAGAATTTCCGAGGTTGAGCTTAAGGACTTACCACCTCATCTCGAGTATGCATTTCTTGAAGGTAATGATAAATTACCAGTCATTATTGCTAGAGATTTGAGTAAAGATGAAAAAGCTTCTCTCATAAAAATCTTGAAGTCACACAAGCAAGCAATTGTTTGAAACTCTCCGACATTAAGGGTATCAACCACGAATTTTGTACACACAAAATCTTGATGGAGGATGACTTCAAGCCAGCGATTCAACATCGAGAAGAGTAAATCCAAAATCCATGATGTTATCAAACAAGAGGTTATCAAACTTCTTGATGCGGATTGATTTACCCAATCTCGAGATAGTCCTTAGGTTAGCCCAATTCATTGTGTTCGAAAAAGGGTGGCATAAGCATATCACAAATGAAGATAACGAGTTAATTCCAACTCGTCTGGTTACGAGATGGCGTGTGCATTGACTATCGTAAGTTGAATGGCGCTACCGAAAAGACCATTTTCCTACGCCTTTATGGACCGGATGCTTGAGAGATTAGCGGGAATGAATACTATTGTTTCCTTGATGGTTTCTCGGGGTACTTTCGATTCCCATTGATCCAAAGGATCAAGATAAAACCACATTCACCTGCCCATACGGAACTTTTGCCTACGGGCGTATGCCTTTTGGCTTATGTAATGCTCCCGCACGTTCCAACGATGTATGATGGCCATTTTCCACGACATGATCGGAAACAATGGAGGTGTTTATGGATGACTTCTCGGTCATTGGGGATTCTTTTCAAACTTGTCTCCCATCTAGATAAAATGCTCAAGCGGTGTGAAGACACCAATCTTTGTCTAAACGGGAGAAAAGCCACTTTATGGTCAAAGAAGGCATAGTCCTTGGCCATAAAATTTCAAAGAACGGATTGAGGTAGATAGAGCAAAAGTCGATGTTATTGCTAATTACCTCATCCTACTACCGTTAAAGGTATTAGGAGTTTTTTAGGTCATGCCGGTTTCTATCGTAGATTCATACAAGATTTTTCCAAAATCGCTTGACCTATGACCCATCTTCTTGAAAAGGATGCTCCTTTATCTTCTCACCCGAGTGCATCATAGCTTTTGAAACATTGAAGAAAAAGCTTCATGAAGCACCCATTCTCGCTGTTCTAATAGGATTTACCTTTGAACTAATGTGCGATGCAAGTGATTTTGCTATCGGCGCGGTCTTAGAACAACGTAGAAATAAGCATTTTCAGCCTATCCACTACGCAAGTAAGACTATGATCAAGCTCAAACTCATTACACCACCAACGAAAAAGAGCTATTAGCCGTGGTGTATGCATTTGAGAAGTTTCGCCGCACTTAATCTTGACCAAATGTGTAGTGTATACGGATCACTCGGCTCTCAAATATCTCTTTGCAAAACAAGATGCAAAGCGAGATTGCTCCGTTGGGTTCTCCTCCTTCAAGAATTTGATATCATCATACGTGATAAAAAAAGGAGCCGAGAACACTGTGCGATCATCTGTCTGATTAGAAAACCCTCACCAAGATGTTTTCGAGAAGAAGGAAATAAATGAAACATTTCCTCTCGAGACACTCAATGCGGTTTCTTTTCGTGGAAATTCTACCACCCATGGTTTCTTGACTTTGCAAATTACCATGCGGGTAACTTCATTAATGAAAGGGATGTCGACCCAATGAAGAATAAATTCTTCAAGGATGTTAAACATTATTTCGGGACGAATCTTTCTTATTCAAAATCTGTGCGGATCAAGTCATCCGACGGTGTGTTTATGGACAAGAAGCTCTTGACATTCTCAAAGCTTGCCATCTTTGGACCCACCGGGGCCATCATAGTCCAAACTACACCGCCAAAAGGTGTTTGATTCCGGGTTCTATTGGCCCACAATCTATAAGGATGCCCACGATTATGTCAAAACTTGTGATTCATGTCAACGATATGGAAATATTTCTAGCGAAATGAAATGCCACAAAATGCCATTCAAGTTTGTGAGATATTTGACATCCGGGTATTGATTTTATGGGGCCATTTCCATCTTCTCGTGGTAACAAGTACATACTCGTGGTGATGACTATCTGTCAAAATGGGTTGAAGCGAAAGCTTTACCTACAAATGATGCCCGAGTAGTTGTGAAATTTTTGAAAGCTCTCTTTGCGGTTGGAACTCCTCGTGCAATAATCGGTGATCGTGGTACACATTTTGTAATGACCAATTTGATCGTGTCATGCAAAAGTATGGTGTTACCACCGTCTATCTATCGCATACCACCCCGAACAAGTGGGCGGTGGAAGTTTCAAATCGTGGTATTAAAAGAATACTTGAAAGGACGATGGGTGAAAATCGTGCATCACGGTGGGATAAAGCGGATGGCGCTCTGGGCTTTTCGTGCGACTTACAAAACACCAATTGGGTGTACTCATACAAGCTAGTGTACGGAAAAGCATGTCATCTTCCGATTGAACTAGAGCACAAGGCTTCTTGGGCCTTAAAACATGCAAACTTGATATCTGAGACGGTGGTGATCACGTAAAAGTTCAAATGAATGAACTAAATGAACTTCGTGATCAAGCTTACGAGAACTCTTTAATCTACAAGCAAAAGACAAAGAAGATCCATGACTCAAAATCAAGAACCGCGTTTTCAGCGTTGGTGATCGAGTCCTTCTTTTCAACTCTAGATTGAAGATTTTCTCGGGAAAGCTTAAGTCCTACCGGTACGGTCCATTTACCATTACTAAGGTTTATCCTTATGGCACCATTGAGTTATCTCGACTGATGGTCCCAATTTTAAAGTAAATGGTCATCGATTAAAGCATTACTTTGGAAGGACATTCCATACGTGATTGTCCCGGATCTACAAACATTCCCCATGAACCAATGAATGCGGGGATCGAGTCAAGCTAATGACTCGGGAATCAAAATAATAGCACACACCATATGGGTTTTCACCCATATTTACATCTTCTTATCCCTTTCTACCACCCTAGTGTGGGGAGTTTTCCACATTGTATATATCAATCATATTCTATAAAAAAAAAAAAAAAATGTACATATCAAAAACAAAATAATGGCGTAGTATTTCCTTTCACGTTCTTTGTTTCGCATAACCGCCCGTACTTTGAATATTGAGGGCAATATTCATTTCTAAGTGTGGGGGAATTATCACAATTTCATCATGTAATTATTTCACCAAATTCCCCGTTTTGGCCAAAATTTTTTTGGAGTAAGTGTTTTCACTTACTCGGAATAATAATCAGTCCACCATGTCTAACCCACATAAGGATTGGCTAATCCGAGAGCAAAGCGACTCTTGGTAAAGATATCTCAAATCCGTTTATGGCTTGCAATTTGCCTAAAATTGTATGGTATTCGACTCACCATATCCTTAAAAGTGAAGAGTTGGCTAGCCCGCAAGTTTATGGCTTGTGGTAAAAGCGATTGAAAATCCATAATTGGTAATCGACTCACCAAAGATAATATTGATAATTTATCTAAGAGTTGGCTAGTCCGGAAAGTGCGACACGGTAAAGACAAAATCAAATCCGTTGAAAGGCGGTGGTTTGCTCAAAATCACATGGTTATCGGTGTACCATGGTTCTTACTTGAACTGAAACATTTGGCTACTCCGTAAGTAATGGCTTTTGGTAAAGAGATTAAAATCCATTATGTTTTCTCAAATCATTGCTAGGGACTAGCAATATCTTAATGTGGGGGATTGATGAGTGTCTAAATACTCATCATTTTTATCTTGTTTGAATGCCAAAACATCCGAAAACACTCGAAACACATCAAAATGATAAAAATATCACAAACAAGTGTTTTATATGTTTTAAATGCAAAAACATCAAAATACGGTGAAAAAGCGTATCAAGTTTGCATAATTGGCGAGTTTAGTCCCCAGTTACAAAAGTTGTCAAAATCGGTCCACTGGTAATTCAAAAACTTGTAAAATATCATTTTAGGTCCATAAGATTCAAAATTTGTCAAAACAAACCCTTTAAAGTTTAAAAATCACAAAATGACAACTTTAGTCCTTTAACTTTGAAAATTGTCAAAAATAGTCCTTAGTTAAATTAAAAAGTGAAAATTATCAACTTTTAACCTTGTTCTATTTATAAATGACAAAAATGGTCCTTATGATAAACTTTGGAGAAAATTACAAGTTTGGTCCCTCAAGTTTCTAAATTGGCAGTTTTAGTCCTTGGATTTAAAAAAATGGAAATTATCATATAGGTCCTTGTACTATTCTTACTTGGCAGTTTTAGTCCTTGTGAGAGCTTTGGAAAATGTTCAAGATCAGCCCCTCAACTTTCAGAGAATTACATGGATGGTCCTTGTTGTTTAACTTAAACCAAACGGACCTTATTATTATTATTACCCGGCTAAGCCCAATCCAATCCAATAACTTGACCCGGCCCAGAATTTAAAAACAGAGAAACCGCCATCACTGTTCACCCTCTTCACCAAAGCTATTTTAGCCAAAACCAGTGGTTTTAACCACGGTTTTCACCTTTACACCTCACCATCTCCACGATTACACTTCCTTCCACCTCTACATCAATCCAAAGCCAATTAATGAAGAAAACCTGCTCATTGAAAATTGGCGCCAAAATCACCACTTGGCAAAACTGATGATCTGGCTCTAATCAATGGTCAAGATGTGGTGGGATAGTCTCAGAGGTCGACAAGAGATATTTCAAGTCTATAAAGAAAGAGAAAGAAGCAGTATTGTAAGATATCTAGAGTAATTTTAATTTTTAATGTCGTTTTAGTCTAATTTTCAAATTCCAGTGTTTATCTAAGCTTCAAGCTTTGTATTTTATGTTTTCAAAGTGAAATAAAACTTTTGTAAGCAACCATTTCAGTTTCAAGTAATATCTCAGTTTATGTAAAATTTTCATGATCCAAGAATCTCATTAATGGTGAATGTTATTAATTAGTGGTTACTTTGGACTGAGTAAGTCACATAAGCTCCATATAAAGCTTATGCAAGCTTTTAGATACTTTAAAAAGCAGTTTAGAATCAAAACCAGAAAATTCACAAAAATACCAATTAATTAGTTTGAAAATAAAAAAGTCCATGGTGAAGAAGGTTAAAGCTGGTTGGTGTTGATTTTGGAAAGCTGATTGGTTTAGAGCTTCATGGGAAGCAATAGGTGTGTTATTTGGTCCTAGTTCTCAGTTTGTGCCTCAAATCCATTTGTTTTGAAAAAGCTTCTCACAAGCTCATGTTAGCTTATCTGGACATCATCTTTGGTTTCTAGGTATTCAACCAGGTCTAATACAAGTTCCATTCATTGCTTTTCATTTTAGCTTATTAGAAGATTGTGCTTAAGCTAAAACTTGGTACCTTAACTGTTTATGCTCAATAAGCTCAATACATAAAATCTGTTAATCTTGTAATTTAAAGGTTGAAACCAGTTGTTTCTTGTTTCATTTTGTTACTTTAAGCATTTCATAGCTTCAGTATCAATTTGGTAGCTTGTTGTAGCTTTTGGCTTATCATAAGTGCTTATTTATAAGCGATACAAGCTATGATTCCATAATCTACCACACAAGCCCATGTTTTCTATTTTCCTAGATTCTACATATTAAAATAGACTTTTCTGAAATTTTCATAATTTTTCATAGCTGTTTGCTATTTTCTTAATTAAAAGCAGTTTTAGGCATTTTAAATAGCTTTTAATACTAATAAATTATAAAAGTTCAAAAAAAATGATTTTTCAATTTTCTTAGGTTAAGATAAATATAAAAGTAATAAAAGTATTTTTCCATAATTTTCTTAGTTTAAAAGTATTTTTAGCATTTTAATTATTTTTAAATAGTTTTAAATTAATAACAAATACATAAAAGTCTAAAAATATATTTTCAGTTTTAAAATAAGTTTAATCATATTTTAGATTTTCCAAGTTATAATTTCATTTTTCTAGGTTAATTTTGTATTTTCTTGTATTTTAGTGCATTTTAAATACTTAATAAATAGTTTTTAATTAATAATAATTAAATAAATAGTTGTAAAAATAATTTTCTTTTTCTAATAATTTTATTTTATTATTAGGATTGTAAAAATATCATTTTCATATTTATAGGCCTTTTATTTCTTTAAAACTCACATTTTATTTTGTACGTTCGTAATTTTTAAACGTAAGTTTTAAGTTTTAGGTTTTAAACGTTCATGAATTTAAAAATAGTGATAGCGTTTATTTAATAGATTTTATCTTTTATTTCTTTTAATTTGCATTTAAGTCGCTTTAATTTGTAAATCTTTTCTTTAGGTAATTTTCCATCCAAACCTTCTTGATCACTATCCTTGGTGATCATTCTACCATCGATCAAGTGTTTATACACCAATTCATCCTCCGTGGGACTTAACGACCAGAATTCCCTATATTCCTCGATCTTAATTGCATTAGTGTTTGAGCTGTTTTAAGTCATTACGGTTAGCCATTACAAAGTGGTTAGCTTGTGTGATTAGACTTGACTGTTTAGCACCAATCAGGCACCAACGATGAGAGTCGATATCGGAATAGAATATATGAGTGCTTTGTAATCCATAAGTCTTTCTTTAATAATTTTGGTGGGTTATTACTTGATTGTGGTGAACAAAGTCGACAAACAGTTCTTTAGCGACAAAAAAGATGGAATTTGTTTCTGTTGGATAATGTAGAGGGTAGGATAGTCAATTCATAATAAATTTCTGTGTATGGAGTAAAAAGCTCCGTGTAAATATCAATTCCCTTTTATTATTGTAACATTCATCCAATTTAATGTCATAATTTAATGTGCAATTAGTGTGTTTTTTAAATTTTACTTTCAAAATTTACTAATAATAGCAAGTGCACAAGCTTAAAATTTTTAAGACTTCTAAAAATAAAAGTTCTAAATGCTTTATATATAGTAAATATAAATATAAAGATTAACTTCCACCCTTCCACCATCATTTTTTTAATTAAAACTCACTTACATATTTAAAAAAAATTACATGTCTCAAAAATCGTAAACCTACAAAAATTACACCATCTTAACGAGCATTTAATTATCTTTCAACATGGACACTTTCATATACTTTGATTTTTTATTATTATTTATTTTTTTTTTGGGCTTTTTTGGTATTTTTTATTTTTTCTCGGTGCAGTATGTTGCTTGAGATATCACTTGTGATATAACACTAATCTCTAAGTTCGAACATTCAGTATGCTGTTTTAAAATTAGCATAAGTATTTGTGTAGAGCTACAAATGATTCATTGTTTTTTGCATTTAAAAATTTAAATTCTTAGCTTTTCAACCATATATCACACAAAAATTTTAAAATTTCTAATCGTTACAGTTTATTCAGAATTTGGAAAAATATATGAATTTTTTTTAGATTAAAAAACGCTTGATATATCACATGTGATATAACACTAATTTTTAGATTCAAAGACAAAAGATATTGACATAGATGCAAAAAATGATGAATCTTTTGGAGTTATAACAAATACTTATGCGCATTTTATGACAACATGTTTAGTGTTCGAACTTACATATTAGTGTTATATCACAAATAATATATCAAACGATCATTTTTTTTTCTATTTTCAACAAGTTCTATGAATTAACTGTATTAATTTAAAGGTTCAAATATTATGTCTGATATATGGTTGGAAAGCTTAGAATGTGTATTTTTTAAAACAAAAAATGGTGAATCTTGTGGAGTTATTTAATAAATTTATGGTCATTTTACGACAGCATATTGAGCGTTAGAATTTACGGATTAGTGTTATAACACATGTGATATGTTAAGCGAGTTTGACTTTCAAAACGAATTTCTATTTTCTCCAACTTCTATGAATAAATTGTATTGATTTGGATGTTCACGAATTATGTTTGATATATAGTTGGAAAGCTAATGATGTGTATTTTTTAGTGCCAAAAGATTAATCATTTTAAGTTTTACAGAAATACTTATGCTCTTTTCACGACATTATGTTGAGTGTTCAAACTTGCAGATTAATGTTATATCACATGTGATAAATCTGGCAGATTTGACTATAAAAAAGTATTATAATTATTACACATAGTTTACGAACCTCCGATCACTTAATTTACGAACCTCCGATCACTTGTGATATAACACTAATTTGTAAGTTCGAATACTCAACTTCTATAAATAAATTGTATTGATTAGGAGGTTCATAAACACTGTGTGATACATGGTTGGAAAGCTGAGGGTATGTATTTTTCAATGCCAAAAACGATGAGTCATTTGGAGTTCTACAAAATATTTCTACCCGCTTTACAAAAGTATGTTGAGTGTTCGAACTTACAAATTAGTGATATATCAAGCAATACTGCAGCTAGATAAAACAAAAATAAAACAAGTTTTTCGAAAGTATATTGTCACACCCCCAAATTACCTGTTTTGCAGCGGAATGGAATTCCTGGGGGATGAGTGTTATAGCATCACAATCACAGTTATATTGAACGACCTAAAGTGTCGTTTGGAAAACACATCGTTTGATTTAATAAAACATTCAAAGTTTACAAAGTATAGGTCCCAAATGAAAATCAACTTGTGCGGAAATAAGTTTGTTACAATTCAAACAATGTTTTAAAGTGCATAAATCCCATGAAAGGCGCGTCGTCACCACGCCTATGATATGTCCACATGCACGCCATGAAGTGAATGCCTTAGATACGAGATAAAACATGCTAAAAGTGTCAACACAAAGGTTGAGTGAGTTCATAGAGTTTGTGTTGAAATGTAAAGCCTTTAAAGAATGTTCATGCAAAGAAAGGCATTGTAAATCCACTCGGTTCCAACTTCGCCCATACAAAACTTGCAACTGTGTGTTCACAACCCATTGCCCAAAATAGAATGACAATCATGATTATGCGCATCAAGGTAGTTAAAAGTATAAATGTCACCACAAGGGTCTTCCAACAACTCGTGTTGGGATGTTCCTCAACGACTCACGTTGGTCGTATCCATAAAATGGCCTTCCAACATAGAGATGTTGGGATGTTCCTCAACGACTCGCGTTAATTTGTATCCATAAAGTGGCCTTCAACATATAGATGTTGGGATGTTTGTTTAAGTCTAGTCAATACACGCACCAAGTCTAGAGTATAAGTAATGTTGTTTAGCAAAAGAGTTTAAATGTTTTGATAAATAAGCATGTATCTCGCCCCAAATAGTTTATAAGAATTTAAACGAATAAAAGTGGGCTACGAACTCACGGTAATCCGTAATAGTTTAATGTACTTGTGTAAATAAAAGCAAGTAGTTGAGCATGTATCTCCCCCAAAAATAGTACAAAACAATTGAAAGTGGGGCTATGAAAACTCACCTGGTGCAATGTTTATGATGATATAATGGAAATACTGAAATGAGGCGCAACCTCTAACCGCGACCTATTATGAATGATATGTTCTAATGTAAATCATGAAACAATGTCGTGCATGCAAACTCATATAATATCCATACCACTTGTACACTTTTGAAAATAAAGTTTATCGTCGAAATATATGTTTATGACATCTCGTCATATTATAAAATACTTTACAAGTATTTACGTTGAAATGATATCCTCGATAGTCATTTTATGATTTATTATGAAACTATAACTTTTCGTCAGTAAAATAATGTCATTTGACAATTTCATGAAAGTGACTAAACGGTGGTGGTTATTAAGTCCCAAAGCGGGTGTGTAGATAATCAACTTCAGCTGATAATGCTCAACTGTTTCACGAAACAAAACGTAAAGTCGTGATAACTGAATACCACTTGGTGGTTACGGATATCACTTGGAATCGTGTGATCACTTTCCAAAGTAAACTATTCGACCCTAATGCGGGTATCACGAATATCTACTTGGGATAAGACCAAATGCGTTAGAGAATTAGGCACAATTCTTTAACCCTTTCGCTAATAAGTGTTTATGTTCTTTGTTTGTATTTCAAGCGTATTTTCTCTGTGTATTTCATCGAAAGCGGATCTCTATTTATAGGAAATACTCTTGGCTAGTCAATGGAATTATGAGTATTAATCGGCCCATTAATAGCCTCATAATTATCCCCATTATAGCCGTTAGTGGTTACATGACCAATTAAACGTGGTCATAATGCGGTTTAAGCGCCACTTGAATAGGTCAAAGCCGTTACAAGTAGTACTATCATCGGTACTTTCATAGTGCCATCGGTGGTTACTTTGCCCGATGGAAACGCCCTCGCTTGATGTAAACACAACTTCGGTGAGACACCACCGGTGGAAACACCGCCGGTGGAAACAACGATCGATGTAAATCTTGCCCGGTGGAAACAACGATAATCGATGGTAACCACAACGATACTTTCACCAAGCACTACCAATACAAACCACTACAAGAGTCGGGTGTTCATGGACCTTATGGGTGTACACTCCGTACCTCTAACCCATTACAAGGTGTGAACTAATCCCACAAGTGCACTAAATTTTCCAACAATCCTCCCAAATTTAGTTCACTTCCTTTGCATGAAAACAAACATCAAACAAAACATGTGCATAAATGAAAATGTCACGAGGATTGAATTTCCATCTTAGTAATTACGTTCAAATATTCGAGAATCGGGGTGTTCTAAGAATTGAACCCTTCAACCCATTTGAATACGAAGATAACTACACACAAGCTTTCAAACACTTATCGACTCGACACTATACAAGCCATGTGTCCATATCCAAATTCATAAATGTTGTAGAAGCTAAAGTCCAAAGCTTCACAGCGGCAAAACTTCAACATTTACATAGGTGGTTCCTCTTTAGTCATGCTCTGCCAAGCACTTTTTCAAAGAAAATTAACCATTAAAGTAAAGACTTCATCCTCCTTTCGGTGAGTTCGAGCACAACCTTGGGATGTAAATAAAACATGTGCTCCAGTCCTTTGAATGTTCGACTTTCCACATTGAACTCGGCTCCCAAGTTTCCTTAGGAGGAGTTGGGTGTCCTAGCATTCGATGACTAAGTTGGACTTAAACCCATCCCTTTAGCGAGACTTTATAACCAAGTCTCTAGCTAATCCCTTCGTCAAGTGATCGGCTAAGTTTTGTTGAGATCTAACAAACTCTATAGATACCACCCCATTCATGATAAGCTCACGAATCATGCTATGCACGACACCTAAGTGTCTAGACTTACCATTGTACATTTGGCTATAAGCCTTAGCCAATGTAGTTGCACTATCACAGCGGATAGAAATAGGTGCTATAGGTTTAGGCCACAATGGAATCTCAAGAAGCAAGTTTTCAACCATTCGACTTCTTTACCGGAAGCGCTAAGCCACAAATTGATTCCATTGTTGAGCGGTGATGCAAGTTTGCTTCTTGGATGCCCAAGAAATTGCACCTCCACCAAGTAGGAATACCCGACCTTTGGTAGGCGAATTGTCTTGATGTTCTTGATCCAACTTGCATCGGTGTATCCTTCCAACAACGATGGGTAACGATATATGAGAGACTATAATCCATAGTTCTCTTCAAATACTTGATACCCTTTGAGCGCTTGCGATGATGAGCACTAGGGTTACTAGTATACGCTCAATTTTCCCTTTGCAAAACCAATATCGGGTCTTGTACAAGTCATGGCATACATCAAGCGACCAATTACCTAGAATACTCAAGTTGAGATCTGACTTTGCCATTATTAGGCATCGACTTCTCACAGTATCCATAGGTGTACTCACGGAGTACAATCAAAGTAATTGAATTTCCTCGGCACCTTCTCAATATAATGAGGCGAGAGATAGAAATTCTTTTACTTTCATGTTTAATCCTTATACCAAGGATAACATCGGCCTCCCCATGTCTTTCATGGAGAACCTTGATGACAAAAATTCCTTTGTCGGTCAACTGATTTTGGTCGGTGCCAAAGATCAACATGTCATCAACATATAGACAAATGATGACTCCTTTACAGATTCATCAAATTTGCTATATACACATTTGTCGACTTGGTTAAGAACATAACCACTAGACAAAACCACTTCATCAAACTTTTGATGCCATTGCTTAGGTGCTGCTTAAGTCCATAAAGAGACTTAATCGGTTTACACCTTGTTTTCATTGCCGGGCATGATGAAGCCACGAGGTTGGTTCATGTAAACCTCCTCTTCCAATTCACCATTCAAGAAAGTTGTCTTCACATCCATCGATGAATAACAGTTGTGAATAGATGCCAAAGCAATCGGCGGTCTTATGGTGCGTACGAGCCACGGGGCATAAGTATCAAAATAGTCTATCCACGACTTTTGTTTAAAGCCACGAATGACTAGTCTAGCCTTGAACTTTTCAATAGTTCCATCTACCTTCATTTTCCTTTTGAAAATCCATTTGCAACCTAAAGGTTTGCAACGGTGGTAGATCAACCAACACCCAGTGTTGTTCCCATGATGGAATCCATCTCATCATTGATTGCTTCTTTCCGAAAGCAATATCACGGGACTTCATTGCTTCTTCAAATGTCTTGGGATCATCCTCAACAATGAAGCAATAGGAGTATTGGTCGAGACCTCATCCCTTGTTCCTTCAACTAAATCTGTTGAAACTCGGGTCCAAATGACTTTGGAGTCCTAACCCTTTTGCTCTTTTCGAGCATAGGTTCGAGTTGTTGAACCACAACCTCATCGGGGACCACCGATGGTTCATCATCGAGGACCTCGATACACCGGTGTTATGAGTTCCATTAGGAATCCTCATACTTGGTCTAGGGGCGATGAGAATCTATTCTCATCAAAGTTTGCATCCCTTGATTCAATTATGGAGTTAATTGAAACATATTCATTAGGTTCTATAACATAGAATCTAAAAGCCTTGGAATGCTCGGCATATCCAACAAAGATGCAATCAATGCCTCTTTCACCCAAAGTTTTCAACTTTGGATCGGGAAGTCTTACAATGACCCTACAACCCCAAACCTTGAGATAGTTCAAGTTGGGTTTCCTTTTAGTCGAGTTCATAAGGGTAACCTTGTTCCTTTTGTTGGGAACCCTATTTAATAAATAGCAAGTTGTTAACATAGCTTCACCCAGAACCCTTGACTCGATCTGAATAGGACAACATGGAATTAACCATCTCCTTGACACCTGTTTTTTCTTTCGAAATACCATTTCTTTGAGGAGTATAAAGGCGATCGTTTCATGGATTATACCAACAGTGAAAATCTGAGTATCCATGTACTCACCTCCCTATCGGTCCTTAATCTTTTGATCAAAGACCCAGTTGTAATTCAACTTGGTTTTAAACACTTTGAATTTATCTAATGCTTCATCCTTAGTATGTAACAAATAAACATAACAAAACCTAGAAGCATCATCAATAAATGTCACAAAGTACTTCTTATTCCCCAAAGAAGGAGTAGCATGCAAATCACACAGTCATTGTGTATCGACTCTAAGAGCTCGGTCTCACGACTAACACCACGAAAGGGTTTCTTGGTTATCTTGGTCAACATGCAAGTTTTACACTTTTCGGTGTCCATGTCAAATCTTGGGATTAACCCATCCTTAGACATATCTTGCATTCTCTTATAATGTACATGGCCAAGTCTAGCATGCCAAAGGGTAGAGTTAGTCGGTCGGTGGTGGTCACAAAGGTGAATTAACATTATCGGTGGAAACGGATAAACTATCGGTGGAAACATTAAGCTGAACATTTGATTACATAAATAACCAAAACCAATAAAAACACCATTCTTAGAAAGAACAAATTTATCGATTCAATAACTTGTTTATATCCATGATTATTCAAAACACTACTTGAAACCAAGTTCTTCCTTATATCGGGAACATGAATAACATTAAACAAAGTTACAATCTTTCGAACTAAACCTAAGATCTACACAACCATGACCATGCACCAAGGTTGTTGACTCATTTCCCATGTGAAGAATAGAACCATCATTCGGTGACTCATAAGTCTTGAACCGACTTCTATCTTTGCACACATGAGCTGTTGCTCGAGTCAACCCACCACGCAATATCATCATCACGCACATAATGAGATTGAGATACATATGTAACATAATAAATCGAAAAGACTTATTAACCATATTCGACCTTTCGGTGAGTTGGAAGAACCACCACTCCACGAACCATTAGTGCACGATCCATTGGCTTTACCACCAACTTTAACACCCTTGCGGTCCCTTTTAATGTGACCGGTCTTGCCACATTTCCAACAAGTAGGTGTTGCCTTCTTGTTAGGATCGCCTTGTGTTATCATGATATTTGCGCTTGCCTTTGTTGTCATTGTACACGGTGGAGTTGTTATGCTCCACCATATTGACAGATGCACCATAGCATTGCTACTCTTTGGCTTGTCATTATCACGCACCTTGAGAGATTCCTCAATGCGCGGATGGCCCAACTCAACGAGTTAACTCCTCTTTCTTATGTTTCAAGGTATGCTTGAAATCTTTCCAAGAAGGAGGAGTTTGTCAATTACACAAGAGGCGAAATAGACTCATCCATGTGCATATTATGTTGTGTAAACCTTCCAAGTATTCCAAGAAGTTCATTGTATTGTTCCATGGTGGTCTTGAATCGGTCATTTTGTAATTTGTGAAATTACTAACAAGAAACTTCTTACTTGATGCATCCTCGACCATATATTTGGCATCCAAGGAGTCCCAGTTCTTTGGAAGATTCAATGTTCGATAAATATCAAACAGAGAATCGGACATACCATTGAGAATTAAGCCTCTGCATATGTAGTCATCATTCTCCCATTTGCTCCTCCTACGATCGCTCCACGGTGGCATCATCACCATCATCGGGAATTGGTGTGGTTAGCACATACACCACACTCATGCTTGATGACAAGAAGTGCATCTTCTTACGCCACCTCCTAAAGTCCACCCTTCAAACTTATCAAGCTTGGCAAAGTTTGAAGCCATGTGTTCATTGCGGCGGTTGCCATTGATTATCACTAAATAGTTTACTTTGATTGTTGGTGGTTATTCGTCCCAAAGCGGGGTGTAGATAATCAATGAAATGCTCAACTCTTGTGAGAAACAAAACAAAGGTCGTGATAACAAATACCACTTGGTGGTTACGGATATCACTTGGAATCGTGTGATCACTTTCCAAAGTAAACTATTCGACCCTAATGCACGGGTATCACGAATATCTACTTGGGATAAGACCAAATGCGTTAGAGAATTAGGCACAATTCTTTAACCCTTTCGCTAATAAGTGTTTATGTTTTTGTTTGATTTCAAGCGTATTTTCTCTGTGTTTCATCATCAAAAGCGGATCTCCTATTTATAGGAAATACTCTTGGCTAGTCAATGGAATTATGAGTATTAATCGGCCCATTAATAGCCTCATAATTATCCCCATTATAGCCGTTAGTGGTTACATGACCAATTAAGCGTGGTCATAATGCGGTTTAAGCGCCACTTGAATAGGTCAAAACCGTTACAAGCGAGTGCTTACTATCATCGGTACTTTCATAGTGCCATCGGTGGTTACAACATCGCTTGGTGGAAACACTAACTTTTGCTTGATGTAAACACAACTTCGGTGAGACACCACCGGTGGAAACACCGAGTTCGGTGGAAACAACGACTCGGAGTGTAATCTTGCCCGGTGGAAACAACGATAATCGATGGTAACCACAGCGATACTTTCACCAAGCACTACCAATACAAACCACTACAAGAGTCGGGTGTTCATGGACCTTATGGGTGTACACTCCGTACCTCTAACCCATTACAAGGTGTGAACTAATCCCACAAGTGCACTAAATTTTCCAACATTGTTATTACACCTTGATATAATCTAGTGTATGTGTAGTTTGTTTAATATATTAAACATAAGTAATATCTTTGTGTAAATGAGATATTTGTACTCAAAAAGTATGTGAGTCACCTTAGTATGTCGACAACCATAAGAAACATAAAAGTCTTGTGTATTTTGAATACTTAAATATGTATGGGTAGAAGTAAATGTGTAATTATGTGTTAAATTTGAGTATTATACAATATAAGACAAGATATTTTGTAAGTAAAGAGTGTGAGTCACCCTTTGGTCGACATACATAAAGAAAAAAAAAGGCTTGATACATTTAGTAGTAATTAAGTATATTAATGTAGAGTAAATGTGTAATTAAGTAAGGATAATTAATAACTTGCGTATTTATTTAAGCATTTAGGGTAGCGTTAGCTAAAAATAAATTTTAACGGATCAAAATAAAATATATTGAAGTCATAAAATTATAAAAATACATTTCTTACAAGAAGCGAGTGAAATAATAATTATCGGATTGAATTCTAAAACCGTCGTAATTATATAAATATAACAATTTATTCTGAAATAAATTTAAAACACGGTAAACTAATAATATAATTTTATAATCTTAATATGAGTACAAAATATATCGAATAATTTTGGAAGTGTCGGATCAAATGTTCAAATAATGTTTACGCGATAGCGTTTATTTAATAAGAAAATAAGCGTTTAATGTAAAATGCAAAACCCATGCATAAATTGATATGAAATGATGTTACTAATGATGTGTAGACTAAATCTAGTCTATATGAAATGTCACGAAATTACGAGTTGTCACATTCGCCCCCAAAAAAAATCGGTCCACGAATTGGTTCGTGTTAGTCTCTCCGGTTTAGGGTTTGATGTGGCAAACTTTCCCATTCTCGAGCAAAACCCTCAAAAGACTTTTAGGTAACCGATTTTTACTTAATCCCACAACTCATCAAACAAGAACTATCATACGATTAGGCTAAATCGGTTTAGGTAACAACTTGTTTCTAGCTTGATCTTTGCAACTCATCAAACAAGAGCGTCACTCGGATCAAGCTGAAACAAGTGGTTTGAAGAAAATCTTTTGAAAATTTGGCTCGATTCACGAATTTTTACTCATATGAGACCACTACTCCCTTCATTGCATGATTCTTCTGAATTAGACATAGGTGATCGGGCTATGTATAATTTAGGAGTAACTATGCAATGCTTGGACTAATCAACTCATATGATGTTTGGTGTTAAGTCATAAACCGCATGTATAATGAGTATGTACTTATGATGAAATGATGAGATGCTATGGTGATGTAGTTATAGTCTAGGGTCAATGATGCAACCTAGTTCTCTATAACCGATGCTCGATACCAATCATCACACCCCAAATTACTGTTTTGCGGTGGAATGGAATTCACAGGGGATGGTGTCATAGCATCACAATCAGGTTATATTGAACGACCTAAAGTGTCGTTTGGAAAACACATCGTTTGATTTAATAAAACATTCGAGTTTACAAAGTATAGGTCCCAAATGAAAATCAACTTGTGCGGAAATAAGTTTGTTACAATTCAAACGATGTTTTAAAGTGCATAAATCCCATGAAAGGCGTCGTCACCACGACTCTATGATATGTCCACATGCATGCCATGAAGTGAATGCCTTAGATACACGAGATAAAACATGCTAAAAGTGTCAACACAAAGGTTGAGTGAGTTCATAGAGTTTGTGTTGAAATGTAAAGCCTTTAAAGAATGTTCATGCAACAAAGGCATTGTAAATCCGCTCGGTTCCAAGTTCCGCCCATACAAAACTTGCAACTGTGTGTTCACAACCCATTGCCCAAAATAGAATGACAATCATGATTATGCGCATCAAGGTAGTTAAAAGTATAAATGTCACCACAAGGGTCTTCCAACAACTCGTGTTGGGATGTTCCTCAACGACTCGCGTTGAGTTTGTATCCATAAAATGGCCTTCCAACATATAGATGTTGGGATGTTTGTTTAAGTCTAGTCAATACACGCACCAAGTCTAGAGTATAAGTAATGTTGTTTAGCAAAGAGTTTAAATATTTTGATAAATAAGCATGTATCTCGCCCCAAATAGTTTATAAAATTTTAACGAATAAAAGTGGGCTCTGAACTCACGGTAATCCATAATAGTTTAAAGTACTTGTGTAAATAAAAGCAAGTAGTTGAGCATGTATCTCCCAAAATAGTACAAAACAATTGAAAGTGGGGCTATGAAAACTCACAGGTGCAATGTTTATGATGATATAATGGCAATCTTGAAATGAGGCGCAACCTCTAACGCGACCTATTATGAATGATATGTTCTAATGTAAATCATGAAACAATGTCGTGCATGCAAACTCATATGATATCCATACCACTTGTACACTTTTGAAAATAAAGTTTATCGTCGAAATATATGTTTATGACATCTCGTCATATTATAAAATACTTTACAAGTATTTATCTTGAAATGATATCCTACGATAGTCATTTTATGATTTATTATGAAACTATAACTTTTCGTCGTAAAATAATGTCATTTGACAATTTCATGAAAGTGACTAAACGGCCTTGAATAGCTAGTCGTAAAATGGTGAATATTGAGTGTTAGGAAACAAACTCAACGGTTTTGGAAAGCTTGTATCATTATCCCAAAGTTTTAGCATTTAAGTTTTTATCATAGAGGTCTCGATCATGGAGAAAAACATAGGTAAAGTAGGGTACTTGTATCCAAAATATTGTTTAAGGGTGGTTTTCGGCAAAGTTTAAGTGACCGTATTTTACTCGTTACAACTCCGTTTGACGAGCGGTTGGGCGTTTTGGAAAATAGGCTAAGCGAACTTCGTTTACTAGAAGACATCGTTTCATAAAAGTACTCCATCATGTTAAAACAACCCTCAACATGGTCATTTCGGCCGATATGTTTGTCTATTAGAAAATATATTAGTTATGCTTATATAAAATAATTCGGCAACTTGTTTAAAATGTGAATAACTTAGTCGTTATAAGTCCGTTTTCGTTTTATATATCCTCGGAATCGTGATAATATATACTAATATATTTTTGATAAGTCGACACATTTAATAACGCTTAAGATTCATTTTGACTCGTAAAAGTTGAGAATACATGCTGAATTTTTCGAAACAAATAGTTTTCGTCGTTAAACTTAAAATAGCATAACTTCTTCGTTATAACTCCGTTTAACCCATTCAAGCGCCACGTTTTCGTTTTAAAGTATATTTTCCAAATATCTAGCCCAAATATTTTTATCAACTGTCGAAAATTCCAGATTTCACGAAAAGGTCAGACCCTTAAATATATTTGTCGAAATGAGTTTTTCTCGCGCAAAACCTATTCTAACCAATACAAAACAACTCCGGAGCTATTCTAATCCTACCATACACCTTCTTAGGGTGTCATGGGTTCCTAGACATCACCAAAAGTGATATGTTTCAAGGAGTAATTATAGGATGATGAATATATATATATATATAACACTCAAAAACAATAAAAAGTGATATAGACATCAATATGACTTGCATGTTTTTCTCAAATATGATGATATGAACATAATATGAATATGAAAAAAAAAGAATACGAACATGAAATGCTTACTAGTAACTTGATGAGGTTAAATGAACAAGGTTAATCCTAACACCCTAGGTTTTTATTTCAAAACATAAACTAAGAGTGTAACTAGATTGTTAATAACTTGACTTGAAAAAAATTTATGAAATCCTTGCTTCTTCTCTTCTATGGCCGGTTCTATGAAGAAGAATTGAGAGAGTATATTTTGTTATTACACCTTGATATAATCTAGTGTATGTGTAGTTTGTTTAATATATTAAACATAAGTAATATCTTTGTGTAAATGAGATATTTGTACTCAAAAAGTATGTGAGTCACCTTAGTATGTCGACAACCATAAGAAACATAAAAGTCTTGTGTATTTTGAATACTTAAATATGTATGGGTAGAAGTAAATGTGTAATTATGTGTTAAATTTGAGTATTATACAATATAAGACAAGATATTTTGTAAGTAAAGAGTGTGAGTCACCCTTTGGTCGACATACATAAAGAAAAAAAAAGGCTTGATACATTTAGTAGTAATTAAGTATATTAATGTAGAGTAAATGTGTAATTAAGTAAGGATAATTAATAACTTGCGTATTTATTTAAGCATTTAGGGTAGCGTTAGCTAAAAATAAATTTTAACGGATCAAAATAAAATATATTGAAGTCATAAAATTATAAAATACATTTCTTACAAGAGCGAGTGAAATAATAATTATCGGATTGAATTCTGAAAACCGTCGTAATTATATAAATATAACAATTTATTTACGAAATAAATTTAAAACACCGGTAAACTAATAATATAATTTTTATAATCTTAATATGAGTACAAAATATATCGGAATAATTTTGGAAGTGTCGGATCAAATGTTCAAATAATGTTGATGCGATAGCGTTTATTTAATAAGAAAATAAGCGTTTAATGTAAAATGCAAAACCCATGCATAAATTGATATGAAATGATGTTACTAATGACGTGTAGACTAAATCTAGTCTATATGAAATGTCACGAAATTACGAGTTGTCACATATATGAAAGTGTCTCTCTATTAAAAAATAATTTAATGCTTGTCAGGATGCTGGACTTTTTGTAGGTTAACGGTTTATGGTTTTTGAAAAATGTAATTTTTAAAAGATACGTGAAAGTGGGTTTTAATTAAAAAGATAGTGGTGGAATGGATGTAAGCTAATATTTTTTAATGTTTGATATTGTCAATTAGATCTAATAATTTGGATGATGGAGATTAGTCTTTCCGAATGTAGTTAATAAGCGTGCTTAAATGAACTTTTCTTTATATGTATAAACATACTTTTAAGCCGAACAAATAATACTAAAGGAATGATATGCAAACCTAAAATGCATGACTAAAAACATGCTTAATTGATCTATTAATTGACATATATTTTTGCTACTTTCTCTTTCTAAACATTCACCTTTAATTTTGCTATTTATCTAAATGTTATTATTAGGTATAATCTTAATCATATTGTGAAGCATTCCTCATAATATTATTCATATGTTAAAGTAAACCAATTGATAAGCCCAAAATTAAAAGAAACTAGGTGCACTTTTCTCTCTCCTTTACATTTTTTTTTTCATTTTTTTCCTAGTTTGGCAAAAATAATGACAATAATAGTTATAGCGGTGAGCGATGGTTGTTATCAATAGTTATAGGCGGTAGCTATATTTTACTCAAAGCTGTTTGCCAACGTGTGTAGTTGTAACTATAATGTGTGAAGCGACTACTAATTGCTCAACGCTCCTAAATGCTACTTCATTACCGTCGGAAAAGAGCATTCTAAAAAATAGATAAAACTATTTCTTGCATGCCAAGCGAACATTAAAAATCACAACACTCAACGCTCACCGTTCATTTGCTCCTATATGCTCTACACCAAACATTGAAATTTGAGCAAAACAGACCGATACCGAATAAGCCGAAAAACCGTCCCGACCGAATGGTACCCGAAACCGAACCGACAAAAATAGGGTCGGGAGTCGGTTATACCAAAGTGTTTTAATCGGTGTCGGGCGGGTCGGTATACAAACCCGACTTTAGCCGAAATAGCCCGCTAGCCGATTCAAAATTAGGTAGACTAAAAAATAAGCGCCCTCTCTTGTCTCATTCATTCATTTTTTTCCCCAGTAAAACTTTCACGAAGCGAGAACCAATCAAAAACACCACATATGAATCAAGAACAATTATCAAAACCCGATTGATTCACATCTCAAAATTAAGAACAACCAATCCAAATGGATCAATCTCATCTCAAAAACACCACATAAGGGGGTGTTTGGATCTATTTCTGGGTTAAGTATTTGTATTTGGAGCATGATTCAAGACATTTTGTATTTCGATCTGCTACAGTAATTAAGGGGGTGTTTGGATCTGTTTATGGGTTAAGTGAGTGTTTGGATCTGCTTTTGGGTTTAAGTGAGTATTTGTATTACGTTAATGAGTTGTGAGTGTTTTTGATCTGCTTCTGGAAGTCGGGATGGACCGACTGTTACCCGAAACCGACCGACTAGACCGATTGTTACCCGAAACCGAACCGACAAAAGCGGGTGGGAATCGGTTTAGTGTTTTCCTTTCAATCGGTATCGGGCATTGGCGGGTCGGGACGGTGCTGGTCGCGATCCGGCCCGATCTTGAGCCCTACCAAACACAACATAAATTTATAATCGGGAACTTACAAAAGTTAGCTAGACACACTTTGACCCATGAAAATAAGAAATTAAGCTAGTTGCACCATTTTAAAACTTTTTATACACTCAGGACATTCAAAATAGGCATAGCCGTACTACACCCACCATCAAGGTGTAGCCCCCCGATAACAATCCACCTTAATCGAGTAAATCGACTCAAATTTGTATTCTTTTCACACAACCTTATGGCATGTTTAGTAATAGAATAGAAATGTAGAAATAAAGCGATTGAAATCGATAAATCATACGGTTTGACAAACAACAAAGAATTTAACTAGAGTTTTAATAAAATATGTAATTTACAATAAAAAAATTAGTTCAACTATCCATCATTCACATGAACATAAGTGACTAAAAAACTCAATCAAAAGATTCCATTAAATAAAGTTACGTATATATGGAAAAGATGAAAAGGCAAATCATGAGAAATAAAATGAAACTAAGGGGCCGTTTGGTTTATTGCTAGGAATCGCAATGGGTATTGGATTTGGTATGGGGTAAAATGACAATTGATATAAAAAAGTGTATCATTACGATTGTTTATGTTTGGTAGACAAAATATGAAATGAAAAAATGTATAGATATTTGAGTTTTGTAATGGAAAAGAGAATGGCCCACGGAATGGATTTCATAGATACCAAATAGGTGAGTAATGAATCTATAAGCTATGATATCTCGTTTCATTCTAGGACCCACTAACAAACACTTGAATCGGAATGAAATCCATAGATCCATTCGATAGTGCTCTACCAAACGCACCCTAAAGCAGATTAGATGAAGACGAGGAGCAGGCCATGCTAGATTGCTAGTATTTAACAATATGAACTCAAAACATAAATAGATCTTCTTTATTTTGTGACTTAAATGAATTCGCACAAGCCAGCTACGATTTTCACACCAATCATCAAGGAAATAACAAAAATGAAAAATACAAAGGGCCTAACTCCCTAAAGAAATCAAAATCTTCTCTTTTCTTTTCTCTAACAACCAACAATGGTAAGGACATTATTTCCATTTATCTTCCCCTAACTCCCTTTACCAAACATGTTTAGTGTTAGTTTTACTCGAAACTTTTCTCTTTGTGCGTTAATTAAAACTCATAAAAGTTCGGTTATTGCTACATTTATATTTCTTGGTGTTACTGTAACCAAATTTCAGTTTTACTTAAATATAAACATTTTAGATATGTTTATTGTCCAAACAACAGTAAATAATCGGTTATTATCCGAATTTTTCATATTACATGCGTAAAGAAAGTTGATATAGATCTCAAATTTCTGTGAATCTGATGAGCCAATAATAGCGTATTCGTTTTTTTATTATGATAAACTTTCACCTTTTAAAAAAAAATTAAATATCTCATGAACCGTTAATAGTTCTGCGATAAAATTATCTGTCGCATGACGAGAATTAAATTATCTTTCTATAGATATATACTACGATATATTTTTAACAATTTTTTTTCAAAATTTCGGTCAACAAAAATCATATATGATTTGTAAAAATCATATATGATTAAGTAAAAATCGAATCATACATGATTTTTGAAAATCATATATGATTCGTACAAATCATATATGATTTTTTGGACGGGATTTTGAAAAAAATGTTTGTCGAAAATATATAAAGTGCATATCTATAAAAATATAATTTAATTCTCGTCGCGATCATGTATTTTATAGTTTGAAGATTCTGGTTTGTAAGATATGTTGTTTTAAAAAAGGTGGAAAATGATTTTATTAATTTAGATAAAAAATGGAGGTATAATTGGTTTATTTGTTTCATGATGAATATGAGTTATATTGATCTCAACTCTATATGCATAATGTACCAATATAAGTAAGGCAAAGTGCGTAAAAGATATCCATCTTATGTCAAATTCAATTAAAGGTCTACTATTTTTTCTCAATTTAAGGTCCGACTTTTTTAGGCCGATTTAGGTTTTTCTAACTTAGTTAACTATTTCGTTAGTAAATTACATGCTTGGTCTTTGAGTTTGTATAGGTATTTCATGTTTGGTCTATTTTCGTCCGTTTCATACGCTTGCATACGTTTTAAATGCGTTTTATCGTTTTCGTCCGTTTTGCACATTTTGTCCGTTTTGCGTTTTATGCGATTTTACGTTTTATCTGTTTTACGTTTCGTCCGTTTTGCACGTTTCCATCTATTTTGCGTTTACATACTTGTTTAACACGTTTTCGTCGGTTTTACACTTTTAAATCATTTAACACGTTTTCATATGTTTTTACACGTTTTCGTCATTTTTTGCACGTTTCGGTCCGTTTTCGTCCGCTTTTACACGTTTTCGTCCATTTTTACACGTTTTCGTCCGATATGAACATTTTCATCCGTTTTTATACGTTTTCGTCTGTTTTTTCACGTTTTCATCCATTTTCGCCCGTTTTCTGCGTTTTCATTATGTTTTTGCGTTCGTTTGTTTTACATGCTTTCATCCGTTTTACGTTTACATCTGTTTTACATGTTTTGTCCGTTTTACGTTTCGTCCGTTTTGCGGTTTTCGTATGTTTCGTCCGTTTTGCGTTTTCATTCGTTTTGCACTTTTCATCTGTCTTTACATGTTTTGCCCGTTTTGCACGTTTTGTTTTGTTTTACGTTTAAATCTGTTTTTGCACGTTTACATCTTTTTACATGTTTCGTTTGTTTTACGTTTTCGTCCGTTTTGCGTTTTGGTCCGTTTTCGTCCGCTTTTACGTTTTCGTCCATTTTACGTTGTCGTCCGTTTTGGCACATTTTCATCCGTTTTATCGTTTTAAATACTTTTTTCACGTTTTCATTCATTTCGCCCGTTTTACGTTTTAAATCTGTTTGCACGTTTCTTTTTGTTTTACATGTTTTCATCCGTTTTACGTTATCGTCCGTTTTGCGTTTGCAATCTGTTTCGTCCATTTTGCACGTTGTCATTCGTTTTGCACTTTTCATCTGTCTTTACATGTTTTTGCGTATTTTTTTGAATTTACGTTTACGTATACATTTTGCACGTTTGTCTTTTTACATGTTTTCGTTTGTTTTACACATTTTCGTCCATTTTGCACAATGCGTCGTTTTGCGTTACGGTCCGTGTAAAAGCGGATGAAACGCGTAAAGCGAGCGGCGTGTAAAGCGGAAAGCGCGTAAAACGGACGAAAATGTGTAAAGCGGTTTATAGCGTGCAAAGCGAACGGAAGCGTGTAAGCGATTTAAAATGTGTAAAGCGAGCAACATGTACAAATGGGCGTGCAAAGCGACGAAGCGTGCAAAAGCGAAAAACGGACTAAAGCGTGTAAAGCGGACAAGCGTGTAAAGCGAGCGAAGCGTAAAACGAAGCGAAAATGTGTAAAATTGACGAGCGTGTAAAGCGGACGAAAACATGCAAAACGGACGGCGTGTAAAGCGGGCGGAAACAAAGCAGACAAAAATGTAAAACATGCTGAGCGTGCAAAAGCGAGCGGAAGCGTGAAAAAGGGCGGCGTGCAAAAGCGGACGTGTAAAACGGACTAAAACTTGCAAAGCGGACGGCGTGCAAAACGGACGAAATGTGCAAAGCGGACAAGCGATGCAAAAAAGCGACGAAATCGTATACAAGCGTGTAAGCGGACGAAAATAGACTAAACATGAAATGCATATACAAACTCAAGGAACAAACATGTAATTTACTAACGAAATAGTTAACGGAAGTTAGAAAAACCTAAATCGGCCCAAAAAAGTTGGGTACCTTAAATTGAGAAAAAAAAGTAGTACCTTTAATTGAAATTGGACGTAAAATGGATACCTTTTATGCAATTTATATTCATTAGTAAAGGAGGGTGTAGTTGTGAAGCCCACCCTTGAATCTTGGTAGTCTTCCCCCCTCTCTCTCTCTCTCTAAATGTATCGATATGGTATTTGTCTTTTGATTTCGTGTTAATATGGTACATGAGTAACTTTTACCAAGCAAAACATGTTAAAAAGTAATTTTGAGCAAAAATAGTCCCTTGTGATTTGTTTCTTTTGCAAAATAAGTCTCTTGCAATTTTGCAAAGTAAGTCTTTAATGCGTTTTTAGGGTGCGTTTAGTTGGTGAAATTTTTATTTTAAAAAATGAAGATATTTTCCTTTGTTTTTATCATCCGTTTTCATCCGTTTTTATAAGGTTTCAATCGTTTTCATCCGTTTTCAATCTCTTTTGTCCGTTTTTATTCGTTTTCCGTTTCATTCGTTTTATCGTTTTCATTCGTTTCATCAATTTTTATCCGTTTTCATTCGTTTTCATCTGTTTTGATACGTTTTTTCTCATTTTTATTCATTGTCTTCCATTTTATACGTTTTCATCCATTTTATTCGTTTCATCCCTTTCTATCCGTTTCCTGTTGAATGCACCCTAAAAATGCAAAAAAAAAAAAAAAAAAATCTTGTTTTGAAAAAATCGTAAGGACATTTAAAAAAGTATAAAAGCGTGTTAATACAAATAAACCGTAAAACATTTATTTATATTTTACGGTCTTCTAATGTTTTGTCGATAACAATCGTAAAATCATTTTAACAAAATAAATAAAAGCTTTGAGCCAATAGTTTACTAACACACTTTTACTAAACATATTTATATAAAACCAAAACCATTTTTATAAAACACTTACAAGTAATTTTGTTTACTTATATTTTATAAAAATGTATATGTGCTTAGTATAACTTGTAATGGGTAAATGATGGGTAAAAACCAAAATCTATGACCCATACCCATGGAGCATGGTCCATGACCCATGATCTATTGCATGACATTATGCATGAAGTCATATTGGATATTATTTATGATCCATGACCCATGACCCAAGACCCATGACCCATTGACTAGGTACAATGTATCTTGTTGGGTATCCATGATCCAAAGTCCATGACCCAAAGTCCATGACCCATGGTCCATAACCCATAACCCATAACCGGTTTGCAACCCAATCCGGACTAGCGACCAGTGCGGATCTCTTGGATTACCTTGGCGGATCCCAGGTAAGGGATCCGCCGGATCCGGGTGAGCTGTAAGCGATTGCCTATAAATAGTGAGCCATTTCTCTCTTGCGTCTAACCCCTTTTAGACATATCTTCTCTCTATGTTCTAACCTCTCTAACCTCAGATGCAAATGATCATTCTATGTAGTTTTCTCTTTGTGTGATTCTCTAGGTTCCTCTTAAAGGCGATATCACAACCTCTTGAAGACGTGCAAGCTCAAGGTCATGAGTTGCTAAGCTTCGTCATCATCAAGACCAGTGAAGTGCATCTTGTTGATAGTTCTTCTCTCCCTCCATTAGTGTGTCAAGTTGAAGGCATCGGTGTATAGTGCCGAATGTGTACATTCAATATGGGGCGTCGATTTATATTTGTGTAGTTTGGGTAAAAGGGTATTGATATCCTTTGAAGTGTTGTAAAAAGAAGTTTGTCTCATTTGGGTTGTAGTGTTGGATAGTAGTTCCTCCTTTGTAATGGAACTCGGTGTCTAGCCTAGTACCGGATAAAGTGTATGTGACGTTGTGATAGGTTTGGTTCTACCTCGTGGAAGAACTCGGTGTCTAGCCTTGTACTGGATAAAGTGTAGGCGACGTTGTGAAGGCTTCTCTGCCATATTAAGGAGCTTGTGTTGTGTAGTGCTTAGAAACTCTCGAGTTGGGTACTCGGGGAGTGGAGTAGGGCAAATAAGGAGTCCTTGTAGCCGAACCACTATAAATACTTGTGTCATGATTTTGTGTTCTTTTACCCTTTATCTCTTTGCATTTATTTATTTATATGTCTATCTATCAATATCCAACACACGATCTAAATGGATTGACATAAGTTGATCTAAATACATTAAAACAAAGTGTTAATCGGCAAAGCTATTCAAACCCCATTCTAGTTTTCTACAAAGCGGATAAAAACAAATAAAAGGATAAGCGGATGAAAGCATAAAAGCGGATGAAAATGAATGAAAGCGGATGAAAGCGTACAAAGCGGATGAAAGCGAATAAAAACAAATAAAAGCGGTTAACGACGAATAAAAGCGGATGAAAGCGTATAAAGCGGATGAAAACTTATAAAAACGGATGAAAACGAATAAAAACGGCTAAAAACGTATAAAAACGGATAAAAATGTATAAAACGGATGAAACTAAATGAAAACGTATAAAAACGAATAAAGATGGATAAAAATGTATACAACAGATGAAAATGAATGAAAACGTATAAAAACGGATGAAAACGAATGAAAACGATTAAAAACGGATGAAAAACAAATGAACGTATAAAATCAGATGAAAACATATAAAAACGGATGAAAACAAATGAAAACGTATAAAAACGGATGAAAACGTATAAAACGGATGAAAACAAATGAAAACGTATAAAAAACAGATAAAAATGTACGAAAATGAATGAAAACTTATAAAAATATATGAAAACGAATGTGACCTATTTTGCAAAAACAACAAATTGCAAGGGATCATTTTGAAAAAATCGCAAAGGACCTATTTTTCAAAAGAAACAAATCACAAGGAACCACATTTGTACAAAAATCAATAAAATAAAAGCGGTAAGCTGTTTACGGTGGCGGTCACTCACGTACCATATAGTACGAAATCAAAAATAAGCGTACCATATTGGAACAAAAATTAGTACATATACATGCAAAATAGTATTATTGATGCACGTATTATTTGTCACGCCTTAGAAGGCGAAACACGAGTGTAATCGGAAGGAACACAATCATAAGATAATAGAACTGTTGTTCCCTATTCACTATCGTTTAAAAAACAATTAAGTGCTTAAAACAATTTAACGTTGAATAATAAGCGAAAGTAATGTAAGTAACACACACAAAGTAATTTTCAACATCATATTCTTATTAGAAATAAATCAAAGAATCGTTACCCAAGTACTTGCGGAATAGTACTTGGGATTGAAATGACAAAGTTTGGGTGACTCTCTAAGCTCGAGCTAAGTTTGAGCACAACTCTTAGAACCCACTGAGCTAGCTCAAGGATAAAGTTGTATTTGGAGGGTGAAAAGTTGGCTTGTGTGTATGTGTGTTTTACAATTCACAAGCTTAAACTTTTCACTCATTCTCTTGTGCTATTTATACAAGTATGATTTTAACTTTAACCTAGAAGACAAATACATTGATCACGGTAATCACGAATATAGATATATTCGATTCGTTTACTTTACTATTAGTAGTCGGTAGTGAGCTTCTAACCATATGAGAATCCTTTAGTATCGCAGCTTACTATAAATGGGAAGATATGGCTTTAGTAGATAGGGACTTAGTTTTATCGGGTAAAGCACTTGGGGACTTAGTTTTATCGGGTAAACTTTTCCGCCTAGTCCCGCTCATTCTTGATCTTCAAAGCCTTGATCTCTTCCTTGGTTTGTCTTGATGCTAACAGGTTGGAGAGAGTCTTAGGGATTCGGTGAGTTATTGTCATCACTCATTGAATCCACCATCTTCTACTTGACTTATTCTTCACCCATTAAGTTCCGCCTTCTTTGAGTGGAGAGCTTCTTCTTCGCCTCGTCTTGAGTATCTCGAAGATGGCTCGAGAGTCAGTGCACTCGGTGACACGATAGTGTTTAACGGATTGAACACTTAGGTTATTTTCTATTCAAATCCTAGATTAAGGGGTTTTGGTATTTCTTGAACCCAACGGTCTCCCCTATTTGGATATACAAATAGCCTAAGTGTTTGATCGATGTAAGTGAGCAAATGGCTTCTCCTTACTTGAATGTACTAATGAATACAATAAGGAACTTTGAGTAATTTAACAAAACATACATCTTTTATTGATCGATTACATAGCTCCTATCACTAGTACAAGAAAGATAAATATGATGTAACTTATTAGTTATAAGTCCGTTTTCTATGTTTTATATGTCCTTAGTTTTGTGTTAATGTATACTAATATATTTTGATAAATTGAATCATTTAGATAATGTTTAAAACACATTTTTGCCCCTTAAATAATCCTTGACAGCTTTGTATTTTTCAGAAAATTAGTTTTCGTCGTTAAACTTGAAAATAGCGTAACTTCTTCGTTATAAATCCGTTTTAACCCGTTCAAGCGACCACGGTTTCGTTTTAAAGTCTATTTTCTGAATATCTAGCCCAAAATAATCCATGACCTGTTGAAATTTCCAGATTTTATAAAAATGGACAGCAACTATATTTTTATCGTCTAACTTGATTTTTCTTGCGTAAATCTTGTTCCAACCACTTCAAATCAATACCAAATCTACTCTAAACCTACCATACACCTTCTTAAGGTGTCATGGGTTCCTAAACTTCATCAACAATGATAGGTTTCATGGGAATAATTATAAGATAGTTTATATTCATTATAAGTAATAAAAACAAGTAAAAGTGGTATGAATCATAGAATACTTGCATGTTTTTGTACTAGGATGATAAAATAGCTCAAGTAAGATTATGAAAGAGTAGTAAAAATATTTAGAACACTTACTAGTAGTATGATGAGGTTTAAGTAACTAGGTTCCTAAATACTTCTTGGTTTTTATTTCAAAACCCTATATGGAAGTATACTAGTGTTTGATTATCACTTGAACTTGAAAAACTTTATGTTTCTTCTTTGTTTCTTGCCTTGGCGAACCTTAGAGAGAAATGGGATAGGTATTCTAGTTTATTTCACCTTTTAGAATGTGTAACTATGTGTTTTAATTGGTAAATATCTTGTGTAATACATGTGTCTAACATACAAAGTGTGTAGGTGTACATAACTAGCAAGATTTTTATAAAAAAAATGGTGACTAAGGGGGTGGTCGGCAAGGGGTAATTTGGGGAGGGTTTTGTTGTATTTTGTGGATTAAATGTATATAATGTTATGTATAATGAGTATTTGGTACATAAAATTAATTATTAAGTGTAGCGTTAACTAGAAATCGATTTTAACGGAACCAAATAAAATATATCGAAGTCATAAAAATTATAAAAATACTTTTCTCGCAAGTATTGAGTGAATAAATAATTTTCGATTAAAATTTACGGAAACCGTCGTAATATATATATATATATATAATAATATATATACGAAATAATTTCAAAACATCGGGTAAACTAATAATATAAATTTTATAGTCTTAAATAAGTATAAAAATATATCGGGATAATTATTGGAAGTGTCGGATCAATTATTCAAAATAAATGATCGTGCGATAGCGTTATTTAATAGAAAATATACTTTAATGAAATATGCAAACCCATGCATGAACTAATATGAAAATGATGTTCTTGATGATATGTAGACTAACTCTAGTCTATATGAAGTGTTCTCAATGATGTTTCATGAATACGCGGCTAAACCCTTACAGTTCTGTAATTTGATACTCGTAAACCTAGTTTACGAAAAATGATGAATAAAAGTCATGAATATAAATTTTCTCCGGTAATGAATAGTGTTTTGTGAATAGTAAAATTTTGAAATAACCTCTCAAAATGTCAACTCGACTTCAAAATGATGAATAGTAACCGATGAATAGTAAAAAAATTTTAAAGTTTGCAAAATGACCGGAAATTGAGAATGGTGACATTATTGTTTCATTATAGTTAAGTAACGATGGAGGCGCGCGCACGCGTTATGGCGATGGTGTTTGCCATATCTTTGGACAAGCATAACGTCGAATGCAATCGGTTCTTACGGTAGTTGTAGTAGTGATGTTTCAAATTACAAATTATATCACTACCATTTACTAAAATCAAATCCAAAAGAACTTGTATATGATCGTGCTTGGCTTGAATGATGATCAAAGTTGACTTTTTCGTTATCGACAATCGATGAAAAGCGTGGTGAGTTGGACTAAAGACATATCAAGCGTTCTTGAAGAGCGTTCACCCGCTTGCCATCTTTGAAGAACTTCGGAAGGCTCATATGATGACTATAACTTTCTTGACTTCTTCATGTTTAGAGTATTTCCATTGTTCTACAAGTGGGCCCAACACGTTAACTACATGACACATGTACGGTCTCGAAATGGCTCACGTGCGGTCATAGCCTACCATTTCGACCACCTTGATTATGCATTCTAGAGTATCTTCGTTTCGATTATCAAGTGTTTGGTCTATTGATTTTACTATGTTTTCTTTGGTGATAATTACCCTTACGAACCATGAAACCAAATGACATCTCTCATCTGGCATTGTTTCGTCAAGTGTTTTCCGCGAGAATTAGTTCCATCAAGACTACCCAAACGCATAAACGTCCACCTTGGTTGTCACCCTCCGTGTTGTTTTCACAAAAAAAAAAAAAAAATTCTATCGGACTTAAGTTTTGGGTAGCTTTAATTTCTGATATTGCATAAAATATACCATAACTTGACGAAATAATAATTTGTTTTAGCTAATAGTCAAACACTTTTACTGATCTATGTGTCTAATCAAGTGTTGTGGGTCTAACCATCACATAATTTAAAAGATAATAGGCGTTCTTTCAAATTAATGTGGCGACACTTGATATCAAATAAGTACAAACCTGAGTTTTACCTTATTTTCATAGTACCTTCCTACATATATTCACAAAACACTCGTTTTCTTCGTAGGATAAGATATCAAAGTAGAACAGGCAAATGCATGGCTAGCCCATCAAGCCAACGGTTACCACTGCCTACAACCCCTCCCATGCCGCCACCAATAGCTGGGTTAGTGTAAGCGTGACCAATGTTTGCAACTCCTGCAAAGTCGGAAAAAAAGTATTAACTAAATCGACATGAACTTATAAAGTATTAATATTTATAAGTTACCTGCATTTTCATTGTCGTCTAAACTTTGCTCCTTTGTACTGCTGAATAGATACATAACTAATGATATTGTCATTTCACCACGCGACAAGAAATTGTATTCCTAAAGTACCAGCATTAGCATATTAATTTTGTGTAAAAAATAGTGAAAGTGATTAAATTTGGTTATTAGAAGTAAAGCATGTGCCTTATTAGGTATACATACGGCATCAAATTGTTTACGCATCAGCATATAAAATATTAATGAATTGAATCACGACCAATTATATTCCGTCATCGAAAGCTGTCTGAATTGCTTCTTTTGCCTTCGAAATCGCAATAACACATGTACTACAGGTAGATGGGAATTTACTCTGTAAAAGTTACAGGTTTTGAGTTATGATTGCTATATATGTATGAGAATTATGAGGTAGATACCGGCACATACTCAGTTCTGGAAATCAATAACTCTTCTTACGACACGGCGTCTGGCAGCATCCCTGGCTAGAATCGGATCACTGACTCTTTGAATACATCAGGTTTAATCTATGAATATGGCGTACATTTATTTTGATGTTTAGTATGTATATAACTTAGATAACAGTTAGGAGTACCTGGTAGTATCAATGTGACCAGCATTTCCGCCGTGCGTAACCTGTCAATTTGCTTCACTGAAATATGTATAAGAAAACATTAAGACAGCAAAAACAAAGTTTCATACTTACGCACTTGTGCTAGTGGCTTTGAAAGTGTACAACAGTTAAGCTAGCAGCAACGTAGCACATGTGCGTAAGTATGAAACTTTGTTTAACCATATCATGCACAGGTGGAAAAATAGGTGTGCTGGTTAACGGGTCAAAATGGTTTAATTCAGAACCAGTATTCTTTTACCACGTCCAGAAGCTCAATTAATCAGTTTCTTTTTGGCAGCATCGTAGCACAAGTGCGTAAGTATTATTTTACCATATCATGCACATGTGGCAAAATAGGTGTGTGGAAAACTAGAAGGGGGGGTTGAATAGTTTTACCAATTTAAAAACTCCCTTTTAAAATATTTAGATCGACTTATGTCAATCTACTTAGATGTGTATGTTGGACGTTGATAGATAGATATATAAAGGTGTAATGAAAGATAAAGTAAGAAGCACATAACCACGACACGAGTATTTATAGTGGTTGGCTAAGGACACCTTCCTTGCCTACTCCACTCCCGAGTCACCTACTAGAGGTTCGTAATCACTACACGACACCAACTCCTTATGGCGGAGAAGCCTTCAAGCGTCGCCTACTCTTTTTCGGTACTAGGCTAACCACCGGGTTCTTTCACACCAAGGTGAACCACACCTACCACAACGTCGCCTACCCTTTATCCGGTACTAGGCTAAGTACCGGGTTCCATTACAATGGAGGAACTACTACCAACACTACACAACACCTAATCCCAAAGGAGACCAACTCCTTATTACAACACCATCAAGGATATCAACATCCTTGAATATAAACAATCACTATATGTATAATGATGCACCTCATCGATTATACGACCTAGGCATTCTTCACTAATGCCACTTGATTTGATTCCTAGGCATCCTTCACTAATGCCTTTGACACAACGCTTGACACCTTTCACTAATGCCTTCGTCTTGACACCTTTAGCATTCTTCACTAATGCTTTTGACATGGACGTTAAGCACCTTTCACTAATGCTTTCGTCTTGACTCTTTCGGCATCCTTCACTAATGCCTTCAACACAACACATCTACGGAGGAAGAAAGAACTATCAACAAGAGAACCTCAGTAGTCTTGATGATGACGAAGCATGGCAACTCATGGACTTGAGCTTGCTCGACTTCAAGAAGTGGTGATCTCGCCTTTAAAAAGAACCTATAGAATCACACGAAAACAAAGGACAAACTACATAGAAATATCCCTTAGGATCAGTGGTTAGAGAGTTACAATACTTGAGGAAAGTATGTGTGAGAGTGGCAACCCAAAAGGAAGAAATGGCTCACTATTTATAGAGGATAAATGGTTAATGTTCCCCGGATCCCACGGATCTCTCCCTTATGGGATCCGTCTAGTGTAAACCTAGGGATCCGTGGGACGCTCCTCTTTGCCCATGGGTATTTTGGTTATGGGTCATGGGTCATGGGTTATGGGTTGATCCATGGGTATTATATTAGATACAATGTACCTAATAGGTGCAATGCACCTAGTCAAATGGGTATGGGTCAATACCATGGGTTATGGATGTGATCCATGGGTTGTAGTTTTTACCCATTATAATACATACTAGTTATGTATATATTTACCCAATATGTAAACACTAGTTGTTCTACATATGTATTACTAAATCATAAAATCACTTATACTTGTTTTAGTGTTTTATGTGAAAACGTTAAGTGTGTTAGAAAACTATTGGCTCAAACTATTTACGTATTTTATTTGTTTCGTTAAAATGATTTTATGTTTGTTATCGACAAAACATTAGAAGATCGTAAAATATAAATAAACGTTTTTACGGCTTATTTGTATTAACAATCTCCCCCTTTTTGTTGATGTCAAAACATAAGATTATTTTAAAGAAAAACTAAAATTCATAAAAGTTCAATTGGAGTTTTACTCTCTTCTCCCCTTTTGTCGAAACAAAAGAGCGTCGAAAAAACTAACACTTTGTTTAAGAAAAACATGTAAAAAGAAAGGATGTAAAGAGAGCAAGTGACGGGAATGGTTCTCGTCTTAAATCCCCCTTGACGAGTCCATCCCTTTATGAGGGCGTCAAGTAAGTATAAACTAATAAGCTAACGAATTGCAATTTTGTTTGCAAATGGTTTCGCCCTTGTGATGAAAATGCTCCCCCTTGAAGATTGAAACTTTGCAATGGGGTGTCATGAAGTGTAATCCAAATAAGTATTAAGTTGCAAATGGTTTTGCAATGTATGGTTTGACACAAAGCTCCCCCTAGCTTAGGGTGTCAAGTTCTTCATGTGTATTTTGAAAATCTACAAAATAAAAGTTAGAAAACAAGAGTATAGTGCATAAATTCCTGCAAATAAGACTCAAGTTAGTAGAAAATTGTTCTTCTGTACCACGGATCCCACGGTTCCCTCATTTGTGGGATCCGTCTAGGCAATTTCCAGGGATCCGTCTGTCTGGTGACAGATTTTCAGCAATGGTGATATACCAAACAATGCTAAATATGAAAGTGAGATATGTGTACAAATAGCGAACATATACTCAAAGAAATATGGCTAATAAGTTATCATTCAATAAAACAAAGAGATAATCAACAAGTCTCTAAAACTAAGAGAATGATTTAGCCATACATTTTCTACTAGTATTAATAAGTTACTAAAGTCTAGAATGCAACAAGGTGCTCGAGTATAAGGATGAGTAGACTTGTTGATTTGGTCCAATCTTTCAACAAGATGATTAAACGTGAAATGCAACTCATTTTGTACTTCTTGAACAAGTCCTTGGGTGATTAGACAATTAGAGCAATTATTGTCTTGATTTGGAACCGGAGGAAAATGGATGTTTTGAGGAGGCTCTATGAATGATGGTGGGGTTTCATTAAGAGAACTAGGGTGAGGTTCTAGTAAGAATGAGGGTGGCGGTAATGGATATTCCTCCATGTGATCAAGTCCTTAATGGTCCTTGTTTCCAATGATGGACTAGTTGGTGTTGTAGGTGGTTCCCTATTTAACGAGAAAGTTGGTGAGTTGGATGTTCTTGGTGGTGAATGCTCTAATGAATAGAGATTTGGGTGAGGAAGGGGCTCGTTGGATGAGTGTAATCGATGGTCTTGGAATGAGGGCTTAGACGGTTTGCTAGAGCTAGCCATGTTTGGTTTTGAACTAGATGACCATTTTTCTAGCCCAAAAGTTTTGATGCTAATTCTTGCGGTTCTCTTCGCAATAGTTGAATGGGTTTGTTGAGGTGGAATTCTAGCATTGTTATCTCTTACTGGAGATGATTCGGTGGATGAAATCTCATGAATCATGTGAACCTTTCTTTTGGATGAGCCTTTAGTTGAAGAGTTGTTGCTAAGTGCTTTGGTCATGGTGATGGTAAGGATGTAATATAAGCTTCTAACTATTGATTTTTGAGAGCTAAGTGAGAGTGATGATTCAACCTTAAGAGTGTTTGGTTTTTAAAGGATAATTTTGATTTAGAGAATTAAATTCTTGGCCACTAAGGGGATTAAGCATGCACTTAGGATATTGATCAGCTCTAGGAAGGTATTAATGGTAACTAAAAGTGGTTAGAAAACCAAAGATGACTTAACTTTGAAGAGAAGGCGATTAAAGCTTTACTGGAACCACGGATCCCACGGATCCCTCTCACCAAGGATCCGATGCGGTTATAAACGGGGATCCGTCTGTCGACAATTCTTGATGAAATGATTATGCTTTTGCAATGTCTAGTACTTATTTATCTCGAGGTTTTGACTTAATTTTGATGTCATGAGAGGTGGATGTCTTAAATGCTCAACCATAATAGGTGAGGGTGCTTAATGATGGTTTTGGGTAGAAAAATGGACTTTAGATAGTCTAACTAAGTGTTTGAGAAGAGTATTATTTGATTTGAGATGGAAGAGTGGTGGTAATTAGTCCTAGAAGTTAGATGAGGCCTCAAGAAAAATTTAATAAAATCTTAAAAAATAAGGAAAAATGAAAAACTAGTTTCAAGCTTATTTTTTGAGTTAATGATGACTAAAATCAATTTGTTAAAATTGATGGATATATCAAACTAAGTGTTATGAGACGAGAGAAATAAAGTGTGAGCGTTGGAGCGGAAATATGGTGAGTTTTGATGAGTTTGATAAATCAAAAACACTTTGAAATAGATCCTAGGTAAGCTATGGGTGAGTGTGAAGCTTTCAAATGCTTAAGGAATACTTAGTTGGTTCTAAAGTCTTATGTTTGACTAGTGTGAGGTGATCTAGTGAGTTGCTTTTGATGTAGTGAGGTGCAGTATGGCTCATCGTGGTCACGGATCCCACGGTTCCTTTTGGGAGGATCCACTACTTATATTCTTTGGGATCCGCCTCTGCGAGATCGAAGGCTAGCGGATGTGCGGTTTGCACTCTTAGCAAAATGCCTCTCTATTTGTTTCTACAAAGACTAAATGCAAGAACACATCAAGTATAATGCATAGCAAATGTGGGAGAACTAAAAGTTCCTAAAAATGAGTGACGACGACTACTTGAATGTTTTCAAGAAGTCGTAAAATCTCATTCTACACGTTCCTAAGTTAAGATTGTTTTAATACCAAGTTATGGCAAGACCTACATACTACATCCTATTCTACATAAGTATTGTTTAAGTGTTACAACCCATTGTTTGAAATTGTTTTTCACAAGTTTAGGTCCTATGACCTTACCTTACTTCTCCACCACTTCCCGTCTTCACCCATCCTCCACTCTTTATCACACCATATCTACTTTTTTTTCTTCAAGAAGTTGGCGAAGCACTTGAAGATTCCCTTGGTTTGTTGCCATTCGGGTGATGCACTAAGGACGTCCGACAATTGATTGATGTAGTCCAAGGGGTCGAGATCGGTATTTCCGAGTGGGTTGCTACTACCTTTGTTAGGAATTGGAAATTCCATGTTAAAGTGTCGGTCACCTCAATGATAGTCTGGCATAAGTTAGCTCGTAGACTTGTAGTTATTTACGTTATTTTGTAGTTTATTAGTTAGTTTTTAGCGTATTTTTAGCGTAGTGCAACACCGTGGAGGAAGGACGGGTCTTAACCCACTGTATCCCTGATCCACAGTCCGATAGGAGGACGGTTTCATTGTAACTATAAATACCCCTTCCATCCATGGAAGGGGTGGAGCTTTTCAATCTAACCTTTTACATTTTACAAAGCAACTCTCTAGCAAGAAACTCCCTCTCTCTATTTTCTCTCTCTAACTATGGCAAACATGTATTTTGATCATCCAAGACCACCCGAATCATCAACACAATAATATTATCGATCCTACAAATGGTACCAGAGCCAAGGTTATTGTGTTGTGTTGATTTTTTTGGTTTCATACCATGGTTATTGTGTTTGTGATGTGTTTTAACTGCGGATTTTGTATTAGTTTGAATCCTGAGTTGTTTCGTACCATAGTTTTCCTTATTATCGGTCATGAAAATGTTTTCTTTATGTCATAAATGGGTTTTATGAAACTGTTGTGTATCTCAAATGGTTAAACTGGTTTGTGGTCAATTTCTTGTTAGTGAGTTGGTTAAACTGGATCTTATAAATCTGTTCAAGTTCTTGGTCTTAAAACTGGTCAAAAATGATGTTCTGGTCAAGTTCTTGGTCTTAAACAGGTCAAAAATGATGTTCTTTTGCAGTACTTTCTGGGTAACTTTGAAGCTGAATGAATAAAGTGGCCGGAAAAATTAAAATGGTCAAGTTTTTCTAGTTAGCGAGTTGTCTAGCTGTCCCTATGTAGCGACTTGTGTTTGTCAAAACCTTTTAGCGACTTGACATTTTTTAATGTCAAGTGAGTTGTTTACAGTAAGAAGTAGAGACTTGTACCAAGAAAAATATTGTAGCGACTTAACTTGGCGATTTGTTATTAAACAAGTAGCAACTTGACACTAAAAGGTAGCAACTTGACCTGGCGACTTGTTACTTAACAAGTAGCGATTTGGTTCACTTAATGAAGTTAGTGACTTGGACTAAGGGCTAGCGACTTGGACTAAGGGCTAGCGACTTGGACTAGCGATTTGACTGAAGCAACTTAACTGAAAAGAAGAAGATGAAGATCTAAATCGACTGTGACCACAACAAGACCACAACCTCAACAACAATACTAATTACCAACGAGACTCGACCACAAGACCAACCTTGTACCATAAATACTACTCGACTTCAGTTGAAACATCATCAGTCCAAGGCATTTCAATGTAAAGCATGAGCAAAATATTGACATATCACGATTGAATCCAAAACCAATCATTCTTCCTAAACTAGACTCAACCCAAGACCCTTATAAGCACTCCTTAACTCTCATTCAACCATAACTCAAAACATAAATCGAAAAGAAAGATCTCATGTTTTTTCTCAAGCCTCTAAGGCCACACATGAAAAGAAACAATCAACATCATTGATCGACTCAAATGTACATCATAGATCTTAGACTCATTTCGTGTTGTTCAAAGAATCATCAAGGCGTTTTAAGGTCATATACGAAATGAACATCATCATTGATCTACTTTGTTTCATATACTATTCGAACAACAAAAGATAAAGAAATTAACAAGTTTGTTAACCCTTTGTCTTGATTCGTTTTTTTTTCATAACAAAATCAAACTCATCAAGATAAAACCTACCTTTAACACCATCTCTGTGGCTGTTTCTACCACGAGCCATCCCTGTGGCATATCATAACCTTCACACCAATGACCTTCGAGCCATCTCTGTGGCGAAGTCAAATTGATTACAAGGATGATTGTTGTTATGTCTCTCCTGAGTGCATGATAAAGTGGCGTACAAGAATAAAAAAGGGAGAAGAGAGGCAGTTTTTTTTCTCTGAGATTGATGTTAGGGTTTGTGAATATTTGGTGAAGCGTTATTTGTCTGCACACATAAAGTGTGATATTAGGGTTAAACTGAGTTATGAGTGGCTTTATATACCATGGGACTTAGGGTAACCGGTTATGCCATGTAATGTTGGATCGGGTATATTTGGGCCGTGCAACATTCATTTAATTTATGGGCCGAGCGTGATATATGGATGACTGGTGGGTTTTTGATGTTTTTTTAACATATATGGGCTTATGGAGATTATTTTTGGATCGTGGGCTTTAGTGCTGTTTCGTTTGGGCTGATGAATCAAATGATGGATTGGGTTGTTTTTAAGTTTACGCAACTAAGGGCTGAACTCGTGTATCTAACATCTGTTAATGTCAAAAATTAACAAAATGTTGTGATAACATTTGGTATAATGAATGATACTTTGGTAATTCAAAATTTCACGGAAGATTAATATTCACGGCTTGAGTTATCAATTAATCTTTAATAAGTTCAAGGTTCCTATCCGGTATCATTGACTTGGTGGTTGAAGTGTCGGTTCAAACGCTTTTAATTGGATTTGGGGTCGGGTCAAATTCTCTTCAACTTGTTATATGTCAAAAATATCTGAATGTATGAGATGGTCCTTGCATGAATTTATATTGATCGGATTGGGTTGAATAGTTATTTGAACCAGGCTTGAAATTATATGATATTGAATAATGGACTGATGGGCTTCTCTTAAATGGATCGTAGTTGATGAGATTTGATAATGTGATTTTGGTGTTTGATGTGATTTGATGATGAGACTCGTTGGGTTATGCAATTTGACACTTTGGTGTATACATTTTCACAAAGAATATTATGTCACGACTTGAAGTGTTTATTGGAAAATGTTGCCTACTGGGTTGTTTGTTCGGTATTTCTTATATGGATTTGAAGTGAAGTTTTCCGGGCACGTTTACTTATTTCATCTTCTTTCTTTCTACCCTTCCCCGAAGATGACTTGTTTGGTCAGTTATAGTGTGTGATAAAGACTTGGCTATTTAATTACGGTTGTCATTCTTTCTCGCTTAACCCACAACGTAACTATCACTTCGGTGTCTCACTCAGTTGGGAATGTCAAGAGGTTTTGTACATTGGGTACACCATTTCTTCTTCACAAGGATGAGTACAAGTTTAAGTAACAAATCTGGGGAATCTTACTTCATGATCAAGTTTGGTATATCGGGTTTACTTCACCATGTGGTCACCATAATATCCGACATAATTCGTGAATGGTGTGTCTACCAAAGTGTTTAATGGTTGTTGATGTTGGTGAAAGAATCGTTGATGAACCGCTGCATGTTTACCTTAAAACATATATTCACTGAAACCAAAGCTGTCATAATACATTCAAGCTAACATTGTTTACGGTTTTGTCTTGATTTTGTAAAATCCCGCGAAAGAATCTATTTCTCGGTTTAAATCATAGACTTGTAAAATCCCGTGACAATGGAAATATCCTGGTAATTGTAAAGTGCATTTCCGGATCTATCTTACGGTTTATTCTTGGTTTTGTAAAATCCCGCGAAAGAAACTATTTCTCGGTTTAAACCATAGAGTTGTAAAATCCCGTAATGATGGAACCATCCTGGAGAAAGGAAAGTGTATTTCGGGATCTTTTGATGCTAGTGCTACGGTTTCTGCTTCGAAGAAGGGATAAAAGAGTGTGCTTCATAAATTGGATGTGTGTTTGGATATTCATCATGGCAGTTTGGTTATTACATGGTTTTATGGGGTTATGTGCTTTTAACCATGGTCGGGATGAAACCATTATCAAAGTTCACTTTTAAGGTCAAAGGAGGCTAGATTTGAGCTTTTAACAAGATGTGACAACGGGTTAATTCACTATTATTTATTTTGAGGTGGAGGTGAATATCACCGGCCAGTGTACCTAGTTTTCTGAAGGTATCGGGGATGGTTGGATGAAGATTCTTCAAGATCCTTGTTCGAGCTTATTATCAAAAACAAAGACATGGAAATCTAGTTATTGTTGGGTGACTTTTACCTCTTCTTTTACCAGTTGGGGGAATTGGGCTCTTATCACCTCAATATAACTATCACTTAAAGGAGTTACGTTGTAGTGCTCAGTGTCACATTCAATTGTGGTTTTTCAAGAGGTGAGGTACGTCTATTACTTGATGGTTGGCTGGTTGAAGAGTATATGTGACACACGGTAAATTTTCACTAAAATTTAACTAGTAAATGACAATTTATTTTACTAAATCTAGTCATTAAGCATGCATAAGTTTTGCCTGATTGTTTGAGTAGTTAACTCGCATACAGTAGACTACTGCATCACTTTTGCATTCATGTCATTTTATGAATATTTCATTTTGTCTTATGATTTAAATTGTAAGGCGAGAGGTTATCTCGTTTTCCCAGGTGACCCAATTAATCGCACGCTGCATCAAACACTATGATAAGGGCAAACAAAGCAAATAATAAACTCTCGTAATGGAAAATATTACAAAAATAATAATATTTCCGAAGCATATCTATAAGACACAACTTCGTAAAAATTATCGAACGATAATACATCAGTCACGGTTTCAACTCACGAGACACAAACATATTTAGCACAACCCTAACCTTTGAATTTACAACACTTACTAAGTAAAACTTATCATAAATAAACTTTACAAATTTAACATACTTACATTTCTTGACTAATCTACTCACATCTTAAATAAAATGTACAAGTTTAATAATTGGAGAAAGAGTAAAATGTGGACATTATTCTCCTCTTCCTTATCTTGTTTTAGCCGCCATCCCCACCTCCAATATATTTTTTCGTGTAACATACTCACCCACCCCACATGTTTTCTTCCCCAAAAAGAGTTGACAACAAACTCTTATCTCCTCCACAAGACATATTCTTGCCTATACCTGCTATCCTCCTATTTCGTATAGGTCAACGCAAAACCACAAAGAAAGGTCTAAAAATGGAGACTGGGAGAGACACTTTCATCATACCATTTCAATATTGTCACTTTGGTGTTTGTTTTTGTCCTCTCCAACACCACGCCGCCCCATAGACTAGGAAGAGAGCTCAAAGATGGAGTCATGAGATTGGTTATGAGTTTTGATCGAGGGAGACATTTCCCAGGAATAGATGCTTCCTTCTTCCCATGCCAAAAGTCATGGCAAGGACTTTCTCCTTTGATTCTTTTTATGCTACTCGAGGGGTTGAAGACACACACAAATCCAATCTCAAACTCACCACAAGAATATTGCTCCTGAAGGTGTTGGGTTAAACTACTTGCTCAAGATCGGTTAGGATTCGATTTGTGTGGGGACTCTCGAGTTAGCTTCCATTTTCAACATCTCAAATCTCGTTTTGATAAGGTTTAACTTTTCTCTTCTTATGAAATTTTGTTGTATTTAAACCTTGAATGAAGGGATGTTAAGTTTTGATGCCATGTATTTGTTTGTTTCACATGGCGTTATGTTATTTACCATCAATCCCTTAGTGATAAATTGTGATTGATTCGAATATAAATTCATTTCGAGACTCGTGGTATCCACAGTCGACACTTATGTTGTTCACCTTGGTTTGATATGAAATATGTGCTAAAGAAATCACCCTCCTTTGTCGTTATAAGTTGTTCGAAAACTTATGTTAATAAGTTAATCAAGTAAACCAGGGTCATGTCGACCCGAGTACATAGTAGTGTAAGCCTTGTGTTACCCGTCGAGCCTGCTTCATCCTTAGTATGTCTGACAAATGATGAGGTCGCGGTAGTACCGCAACGCATGTGTCATGCTTAGACTAATGTGATAGGGATGTTGCGTATGAGCCTTGGGATAAAATGAGCCTAATGTTTCTTTCCACTAGGTGATAAGTGTTGGTTAGGATCGACTCACTACGGATCCGCCACTATAGTGAGTTAGTCTTTGAGGTTGACGTAAAGGTCTTGGCAAAACAAACTCCATGTCCCGACTCGTGACGTTAACAAACCTCTAGTTTGATCTTTATGTTACCCTAGCACCACATTTCAAATTCATTTCTTCCACCATATTAATGGTCACATTTGGTTGAGCCTTTTACTCGAGTAGATTGTATTTGTATAGTATGTCGTTTAGTATTTGAGCAACCACGGGGTCTGGGTTCAAAATCAAGCCACGTTGTGTCAATCCGAAAAGTGTTTAGCTACTTTCCTGGTGTCAAAGTTAGTGCCCTGGTACTCAAGATTGGATAGTATATTTTGCTACTAAAACTTGTAACAAAGGAAAATTTGTTTCCCTGTACTACTTGGGCCGCAGCCCAGCTCAAACATCCCAACAAAAATTCCTTACACTATCATTCGGCCAAACCAAACTCTCACATGTATTGCATGTCGGGCCTAGGCCCAAGCATGGTGCCCTGTTGCATGTCAATTCCGGGCCTCAGCCCATAATAATTTAGGGGTGCGTTTGATAGTCCAAACAAAACAACAACGTAAAACTGGTAACATAAAATGGAAAATTATTATAGATATAAACTCGTCTACGACATATTTGAGCCTTCTAACTTAGACATACACATATATGCAACGTCAAATAAACAAAAGGGTAATGTGATGATACAATGAAACAAATGTTTTTCCAACATAGTCTACGTAATAAAGTTTTACGAAAACAAAGTCAACATTTATGATTCACGTGACCAAAAGTAAACATATATATGTCAAGGGATCTATTAGTAGAAAAGCATGTATCTTAGGAGCAATTTTTGACAAACAAATAAAGACCACTATATCATTTGATCATATATTAAATTTGAAAGTCTTCGAATTTAACTCAAGTATTTTCTAAATACAATTAGAAAATAAATCAATTATATATAAATGATTTTGACAATATCATTTTGTGTCAACTTAAATAAGTGTATATACATTTATATACTTACTAGTGTAACATTGTAAGTATTTGTTTTAAAAATCAAACTTTGGATATTAAACCATTATAGTGTCAACATGAAAAGTATATAGATACTTTCGTATACTTACTAGTAAAACCATAAAATCATTTTACATCTAAAAGTTTAGTTTTATTTCAATTATAAAACAATTGAACTATTTTAAGTAAGGAATACTTAAAACAATGAACTAAATATTGCCCTCCTTATCTAGGTCGCGTGTCGGTGCCGTTTCACAACAAACACTAAATCCCGCTTTCGGATTGCATTTTGCTAAGGTGAGTCTCATAGCCCCTCTTTTACTTGATAAACTGTTTTATACTATTGGGGTGAGAAAATATGCAAAACCTTTTTATGGACCTAAACTATTGCATGATTTCTATTACGTGGTTTAGCCTAAGCCCTTATGTCCCTAGAGAAATGCCCCTTTTCATGAACCGTCAATTCCCCATTGGGAAGCGCGAATATTATAAATAGATCTATTGAGGGTGACTCCTCCGTTCGGTTGGCCATGCTTAGGCCAAGGCGAAACGTATACCATGTCGGAATCGAGTGTTGAGGACAAAACACTCGCTATGGGCCCTATATTGTATGATATCTGTTAGCATACAGAAGCGTCATAGTATCGGTTGCATGAACTTAGAGCTAACGTAATAGACATTCATCCATATAAAATTATATTCGTTGTAATGATTATATGACTTTGCTTTGGTCCAAACTTATTGTTTTAACTTAAACCTATGAACTCACTGACTTTTAGTGACCTTTTAGCATATTTTCTCGGTGCTTAAGTTATGTGTCATGGAGGCAAGGCAAGAAGCGGGTTAATGGTCGTAGTAGTATTAAAGAAGTGTTTTACACAAACGATGTTTTAAATTGGGACCACCGAACTTATGGGATGTGCCCATTTATTTAAACTATGTTGAAAGACAATGTTTTAAAACTATTTTATGAAATCAAACGGAGTATGTATTCCGTTCTTTATTACTTGTGTTGTGATCACCAATTTTGTAACGCTCCCAAATAACACGTATGCTTCCGCTAAACAAATTTGGGGGTGTTACATATTGGCATCAGAGCCAGGGTTATAGAGAACTAGGTACATATAAATCCTAAACTATAACCACTTTTTACAAAAACATCATACTACGACCGTCAGTTGCCGCTTGCCTTACTTGCCATACTACTTAGAATTCATTTAAATAGGATTTCATGTTTTATTTCCTATTTACTAGTGCACTATTTCATATCCATCATGAGTACTTTTCTACATACTTACACATATGCACCGTCTTGTCACAGACCATGCCTTCACCAGCCTTCCCTCACGATGTTCAGGAGGACATCCTACTTGCTCACTCACCTACCATCCATCAGCTTGCACACATGGCCACCGACCTTACATTCGAGGCCACTCTAGCGGCTCGACCAATTATTGCACCTACTCCATCATGCATCGACCCTTACCACCACTCCATCGGCTTTGTTGACACGCAGTGAAACCCGCATGATCGTGAGAGTACACGGATATAGAGGCGGTATTCATTCATGCCCGCACTAGCTTCTCGGATGACCCGCAGCGCCTACATGGGTCCTCTTACTACTTGAGTCATCGACACCATCATCCACCGAGTCACCACCTCACCAAAGACTCGGGAGGACTACGATTCCTACTCGGATGAAGACCCGAAGAAGAAGAAGATTCGGAAGAGGATCACGAGGAGGAGCTACGAGCCTATCCGACCGAGAGTGTCCCCTGGACATGTTAGCACAGCAGCGAGATATGGATACACGGGTGCGGAGATTGTCCAGAGTATTCGAGAGATAGGACAGAGCTCCAGGATGGCTCAGGGGTTGGGCGAGGACATGGATATTGATGCACCATTTGGATTGGGACAGAGAGCTGCTTTCCTCCGTAGCCAGGAGGAGAGTGATGAGGTTGTTTGGAGAGACATTGATTGCTTGGTTTGTTCTGTACCACATATCGCTAGTCCGAGCTACATTCCATCATCACCTTCATTTATACCATCTGCATCAAGCATGGAGCGCCTTGCTCGCGCCACTAGACAGCTCGAGACTATTGAGGTAGCTGCACTGATTGAGGCACAACCCGATGCGGACTCCATCGGGATCTCCGGATGATGGTGACTCTCCGAGAGAATGTTGATTGATTAGATTCTCATGAGACCTTGCTAGGGGTCCATCTTGATCGACTAGAGAAGTCGATCCAACACGCTTGCAAGCTTGCGAGCAGCGTGTTGAGGGTTTAGACCGAGTCACCGATGTGTTGTTTGAGAGCATGGAGCTCGAAAGGCAGGAGAGGATTCGATTGAGTTCTGAGTTTGAGGCTCAGATTGAGGGCGTTAGAGAGTTGGACGACAGGACACGGCGTTGGGCGGAGGTCAAGCCGGATGCACGGTCGACTTGAGGAGTTAGAGCGTATCCAGTGGATGTCTAGAGATACTGCCAGAGAGGAGTGGCAGAGGACCACAGGTTTGGAGTCTATGCTGGCCTCTCAGATGAGGCATATCGCGAGTTTGGAGGATACACATCGAGAGTTAGTTGCTACCATCGAGCGACTACGTACCGAGTGTGGACATCCTTAGATCCTATTGCATGATGTATTACACTAAACTAGATTATAACAGTTAGTGTTAGTTATGACTCTTGTGTTTCCGTTGTATTTCCGTTGTAATTTCGTTGTATTTCCGTTGTATTTCAGTTGTATTCCATCTAGTATCTCATCATGTACTCTAGGAACCTTATAACCGAAGTTCTATCTATGACAAACTTATTTTCCCTATCCAATTGTCTTTTCTTTCATAGATCGCTCATATGATCTATCTGCGATAGTTACACTATTATCTGGCGCTTACCTTGTTTAAAAGGTTCTATATCTCATTGCCTTTCTTCTTCGTGAAATGCCGCCAAAGCGAAGATCAAACCGCACCAACCACGGTGGAGCTTCCAATGCTCCTATTCCGGTGAGAGTTACTCGCAACCGAGCTGCAAACTCGCTATTCCAAAGCAGTCACACACGATCGACCGCCAAGCCACTACTCCCGCTAGAGTTACTCCAATTCAACCTACCATGAATCAAGCTATGATAGACCGACTAGTCAATGAGCGAGTGAATGCCGCTTTGGGCTATGACAAACCACTCGTCTACTAATGCTGGAACTTCGAGACCACCTACCCATAGCCGCACTTGTACCTATCAAGACTTTCGTAAGACCATGACTGGAAGCTTTAGTGGAACCGAAGGAGCTGTCGGTCTGACCAGATGGATCGAGAAGCTCGAGACTGTGTTCCGAATCTGTAACTGTGAGGAAGAGTCTAAGGTTAAGTACGCATCATTCACTTTCACGGATGCTGCCTTGACTTGGTGGAACAACTTCTTGAAATCTGCAAGCATAGATGTTGCCTATGCCATGCCCTGGGAAAGCTTCAAGGAGATGGTACTTCGAAAGTACTGTCCTCGTAATGAGATCAAGAAACTCGAGCATGAGTTTTGGAACCTCAAGGTTCAAGGCACAAACATGGCTGCTTATAACCAGCGTTTTCAAGAGCTAGCCTTACTGTGCCCTGAAATGGTTCTAACTGAGACCCGATTGTTGGAAAGGTACATCGGAGGATTGCCCCAATCTATCAAGGGCAATGTCACCACTTCTAAGGCTGCCGATCTCCATGAAACTATCGAAATAGCCAACAAACTCATGGACCAAGTGATTGAGGATTCCATGGACAAAGTGGTTGGCAATAAGAGGAAATGGGACGACCACTCTCAAAGCTACAACAACAATGGGTACCGTGGTAACAACAGTGGAAACAACAGCAACAATCAGAACAAGAAGCAAAATGTTGCTAGAGCTTATGCAGCTGGGATTGGAGAAAGGAAACCGTACGGAGGAACTTCACCATTGTGTAACCGATGCACACTGCATCACAAGGGACAATGTACAGTCAAGTGCCGTAACTGTCAGAAAATCGGACACTTGACCAGAAACTGCAGGTCCAAGTCATTGGCTACGGTTCAGACATCACCAACTCAGGACCCAAAAGCTGCCATAACTTGCTTTGGTTGTGGTTAGAAAGGGCATTATAAGAATGAATGCCGAAAGACCAGAAACCAAGGCAATGGAGGAAATCAAGGAAACCAAGGAAATCCAGGAAGCCAAGGAAATGGCAGGATTTAGGGAAATGTTGGACAATCGAGTAACCATGGAAATGGCGAAGGAGCTCGTGGAAGAGTCTATGCTGTGACCAAAATGGAGGCTCAGGAAGACCCTAATGTTGTGACGGGGTACGTTCCTTATAAATAACCGTTATGCATCCATATTGTTTGATACGAGAGCTGATAGGAGTTTTGTTTCTAATGCATTTAGTCCACTACTCGATATTGCTCCAACTGCATTAGGCAATGCATACAATGTGGAACTAGCTAATGGTAACGTAGAAAGGGTAGATACCATCATAAGAGGTTGCACCCTGAACCTATTAAACCACCCATTCAATATCGACTTAATACCAGTAGAATTGGGTATTTTTGACGTCATCATCGGGATGGATTGGTTATCAAAATACCATCTCGCCATCATTTGTGATGAGAAGCTCGTCCAAGTGCCCTATGGAGATGAAGTCCTAACGATGAGGGATACAAAAGTGATAGAAGGAATGCGTCAAGGCGCATGTCATTTCCTGTACCAAGGTGTTGAGGTGTATCGAGGAAGGATGTCACATCTTCCTAGCGCAAGTCACCGGAAAAGGCGAAACATAAAGAAGAAAAACGTCTCGAGGGCGTGCCAATAGTGAGAGAATTTCACGAGGTCTTTCACGAAGACTTACGGGACTTCCGCCACCCGACGGGTTGAATTTCATATCGATTTAGTGCACGGTGCCACTTTGTGGCAAGAGCACCTTATCGATTAGCTCCAACGGAACTCCAGGAGTTATCAAACCAGTTGTCGGAACTTGCGGAAAAAGGGTTCATTAGACCAAGCTCATCACCATGGGGAGCACCAGTCCTGTTTGTTAAGAAGAAGGACGGAAATTTCAGGATGTGCATCGACTATCGTGAGTTGAATAAACTAACCATTAAGAACCGTTACGCACTCCCAAGGATCGATGACTTATTCGATCAACTGCAAGGTTCGAGTGTTTATTCAAAAATCGACTTAAGGTCCGGATACCATCAACTAAGAGTTCGAGAAGAAGATATTCCCAAAACCGCCTTCAGAACTCGTTACGGACATTACGAGTTCCAGGTCATGCCTTTTGGGTTAACGAATGCACCGGATGTGTTCATGGACCTTATGAACCGAGTGTGTAAACCCTACCTGGATAAATTTGTGATTGTCTTCATTGACGATATTCTAATTTATTCCAAGAGTGTGAAGGAACACGAAGAACATCTTAGATTGATCCTGGAATTGCTAAAGAAGGAGGAACTGTATGCTAAGTTCTCGAAGTGTAAATTTTGGATATCAACTGTGCAATTCCTAGGTCATGTGATCGAAAGTCAGGGTATTCATGTAGATCCTGCTAAGATCGAGTCAATAAAGGATTGGGCGACACCCACAACTCCTACTGAAATTTGTCAATTCTTAGGACTCGCTGGATACTACAGAAGATTCATTGAAGGTTTCTCAAAGATTGCCAAATCTTTAACCAAACTAATCGAGAAAAACACCAAGTTTGGTGGGAGAAAAGAAGAAGAAGCTTTTCAACTCCTTAAAGAAAAGTTGTGTAGTGCACCTATCTTGGCCTTACCCGAGGGTAGTGAAGACTTTGTTGTTTATTGCGATGCTTCACACAAGGGGCTAGGAGTGGTGTTAATGCAAAGAGAGAAGGTGATAGCATATGCCTCTCGCCAGCTAAAAACCCATGAGAAAAACTACACAATGCACGATCTGGAATTAGGATCAGTTGTGTTCGCACTCAGAATTTGGAGACATTATTTATATGGCACGAAGTGTGTCGTATACACCGATCACAAAAGCCTACAACACATTCTGGATCAGAAAGAACTGAACATGAGACAACGCCGATGGTTGGAATTACTCAGTGATTACGACTGCGAGATTCGTTACCATCCTTGTAAAGCGAATGTAGTCGCTGATGCTCTCAGTAGAAAAGAGCAACCAAAACCTCTCAGAGTCAGATCATTGGGTATGACAATCAGTTCACCTCTTCCATCCAAGATTCTTGAGGCTCAGTTAGAAGCACTCAAAGAAGAAAATCGTCCGAATGAGAACCTTTATGGAATGCCAGAAAGTGAAAATGGATTCGTGAAAAGGTCGGATGGAACCTTGTGTTTCAAGGAGCGAAGTTGGATCCCACTTTATGGAGGAATTCGCGATATCATTATGCACGAATCCCACAAATCTAAATACTCCATCCACCCAGGATCCGACAAGATGTATCTCGATCTGAAGAAATTGTACTGGTGGCCAAACATGAAAGCCGACATTGCAACATATGTAAGCCAGTGTTTAACCTGCTCAAAAGTCAAAGCCGAACACCAGAGACCCTCAGGTCTACTAGTACAACCCGACATTCCCGAATGGAAATGGGAACGCATAACAATGGACTTTATTACCAAGCTGCCTAAAACCTCTAATGGTTACGACACTATTTGGGTGATAGTTGACCGTCTCACCAAGTCCGCACATTTCCTACCAATGAAGGAAGGCGACGGAATGGACAAACTTGCGTTTATACCGAAGGAAATCATTGCGTCATGGTGTACCAATCTCCATCATCTCGGACGAGATAGCCGCTTCACCTCAAACTTCTGGAAGTCACTTCAAGATGCCTTAGGATCTAACCTTGACATGAGCACCGCTTACCACCCTCAAACTGATGGGCAAAGCGAAAGAACCATTCAAACTCTGGAAGATATGCTAAGAGCATGTGTGATAGACTTTGGAAATGGCTGGGATAAGTACTTACCCTTAGCCGAGTTTTCTTACAACAACAGCTATCACACAAGCATTAAAGTTGCACCATATGAAGCACTCTATGGTCGAAAGTGTAGATCACCCGTGTGTTGGGCCGAAGTCGGAGAAAGTCAACTCACTGGCCCAGAGCTAATCCAAGAGACTACTGAGAAGATTGTACAAATCAAAAATCGACTGCAAGCAGCACGTGACCGTCAAAAGAGTTACGCGGACAAAAGGAGGAAACCACTTGAGTTTCAAGTGGGAGATAAAGTTATGCTAAAAGTTGCGCCATGGAAAGGCGTAATCCGTTTCGGAAAGCGTGGAAAGTTAAATCCTCGTTATATTGGACCTTTCAAAATTCTCGCAAGGATCGGACCGGTAGCCTACCGACTCGAACTACCACAAGAAGTCACCAGGCACAACGTGTTCCACGTATGCAACTTGAAGAAATGTCTTTATGATGAAACTCTTGTTATCCCCTGGAAGAGATCCAAGTCGTTAAAGATTGAATTTCATTGAGATTAGTAAAACCCTAAAATCGTAAAAGCGTTAAATGACTATTATACCCTTCAACTAATAAGTCGAACGAAACCCGTTAATTATGTTGGACTTTTAAATTTTAATGACCTTTGAAAAAGTTACATTAATATTACTAATGAATTTAACACATTAAAAAGTTACATGAACTAATTACTAGACAATTAAATAAATGTACCAATGTTAAGATGGATGGTAAATAAAATAATGATTTGGTCATTTATTCCGCCACCAAATCAGCCAAATAAAACGCCCCATTTACTCTCCCATTAACTCCCCATTATTCCCATTTAATCTCATATTATCTCCTCATTTGTAACTTACCAAGTCAATTCAAAAATTCACACATCTAGAAACCCTAAACTATTCTACACAAAGTGACGGCATACAATACCCTTTCTCCATTCTCTTTCGCCGACATAAAGGCTCAAGAAAAGGGTGAGCGAGGGTCGTGAGGCTGGAAATTTCGTGGTTGATCGAGGGTTATTGGTGTTGATCGTGGGTCATTGTTGCTGCTGCAGCCGTGGTAATATAGGGTTCAAGAAGGGTTCATTTTGCTTTGTTTCGATCATCATTTTCCTCTCCTTTTCACACGTTATGAGGTACAGCATGCTCTCGTTTTCCTTTTCATTTTCTGAATTCTGGTTGTGGCTTAGGCCTACCATACGCATGCTTTTGGTGCATATAAAACATGTTATATAAAGAGATAAAACATAACTAAGATAAGCAAGGAAGAGAGCATATGAAATCATAAATAAAACTCTTCATATATGTCGAATGAATAGGTGCAACCTGAATTGATTTTTGAACCTGGTTTGGTTTTCGAATCGATCATGGCTATGTCCGACAATGCGTTTGTTTTCATACTATATAAACATGCTATCTCATCACATAAACTTCTGTTTTGATTGTTTCCTTGTCGCATGAATTGGTGTGTCAAAAGTCACATGCTATCATAACTGCATAAAACGTATTCGACCACATGCATGTTTGGTCACTTCTGTATTAAGCTAAAAGGGAGACAAAGGCCACATAAAATGATAAACCATTAAAATATGGGTATGATCAAGGCTGATAAGAATCAAGCATTATAGTGTGTGTCGGTATCGTCATTGCATGTGAATAGTCATTTTGGTTACAGTCATGTGGTGTTTTCCTTTCTATCGGATTGACCCAATTTTGTTACTTAAAATATCATCAATGTCATTAACCATGCATGCGTGAATTTGAATGTGTAAATAAAGAGATGAAAACATAGATGACTTTATGTGTATGTAAACAAACCTTTTTGAATATATATATATATATATATATATATATATATATATATATATATATATATATATATATATATATATATATACGTACAAACATAGCATGAAATCACGATGGTACTTTTCAAATATGGGGTAGTATGCTTTTAACAAAATCTGGTCATACATAGTAGTTTATGTCGTAGTCGTTTGGTCCGAAATTTTTAAGCTAAACGGGTGTGTTCGTGTGTGAGTACTCGGCTAGGGGTTGGCTTAGTAGTGTCTTGGTATCGTAGTCGTATCGAGGGCATGTTTCGAATTCGTTACGATCGTTCGTTTCGAGTCGAGACTTCATGCAAATATTGAAATAATATGTTATACGTATCTTAAGTTTTAAAAATCTCAATTTACACATGTAACCCTAAGCTATGATAAGTTGACACCTTTAGCTTTAAAACTTGGATGATTTACACATTTAAACCCTAAACTATGATGTTGGTTATACTAAACCTTTGAGTTTATTTAATTGTCATTTTAAAACCTTAAATATTATTAGATTGTCAACGACTAAAAATAATCGAACCCTAAACTTATATAGATTGTCATAATAAAACCTAATCTATAAGAATTGTCACTTTTAATACTCTAACTGGAATAAATGGTAACTTTGACTATAATGAATAATATTGCTAAAATGGGAATCTTACAAAAAAATAGAAAGTTACTTAAAATGGAAAGATTACTAAAAGTGGGAACCTGCTAAAAATGAAAAGCCGTCTTAAACAAGTAATCCGATTCTTATAGAATGTTATCTAATTCATATAGGTTCCGGGCGACGGGATTGATCTGGTTTCTTGATTTTACTTTCATTGTGATTTGCTCAGAATAAGGTACAGATATTCTATCCCTTTTCAGTAAGGGTTTCTCATGATTCGTTTACATCTTTTGATATTGGCTTTGAACTGTTATCCTTTGCTCTGAGCCTTTTTATTAAGGTTTCCCTATAACTTGCTATGTTCCCTTTGATTGAATCTCCTATGTGAACTATTTGATATGAACCTTCTGATTTTGAACCTTTCATATGCACTTTGATTATGAACTTTTGCTATGGACCTTGATATGAACCTTTGATATGAATCCTTTTGATATGACCTTGCCTTGACACATCGGTTTGAGACCCGAGCTATCACTAGGCATGGGGTTCCATGTCCGTGTCATTGATGCACCAATGGCATGACTCTAGTGTGTCTGAGTGATGTTACACACCGTCCCTTTACATTGTCGATTATGAGCTCGATATATATTGTATGGCCACCATCTATCATGCATGGGCGTATGGATGCATCCTAGATTTGTTACATTATCGATATGTTATGATTTGTCGGTGAATGATGTAGGTGTAATACGCGTCTTCACAATCTGAGAGCTGATCACTCCATATCATTATATACGCTATGGTTACTATTGGTTACTACAGGCTACTATGGATATATGATTTGATTTGATTTGTTTTGTTGGCTCGTGGTGGATAACTCAACCCCTTTTCCTATGTTTCATTTAACCTACTTTGTTCCTTTGATATACAGTTCGATTTTCCTTACTTTGTTTTCGATTCGCTTTTATTTTATTGTATCGTTATATCTGCTCACTGGGCTTTTTAAGCTCGGTAGCATTTCTTTTCCTGTGGCGGTACATAAGCTAGGAGCTGGGGATTGTTTGGGTTTGAGAGATGAGCTGATATAGAGACCATGCCTAGTCATCTTAGACTTCATTTGATTTTGTTATTATATTTTCCATCTCAGAGTCTTCCTTTTGTATTTATGTATTGATAAGTCTTGTTGACTTGAATTCTCTTGAGATTTATTATAAGACTTCCGCTGTTTGATTTATGTTCATTATGTATGTTCTGATATGACACCATATTGTGATACTTCTACCCTTATCGAGTTGGGGTGTTACAATTATGGTATCGAGCCAGTTTACGACTTGTAGTCGGGACACGTGACATATGGACCCTAGGTTTGACCCGTAGAGCTTAGGTTTGACCCGTGAGGACTTGGGTAGACATTAGGCTTCCGTTTGTTTCGATCTTTTCGATTCGTTTGATATTCGTCGAGGTTTGACTTGGTGTTCTTTTGTCTTGACCGATTCGACCTTCTTCTTCGCGTTTGTTATTCTATCTTCGCACATTCCTTTATCGATCGTTTAGATGGAGACTACTCATAGAGTCGAAGGTGATGGTACCGACCACAATGTTCTTTGCAATAGTTTCGAGTGGAGAGGGTCGTGAAGCGGTCGCACCGACCGCAATCTTCTTGGAGACATCGGGATTTCTTTGGAGGGAGTCGGACGAATCAACGAGGCGCAAAGACGGAGACAAGATTCAACTAGTGGACACTTGGAAGAAGTATGAGCGTAAGAAGTATGGACGGTGTCGTTAGCTATGAGGTGAAACTACTACCAAGATTCGGGCATATTGTGGTCAAATAGTCCAACCGTTAAGATGCTGAGGAGATTCATTTGCTTCATATGATTGGGCACGTTTGGATGATGGAGTCCTATCGCTTGATTCTTCTGTATTACTGCGACCTCGCGTTGTGTTTTAAATCACTTGAATAAATTATGCTCTCTTTGGATGATTTTCCGTTCAGTATAAATTATGTGAATGTTGGATGATTGTTCTGTTTTGGAAGATTTGACGAATTGTGGAAGACCTGATGCTATTTCCGAGCGTGTTTATTTCGATGGTACTTGATATGTTCCGTTACGTTCCTTATATGTTCATTTCTCGATTTGAATCCGTTAGTGATGATTATTTGGACCAACCCTAAGATGTAGAATGGATCGTTAGGTGGTTGATAGGATGATTTTCACGACTTGAGATAAAGTATGGTCATCATGAAGGTATACTCATATGATGCTGGTATTATGACGCGTGGCCAACGTAATAATACTTACATCATATGACGTACCCTCATTGTGATCATAGGATGTCTCGAGGAGTGCCTTAGAGTTTAAAATTTCTGACACCTGATTAAGATTGTCTGAATTTAGCAGGACCTTGGGATCATTCTGCCTACACGTTTAATCTACTTTCATCATTTGCGAATTGATACATTAGAATTCTCGGCAAGCGTTCATCTCTGTAAAGTTTCTACCGTTTGATCTCTGTTACCCTCATTTCGTTTGTAATCTGGTATGTCTCCGTTGTTTTCGTTCGTGTTCACTTCAATTTTCGAGGACAAAAATTTTCTTTTAGAGGGGGAGAGTTGTAAAACCCTAAAATCGTAAAAGCGCTAAATGACTATTATACCCCTCAACTAATAAGCTGTAACGTAAAACGAGCTCGTTAATTATGTTGGACTTTTAAATTTTAATGGTTGCACAAGACATTGAAAAAGTTACATTAATATTACTAATGAATTTAACACATTAAAAAGTTACATGAACTAATTACTAGACAATTAAATAAATGTACCAATGTTAAGATGGATGGTAAATAAAATAATGATTTGGTCATTTATTCCCCACCAAATCAGCCAAATAAAACGCCCCATTTACTCTCCCATTAACTCCCCATTATTCCCATTTAATCTCATATTATCTCCTCATTTGTAACTTACCAAGTCAATTCAAAAATTCACACATCTAGAAACCCTAAACTATTCTACACAAAGTGACGGCATACAATACCCTTTCTCCATTCTCTTTCTGCCGACACATAAAGGCTCAAGAAAAGGGTGAACGAGGGTCGTGTGAGGGCTGGAAATTTCGTGGTTGATACGAGGGTTATTGGTGTTGATCGTGGGTCATTGTTGCTGCTGCAGCCGTGGTAATATAGGGTTCAAGAAGGGTTCGTTTTGCTTTGTTTCGATCATCGTTTTCCTCTCCTTTTCACACGTTACAGTCAAAGATGCTCTCGCTTTTCCTTTTCATTTTACAGAATTGGTTGTGGCTTAGGCCTACCATACGCATGCTTTTGGTGCATATAAAACATGTTATATAAAGAGATAAAACATAACTAAGATAAGCAAGGAAGAGAGCATATGAAATCATAAATAAAACTCTTCATATATGTCGAATGAATAGGTGCAACCTGAATTGATTTTTGAACCTGGTTTGGTTTTATGAATCTGATCATGGCTATGTCCAGCAATGCGTTTTGTTTTCATACTATATAAACATGCTATCTCATCACATAAACTTCTGTTTTGATTGTTTCCTTGTCGCATGAATTGGTGTGTCAAAAGTCACATGCTATCATAACTGCATAAAACCTATTCGACCACATGCATGTTTGGTCACTTATGTATTAAGCTAAACGGGAGACAAAGGCCACATAAAATGATAAACCATTAAAATATGGGTATGATCAAGGCTGATAAGAATCAAGCATTATAGTGTGTGTCGGTATCGTCATTGCATGTGAATAGTCATTTTGGTTACAGTCATGTGGTGTTTTCCTTTCTATCGGATTGACCCAATTTTGTTACTTAAAATATCATCAATGTCATTAACCATGCATGCGTGAATTTGAATGTGTAAATAAAGAGATGAAAACATAGATGACTTTATGTGTATGTAAACAAACCTTTTTTGAATATATATATATATATATGTACAAGCATAGCATGAAATCACGATGGTACTTTTCAAATATGGGGTAGTATGCTTTTAACAAAATCTGGTCATGCATAGTAGTTTATGTCGTAGTCGTTTCGGTCCGAAATTTGTAAGCTAAACGGGTGTGTTCGTGTGTGAGTACTCGGCTAGGGGTTGGCTTAGTAGTTTCTTGGTATCGTAGTCGTATCGAGGGCATGTTTCGAATTCGTTACGACCGTTCGTTTCGAGTCGAGACTTCATGCAAATATTGAAATAATATGTTATACGTATCTTAAGTTTTAAAAATCTCAATTTACACATGTAACCCTAAGCTATGATAAGTTGACACCTTTAGCTTTAAAACTTGGATGATTTACACATTTAAACCCTAAACTATGATGTTGGTTATACTAAACCTTTGAGTTTATTTAATTGTCATTTTAAAACCTTAAATATTATTAGATTGTCAACGACTAAAAATAATCGAACCCTAAACTTATATAGATTGTCATAATAAAACCTAATCTATAAGAATTGTCACTTTTAATACTCTAACTGGAATAAATGGTAACTTTGACTATAATGAATAATATTGCTAAAATGGGAATCTTACAAAAAAATAGAAAGTTACTTAAAATGGAAAGATTACTAAAAGTGGGAACCTGCTAAAAATGGAAAGCCGTCTTAAACAAGTAATCTGATTCTTATAGAACGTTATCTAATTCATATAGGTTCCGGGCGACGGGATTGATCTGCTTTCTTGATTTTACTTTCATTGTGATTTGCTCAGAATAAGGTACAGATATTCTATCCCTTTTCAGTAAGGGTTTCTCATGATTCGTTTACATCTTTTGATATTGGCTTTGAACTGTTATCCTTTGCTCTGAGCCTTTTTATTAAGGTTTCCTTATAACTTGCTATGTTCCCTTTGATTGAATCTCCTATGTGAACTATTTGATATGAACCTTCTAATTTTGAACCTTTCATATGCACCTTTGATTATGAACTTTTGCTATGAACCTTGATATGAACCTTTGATATGAATCCTTTTGATATGACCTTGCCTTGACCTGTCAGTTTGAGACCCGAGCTATCACTAGGCATGGGGGTTCCATGTCCGTGTCATTGATGCACCAATGGCATGACTCTAGTGTGTACGAGTGATGTTACACCGTCCTTTTCATATCTCGATTATGAGCTCGATATATATTGTATGGCCACTATCTCGTCTGCAGGGGCGATTGATGCATCCTAGATTTGTTACGTTATCGATATGTTATGATTTATCCGGTGAATGATGTAGGCATATGCTGGCTTCACAACTGGAGCCGATCACCCATATCTCGTTATATCCGCTATGGTTACTATTGGTTACTACAGCTACTATGGATATATGATTTGATTTGATTTGTTTTGTTGGCTCGTGGTGGATAATGGCCCCTTTTCTCTGTTTCATTTAACCTACTCATTCCTTTGATATACCAGTTCTCGATTTTCCTTACTTTGTTCTCGCCTCGGCTTTTATTTTATTGTATCGTTATATCTGCTCACTGGCTTTTAAGCTCACCGCATTTCTTTTCCTCTGCGGTACATAAGCTAGAGTGGGGATTGTTTGGGTTTGAGATGAGTGATATAGAGACCATGCCTAGTCATCTTAGACTTCATTTGATTTTGTTATTATATTTTCCATCTCGTAGTCTTCCTTTGTATTTATGTATTGATAAGTCTTGTTGACTTGAATTCTCTTGAGATTTATTATAAGACTTTCGCTGTTTGATTTATGTTCATTATGTATGTTCTGATATGACACCATACTGTGATACTTCTACCCTTATCGGGTTGGGGTGTTACATTATGGACCGAGAAATCAAACGACTTAAGCAAAGCTGCATTCCTATCGTCAAGGTCCGCTGGGATTCTCAAAGAGGTCCTGAATACACGTGGGAGCGTGAAGACCAATTCAAGCGCAAATACCCACATCTTTTCTCCACTTCAGCAAGTAATTCTAAATGAAAACCGAGGACGGTTTTCCCTTCTAAGGCGGGGAGGATGTGACACACGGTAAATTTTCACTAAAATTTAACTAGTAAATGACAATTTATTTTACTAAATCTAGTCATTAAGCATGCATAAGTTTTGCCTGATTATTTGAGTAGTTAACTCGCATCTGATGAAAATGCATCACTTTTGCATAGAATTAGAAAATTCCATAGAGAAGAGTCGGTTACCCCAAATATTATCTAGCATAAGTTTGCTCGTAGATTTGTCGTTAGTTACGTTATTTAGCAGTTTATTAGTTAGTTTGTAGCGTAGTTTAGTTTAGTGCAACACCGTGGAGGAAGGACGGGTCTTTACCCACTGTATCCCTGATCCACAGGCCGTCAGGAGGTCGGTTAGTTTGTAACCTATAAATACCCTCCACCTTGCAAGGTAGAGGGTTGGATGTTCTTTGGTAATCTAATATTCCACAAGTTTCTCTTACTAGAATATCCCACTTTCTCTCTCTCTAAAATCATCTATGTGCTTAGTGTATTAACTTTATGTTATGTAAGTGAAAACCAATATCCTACAATTGGTATCAAGAGCCATGGTTAGATCATATCTTGCACATCTTTGGATTTCTAGTGGTTTTTAGGTGGTTTTTTGAGTTTGAAAAAGTTTAGTGGTTTGTGCATCATTTGGTTGATTTCTTGTGTTAAAGCTTGGATTTTGTTAGTACTTTTATGTTTAGAATCATCACAAGTGTTTAGGTTTTCATTTGGTAAGCTTGAATCATCTTGGTTGGGTTGTTTTTGGATTGAAAAGTGATGTTCATGTTGTTTTCATGCTAGCGACTTGACCTATGGAGTTGTTTCTTAGTAGCGACTTGCTTTGCAATTTTGTAGCGAGTTACTGATTTTGGAGCTAGCGACTTAGGCCTAGCGACTAACAAAGACAAGTAGTGGAATCTCCACTAGGGGTAGCGACTTGGTGTTAGCGACTTGGTGCAGAGCGAGTTGCTCTTTAGCGACTTGAATCTTTAGCGACTTGTCTAGCAATTCTTGCCAAAATTTTGCTAGCGACTTGAGGCTTAGCGAGTTACTACTTAGCGACTTGCATTTGTTTAGCGACTTGGGACTTTAGCGACTTGGTGGTATAGCGAATTAGGTGTTGGCGACTTGGTGTTAGCGACTTGGAATTATTGCTATTTAGTTGCTAGCGAGTTGGTTCAAAATCTCTAGCGACTTGGGGGTTCGTAATTTGATACTAACATCTTAGATACTTGGTATTTTGCTACTGGGATTTCCAATAACTTGGGGAGTAATTCAAAACAACACAATGTCAGTCATCACTGATCTTTTAATCACCAAAGTACTTGCTCTCTATGACACAGCACAGAATAGTGAAACAAAATGCTTCCCTGAATGCTCGACATTTAATGATTCAGCATCAATTAATCAAAACAACTCAAATGACTCACTCTTAATGTTTGAAAATGATGCTAAGAATATGGAATGAAAAAGTGAGCCCTTTCAACATCTCATTTAGCTTCTCAAACTACTGTTATCTACAACCATGGATCGAACAAGTTGTGCCATCCTTCGTCAGGATTTTCCCACTTTGACAATAACTGTTTTACTTAACTTAGAACGACTGAGGATTCAAATTACCAAAGAAAAGTTCTCAACTGATGATTCTCATGCCACTCTTCAAACTATCTTCAATCAATTTCAGCCACTTATCCGGAAGAATACTCCTCGATTTTGATGATATCATGGTGGAATATCTTTCAAGAAACACACGGAATGGAAATTCATGAGTTCGAAACTCATTTATTCAACTTATGAGTAATATGGAAACATACATCTAGGAAGTCGCAAAGAGAATAACAAGTGAATGAATTGAATGAGTGCCAAGAGACACCATGGAGCAATTGTGACATGTCATGCAACATTCAGTTGAACCGTGAATGACACCGATTGCGAGAATCTCGGTTGTAATGAAAAGGATGAAGAGAACAACAACGATCTCAAATTCTCGAGTCGAAAAGGTATCAATCGATAAGGCACACTTAAGCGATCACATAAATTCTCATGAAAAGGTACCTGACTCTTACTCTGAACATAACATCGTGGAATCGATCTTTGTTATGCCTGAATCTAATGCAAATAACATGATTAAAAAAAGGGTATATGATGAGCTTTCAAACAAATTTTCAATTCTTGAAAAATATTGTATCTCATTGCAAATTGAAATACAACAAAAGGATGAAATGTCTTATGCAAAAAAACCGTGTACTAATCAGGAACTTCGAATTTGAGAATTTTTGAAATTAATCGGTTAAAATCCAGATTCGGGACAAAGATTGACCATTGGCAATGAAATTACTTCTTCGAAGTCCGAAATATGATTTGTCATGAGATGAGTGATACACTAGAATCTAGAAATTCGAACTTGCTCTTTGTGTGTCCAACCTACTAAGAGAAAATGAGCATTTAAGAAAGAACCTTGAGGAAACAAATTCTAAGTTAGTCAATCAATCTAACCTCTTGATGAAAGACATTGATGACCTCAAAGCCCAAATTCAGGATAAGAGCTTCAATATTGTTGCCCTAAAAAATGAGCTTAGGAAGTCTGTTGGAAATAGGATGAACACTAAGTTTGCAAAACCTTCAACTTTGGGAAAGTCAAATGTTCAGAACCACTCGAAACGAGCAGTTATTAAACAACCTAATGCCTTTAGGTGCGAAAGAGTTAAACCATCGAAATCTAAGCTTACCTCCCAAGTTGATAATATATCATTTTGTCAAAACCGGTCACTTCATTGCCTAGTTCGGATATGATGAATCTCAAACCTCGGACTTATGTTCAATACTCTCGGATCGAAATGCAATAAGTATAACTAGCTCTCATGCAAAACATCATTTGGTGATCAATCCCTAAGAAATACTCTAATCACAAAAGGACAAATAGTCAAAACAAGGTTGTGCACTCATTTAGTTCAACTAACGGTGGTTTCAAATGGATTCCCACCGGACTTTTTAAGTTTAGGACTTAAACGAACTTACATTCCTAGATCATGCCTCAAGTGGATTCCAGGAAAACTCTTCAAGAATGTAGAACCTAATAGGATCCCCATTAATGATACGTCGTGTTATCTTGTGATGCATCCAAATGTGAGATTAAACATGTCACTAACCCTTCTATGTGCAATTCTACATGTGCTTCGAGACAATGTGCTCTCGATCTTTTTAGGTACAATGCTCAACTCAATCAGAACTTCATTACTTGGTTCCCATCGAAATGAACATAGCTCATTCGGGAGCTATAGCTTGCCGAGTTGATGTACTTCTTACTTTGACTCCTATTCTTCTTGAATCGGGACTCGCTTTTTCGTGTATATCAAGTGTATAAATCAAGTTTAAAAACAAATCGATCTTATATACCTTTTATATATTTCATTCTTTTAAATTCACAATTTTATCATTTTCCTCAATCTAATAAAGAATACATTCCTTGTTATCGATAACATCTACGGTCCTAGAAATGTCATTCAATAATGGCACGGATCATAGATGAAGTTCGAACAAATGATATATTCTTGTTTTATAACGGGTTGGTTAATGTCAATCAATGGTCTTTGATGACATTGATTGAGGAGATTTTGTATTAGTTTTCTTGATTATCTATGCCATTGGCTTCTGTCTTTGGTTATGATGTTTGCTCATTTGTAAGTTGTGGTTGTGTCTTGCTTTTGTGACTTCTTGGTTATGCTTTTGTAACTATCTCGGTTATGGTGTTTCTCTCGGTTATAGGTTGTGGTCGTATCTTGCTCATGTGATTATCCTTGTGTACCCATGTATTGAGTGCCTTGCATTAAATGCTTATTTGATTAAATGTTTATTTGATTCATGGTTATCATTGTGATTATCTATGCTAGAGACTTAGTCTAAAATCCTTGTTAGCAACTTACCACTCTTGCCTCTAAACCATAGGGACCGAATGTGTCAAATAGCCAAAAGAGTTTTACACTAGCGACTTACCATACTTCACTCTAAAACCACAGGGACCGAATGTGTCAAATTGCCAAAATTCCTTCCTATACCCCTAGCGACTTACTAATTTTTTTTATTTCTTAAATAAGTTTTTTCTTTTCTTTTTCTCTTTTCTCTCGTTTTTTTCCTTCTCGTCAAAATAAATAGTTCATCTTAGCGATTTAACAGTGGTATGTCTCGAATCTCTCCTTATTTGTTCTCTCTTACGCGATTGTGTTTCGTTTCTAACTTGTCATTTTAACGGATCCTCCGAGCTCGTGAATTGTGTTGTTTGATTCCCACCTAGGTTTGATTTATCATGTAATCGTGTTTTGTTGTTATTATGATGTTGCAAGTGTACAAATTTTTGGTATATCTTATCTTGAGTGCTTGTTAATTTGTTTCCATGTCTTGGTGGTGAATGATTGGTGGTTTGGGTCGTTTGTTTGTTGAGATTATAAGTGTTCTTGGTAGCGACTTAGGTAGTGTTATTGATAGCGTTATTGTTCTTGATGGCGACTTAACGTTGTTCTTGGTAGCGACTTAGCTTAAATGTTCATCGTGGCGAGTTAGCACTCAACTTAGCGACTAAGTTGCTGTGGCGAATTAGTGTATTATATTCTGGCGACTTGGGTAGCGACTTAGTTGTCAGCGATTTGTCTTTACAAGTTACCGAATTAGTAACATTAGAGACTTAGTTAACGGATTTGTAGCGATTTGGTTATGTTACTGTTCATGGCGACTTGTCTTTACAAGTTAGCGAATTAGTAACAGTAGCGACTTAGTTAACAGATTTGTAGCGACTTGGGCATGTTACTGTTCATGGCGACTTGTCTTTACAAGTTAGCGAATTAGCATATATAGCGACTTAAAGAGCTAAACTATTAGCGACTTGTCTGTGGTACTAGTGATGGCGACTTGTCTTTACAAGTTAGCGACATTGTTCACTTTCATGTTGCGAATTAGTCCGGTTTAATGACTTGTCTATCTATAACTTTAGACATATTTGGTGGATCTTTTAGGGTCTAGGGTTATTAAAATGTTTAAGGTTAATTGCTAAAGTTGATCTCATTCACACAATACTTAGGATCTCCTGATTCAACTTGTTGAGTCAACATACTCTATGTAATCTGCTATGACATTTCTGTTTAGGTAAACGGTACTTGGTTTCTCTCACGACAACCAAATGTTACTTTTTGCCTCATACATATTTGTTATATCACTTCTACATTTGTATCTTGGCTCATGACATGATCCCTTTGCAATGCACTCTTTAACCTTTTAATTCCTTATCAACTCGTCGTGTGAAAATCTATCTAAAGGATTCTACTTCATTGAAATATCTCACTTATGCCACTCAATCATTCTCTATATGAGTTTTGGGGACTCCTTCTGAGTTACTATTTCTATGTGTCTATGTCATAAGGGTGCTCTCAATGTTGTCTCACTTATCATTTATTATCTAACTCGTTCCCAATCATTACTGTTGATTGTATGTTTACTTAGATCATCAATGGAAAGTTCAAACCCTGAAAAGAGCGTTACCCTTCGGCATCATCCAAAGTTCTCTCAGACGAAGAAATCCTTCCTGTGAGTCAATGGGTGATATTGGAAAAAGTAAGCGTTATGTGGACCTACAAAGCTACAACAAAATCCGATACTCAAAGTGTCTATTGACATCCTCAAGAACACAAACTTCTTCGGTGCCATTACCAAGCAATGCTCAATTCCCACCATTTACATTCAACAATTCTGGAACACCATTCAATGGGACAAAATCACAGCTCAATACTCTTGCAAACTGGATGACAGGGAGTTCACGATTGATTCTGCTATTCTTAGCAAGGCTCTTGGAATCACCCCATGTAACCCCAACCTTCGTTCCGAATCTCCACCTGGTGCTGACGATCTGATTGTCTTTCTAATTGGGTTGGGTTATCAGAACAACATATTAAGAGCATCCGACATCATCACTGGACACATGTATCAACCCTGGAGAGCTATTACAACTATTCTCAACTTGTGCTTATCTGGCAAAACATCAGGGTTCGATAAAGTGAGAATTCCCATCTTGCAAATTCTATGGGGTATTGTCAATAGGGTTGATGTGAATGTCTCAGATCGTATTTGGGAAGAATTTTCCTTATCAATGAACACATTCATATCTGATAGAACAAATTTTCAGAACAAAGCTCAAGGCCGAAAGAAACAGAACAAGCTTGTGATTCCCAGCATCAGATTTTCAAAGCTTGTCATCCAGTTCTTGCAACAAACTAACAACTTCAATCCTAGGACTGAATCAACTATACACAAAGCAGAAGATGAATTTGTTTTAGGAAACCTGAAATATGTTCCTAGAGGTATGGATAAAGAAATATTTGGACTGCCAATTCCTGATATTCTACTCACGGATGATATCAAGAAAAAGGACTACTTCAAACAGTTCATGAAAATTGCTGCAAGATCATCTGTTAATGTCACACCCACTCCCTCACAACCCAATGCTCCCAAGACCATCTCTGGCTCTAAAGCATCTTATGCCTCTCTTCCTAAAAAGAGACGCGAAAGATCTCAACAGTCAGACTCCTCATCCAAAAAGCATAAAGAAAAGAAGAAGAAGGTGGAAAAAGAAATTGGTGACAATGCTGAGGGAGCAAGGGATAGCTCCAAGGTAGTTGATGAAGATGATGCTGCTCTGCAAATGGGGATCCAGCAAAGCCTAGAGAGTCAGAATATAAAAGCCCCAGTTGGAGGAATCGTGTTAAGAGAACCTGATCAAGTGCCTCGACAATCCACCTCGACCATAAAAGACAAAGGAAAAGGGGTTGCTAGTGTTGAAATAGAACAAGCAGCTCACATGCTTCTAACAATCTCATCATCTCCATCAAGCACCACCAATCAATATGAGCTGAAGAGAAGAGCGGAATCATCTCCTGCTAAAGAACAATCTGGATTGGACAAAGTGCCTGAAACGTTTAAAGAAAATCTTACACTTAGTGAGACTCAATCTGGCCAGAATGTTGACGCTCTTTTGCAAAAAGGCTCACAGGAGAATCTTGAGACAAGATCTGATGAGACCTTGCAGATGGATGAACCAAATCGTCTACCAACTCTCTATCTTCACTTAAGGATCTCGATCTGATTTCACTTTGGAGATCAATACATAAATGACAAACCTTTGATCTTGCACAATCCATGTTTACGGTCAACATTCAAGAAGATACATCAACCATTCCTCCGATGTCAAGATCTTCACTTACCCCGAACCGGTCATCACAGCTTGTTGATACGGATGCTCCACTGCGTCACCACCTCGGATCCTTACCTCGGATCAACTCTTGGACAAAGTCGTAAAAGGATAGAAGCCCTTGAAAGGCAACTTCCTAAATCTGTTGATTCCTTGTGGATCGTGTCTATAGATTGGAGAACCTCAACTTCAATGAAGGGGTTCTTGCCGCCATTGAAGGGAAGTCAAGGATCTTTGTGGAATGGGCAATGGAGGCTCCACTTAGACGATTCAAGGACCTACCTATCACCGATATGAGAAGCACTCTGTTTGAAAAGATGAATGAAGTGAAGAGGACAAGCATGAGGTTCACAAGAAACTCTATGAGGCACTTGAAGAATCCATTAAGTTCGACAATTATGAGCGATATATGATTGACATCAAGGAAAAGGAAGCTAAAAAGAAAAGGAGAGCTATTGTGTTGGAAACATTGAGGAAAGACCGTAAAGATCCTCCTCCACCTCCACCACCAACGGGCGCTGGAACTCGAGGTGGTGAACCTTCTATGACAACCAACACACCTCCACCACAACCACCATCATCACCGCCAAAACCTTCCAATCAATCAAGTCCTACAAGTGAACAAGGCACTCGGAAGAAATCACCGCTTGGACGACGGTTGATTCAAGGTTCACATCCACACCCACCTCCTTTCACGATGCTCAAATGGTTCACGAAGAGTCGCATGTCATGACAGAGTCGAATCGATGAAGATGATGCATCAACTAAGCATATTCCTAAGCCATCGAAGAAGATTGGTTTGATGATTACAGCGGTAAACGCCTGACACATCGAGTTGCACCGTCAAGGGACATAATTCAAAGTTGTATCATTGAAGATATACCTCCTTCTCCGAACCTACATGGTCCATCCACGAGTCCGACTCAATGATACCCGACAACAATTGGGTATCTACTATCACCGACAATTATGAAGAACCTGTGAAGACTCTCTTCTACACTTCTTTGGTGATATGGGAAGCTTCATTAAATGGTTTTGTGAATGGAAGAGTATCTCATCCTTAACTCCAAGAGATCTTGAAGGACACCTTATGAAATTGTTAAGGTCTTCCATTCGGATGCCAATCAACTTCAATACCGGATGGAAGAATGCCATAAGATGCTTAATGACCAAGTCGGTGAGCAAATTAGCCGCTTCAATGTTCACAAATCTCTTCCTCTTGGTGGTGAACCTGGTCAGATGACCATTCAGGCTGAATTCTTCTTCAACCATGACTTGGACTATCTTTGTGGTCACTCTGCTGAAAGAAGACCTGCACTATCAATATCCAAGATGAAAGCTGCTTCCTACCCTGATCAGGGGCTTGAACAGATGGTTCCTGATCATTTCTGGGTCAATGAAGAACTTAAATATGACATTGCCGCATCATATGGTATTTCACACTGGTGGTACAAAAAGAAGAACTTCTATATTGAAAGACATAGTCTTGATAAAAGACGCAAGAAAGTTAGATCCGAGCTCCGTATCTTAAGTGTGGTTCGTGTAGAGATCTTCCGATATATGGATATGAGTATTTGATGAAGATTGTCCTTAAGAGATCGATTTGAAAGAATATACTATTGAAGAAAACGACTTCAAACATCTTGCCGAATGATTTCAAGATCTCTACCTTACGAATATTCAAGGACACCTTGAGCATTTGCTCGTCCGTGAGAAAAAGGCCCTCTCTCTTTGTTACTCTTTGGATACGAGGCTTAGTAATTGAAAAGCGAGTTGAGGACTTCCAACTCGGCATGGAAAGCTACCAAACCGGGATAAACCTTACATGTCCTCAATGGAATGCCACAGGCATGAATTTCATCATGAATACAAAGTCCTTGACACCCGAGAGCCGTCATCTTTCTTGTGAGATATGGGACTCGCATGCTTATGAGACTATGTGAGCTCTACAAGTTCGGTGATGGTGCGCTCAAATTGGTCGAAGAAGAACTTGACACGAGTGAAAGAAGTCAAAATTGATATGAAATCTTGGGTTAAGACTACTTTTGGATGATGATGACTTGAAGAGGTGTGAACATTTCATTGTTGCAATCGGGCGAAGACTCAAGACACGAAGGATCTTCCGCGACCTTGAAAGTTTTGTTGGTGGAAGGCTTGGGATGGTCACTACAAACTTCTTCGAGAACGGAATAAAGACATCTTGGGACTCCATCTCTTTTATGTATTAAATATGTGTATTATGTGGTGTACTAACTTTGAACCATTGTAATGCATGTAATAGCGATAGGTTTTGTCTTGTGGATTCCTCTTAAAAAAAAAGGGAAAAAAATGGTGTCTTCTTCTTTTCATATAAAACCGGACACATTTTCTCCAACAAATGTTTTTGCCTCATACATATTTAAATCACTTGAGATCCAAAATCTCAAAGGATTTGAAATTTTTGATCGGGGGAGAAAATGTGTTATAAATATGAAAAATGATTAAAAGATGACCAATTTTGTGCATCTCGCTCTCTAATATGTGCTAAACAATTTTCGAATCTCGAAGCATATATTAAGGGGATCATTTTCTTTAACAAATTCAAGACTTGTGGTACACAATTTTCCGGTTTTCTAAGGTACCTTGATTGTATGTTAAATGGCTTCTAATCGCTTGGTGATCATGCGCACTTCAATATAAAGGGTTCCTCTAGTATGTGCAAAACTCTTTTCAAACCTAGAAGCACATATTGAGGGGGAGCAAAATCATGAAAACCTCATCCTTCCCCTAAATGCTCTATCTACTTGATTCGATTTGGGAAGTGATGTTGATATCTTTCAGAAAATGGTATTCAAAGAAGTTAATTCTTCCTCTTGCCTCCGTGTGCAAAACGATTTCAAACAATTCATGCACATGTTGAGGGGTAGAACTTATTCTAAAAATATCAAAAACAATTCAGGTACAAAATGTTTTGATGATATATCACAAGTATCTGGATTGATTTTCAAATGGTTTTCAATTGGTTCCAATGGCAGATGAACAATACCAAATAGACCGACCAACTTTACTTTATGTACGGTGATATAAGGATGATAAGGTTAGGTATGTGTTCCCATGATCCGCCAGAACCGGAGGGATCTAACCGAGGACAATCTACTAGATAGTGTAGAGTCTTTAGGTATATTGAAAAAAGGAGAAAATGAGAAATGGGAAGAGTGCGGATCGAGACAGAGCTAATCTTGGAATAAACCCAACAAGGTTCTAGTTATGAAGTCTCGGTAAGCATGAAGGGTTGAAGAATTAAAAGAATTGAATGTAAAAGGGTGAAAAGAAATAGCCTCCATTTATTCAACCTTAGAATGACGGGTTCAATTCATATACTACTGATGGTAACATCGGTATTGAAGACAAGACGTCATGGACCCAAAGGACGCACTACACTTCAACTTTCCAAACCACTCAAGTTCCTCTTAAAAGGACTTGTTTCATTCTCACGGGAACAGACATTATCTATCGACTTTCTCTTAGAGATTGTTGATATTGAAGAAGGAGACCTCTCCTTAGTCTCCGCACGGGATCCAAATATGCACAAAATTGAGTCTAGAGCCACGAGATCATCAATAAATCTCATTAGGACACTTTCAATGAAGACTCTCTGTTTCACACAATGTGAAAAAGAGATTATATCTTGAGTCCCACGCATTATCCTTGTGGTATTGCCGAACATCCGAGTGATGTGTAAACATATTCACAATGAAGATGGAAAGCCTTCGGAGCCAACATCAAACAAGCTCACGGTAGGTGGCATGTGAGATCTATCATATAGATCAACCATGTGACAACCGAAGAAACAATGGGGCGATTCAATCTCTTGAATCAATCTGGTTCATGTTATGGATTGACGGATACCTTTGAAAACCGGTCATTGTGCTTAAAACTCTTTTCTTTAGCACATCGACCATGTACTCATTTTTCAAACCAAAAGGTGTTTTATGATTGATAATTGATTTTCAATAAAACCTTCGTTGTATTGCAAAACAACTTCTAATGAGCAATACACGATTGTTTTTCAAATCTCTTTTCATCAATCGGTGGACTTAAATTATTGGTTCACTCACTCCGTGTTGTCTTCTTTGAGATGTTCGGTTTGAGAACGACTAGAGGAGTGCGAAACCTGTCAAGGAAATTCTTCGAATTATACACGATCACAGCGGTACTTGTCTCGATCAACGGGAACCGTGGGCCGTGTACCTCAATTCAACTAAAGTGGTTAAAGACACTTTTGTGCGCTTTATTGCTAATCGTTATATGCAGTACACTCGACGCGTTTGCGGTGATCGTAATGAAGCGGTCAATCCATAGCCGCATGCTCACTTAATACATTCATCTCTCAAGAAATCATGATTAGTGCATCAATGACTCGATATTTACACTCCATGCTTACGCTTCTGCTGCGCTAATATCATGAATCAATGAAAACTTCCGCTACTCTGATAAGAAGAAATCATGATCCAGAATGTGAGCATGTCGGTCCGAAAGTCACAACTTCACACAATACCAACACCACAATGGATGTCTCAGAGATTTTGATTACTGATGATCTCAAAAGATGGCTCATAATTATTATCTCATGGATCATTAAAGACCTCCACTTAAAAGTACAAATCAATGCGGGCTTTGAAGTTGCACTACTTATGCACAAATATTGCAGAATTGAAAAAAATTGAAGTCTACGAGCTCAAGAACAAAGTCAAGAATAGAATGCTCGGATTCGTAATGTAAAACTTTGGGGTGACCTCCCTTAGGGGGAGATTGTTAGGAATTAGAAATTTCCATAGAGAAGAGTCGGTCACCCCAAATATTATCTAGCATAAGTTAGCTCATAGATTTGTCGTTAGTTACGTTATTTAGCAGTTTATTAGTTAGTTTGTAGCGTAGTTTAGTTTAGTGCAACACCGTGGAGGAAGGACGGGTCTTTACCCACTGTATCCCTGATCCACAGGCCGTCAGGAGGTCGGTTAGTTTGTAACCTATAAATACCCTCTACCTTGCAAGGTAGAGGGTTGGATGTTCTTTGTAATCTAATATAGTTTCTCTTACTAGAATATCCCACTCTCTCTCTCTAAAATCATCTATGTGCTTAGTGTATTAACTTTATGTTATGTAGTGAAAACCAATATCCACATTCATGTCATTTTATGAATATTTCATTTTGTCTTATGATTTAAATTGTGCGAGAGGTTATCTCGTGTGGCCAAACCGCACGCTGCTCACCGACACTATGATAAGGGCAAACAAAGCAAATAATAAATCGTAATGGAAAATATTACAAAATAATAATATTTCAAGCATATCTATCCGTAAAAATTATCGAGCGATAATACATCGGTCACGGTTTCAACTCACGAGACACAAACATATTTAGCACAACCCTAACCTTTGAATTTACAACACTTACTAAGTAAAACTTATCATAAATAAACTTTACAAATTTAACATACTTACATTTCTTGACTAATCTACTCACATCTTAAATAAAATGTACAAGTTTAATAATTGGAGAAAGAGTAAAATGTGGACATTATTCTCCTCTTCCTTTTCTTGTTTTAGTCGCCCTCCCCACCTCCAATATATTTTGTCGTGTAACGTACTCACCCACCCCACATGTTTTCTTCCCCAAAAAGAGTTGACAACAAACTCTTATCTCCTCCACAAGACATATTCTTGCCTATACCTGCTATCCTCCAATTTCATATAGGTCAACGCAAAACCACAAAGAAAGGTCTAAAAATGGAGACTGGGAGAGACACTTTCATCATACCATTTCAATATTGTCACTTTGGTGTTTGTTTTGTCTCCAACACCACGCCCCATAGACTAGGAAGAGAGCTCAAAGATGGAGTCATGAGATTGGTTATGAGTTTTGATCGAGGAGACATTTCCCAGAATAGATGCTTCCTTCTTCCCATGGCAAAAGTCATGGCAAGGACTTTCTGCTTTGATTCTTTTTATGCTACTCGAGGGGTTGAAGACACACAAAAATCCAATCTCAAACTCACCACAAGAATATTGCTCCTGAAGATGTTGGGTTAAACTACTTGCTCAAGATCGGTTAGGATTCGATTTGTGTAGGGACTCTCGAGTTAGCTTCCATTTTCAACATCTCAAATCTCGTTTTGATAAGGTTTAACTTTTCTCTTCTTATGAAATTTTGTTGTATTTAAAACCTTGAATGAAGAGATGTTAAGTTTTGATGCCCTGTATTTGTTTGTTTCTCATGGCATTATGTTATTTACCATCAATCCCTTAGTGATAAATTGTTGATTGATTCGAATATAAATTCATTTCGAGACTCGTGGTATCCACGATCGACACTTATATTGTTCACCTTGGTTTGATATGAAATATGTGCTAAAGAAATCACCTCCTTTGTCATTATAAGTTGTTCGAAAACTTGTGTTAATAAGTTAATCAAGTAAACCGAGGTCATGTCGGCCGAGTACATAGTAGTGTAAGCCTTGTGTTACCCGTCGAGCCGCTTCATCCTTAGTATGTCGACAAATGATGAGGTCGCGGTAGTACCGCAACGCAGTGTCATGCTTAGACTAATGTGATAGGGATGTTGCGTATGAGCCTTGGGATAAAATGAGCCTAATGTTTCTTTCCACTAGGTGATAAGTGTTGGTTAGGATCGACTCACTCACGGATCCGCCACTATAGTGAGTTAGTCTTTGAGGTTGGCGTAAAGGTCTTGGCAAACAAACTCCATGTCCCGACTCGTGACGTTAACAAACCTCTAGTTTGATCTTTATGTTACCCTAGCACCACATTTCAAATTCATTTCTTCCACCATATTAATGGTGCATTTGGTTGAGCCTTTTACTCAAGTAGATTGTATTTGTATAGTATGTCGTTTAGTCATTTGAGCAACCACGGGTGCGGATTTGAAATCAAGCCACGTTGTGTCAATCCGAAAAGTGTTTAGCTACTTTCACGGTGTCAAAGTTAGTGCCACAGTACTCAAGATTGGATAGTATATTTTCCTACTAAAACTTGTAACAAAGGAAAATTTGTTTCCACATACTACTTGGGGCATGACCACTCAAACATCCCAACAAAATTCCTTACACTATCATTCGCCAAACCAAACTCTCACATGTATTGCATGTCGGGCCTAGGCCCAAGCATGGTGCCCTGTTGCATGTCAATTCCGGGCCTCAGCCCATAATAATTCAGGGGTGCGTTTGATAGTCCAAACAAAACAACAACGTAAAACTGGTAACATAAAATGGAAAATTATTATAGATATAAACTCGTCTACGACATATTCGATCCTTCTAACTTAGACATACACACATATGCAACGTCAAATAAACAAAAGGGTAATGTGATGATACAATGAAACAAATGTTTTTCCAACATAGTCTACGTAATAAATTTTTACGTCAAAGTCAACATTTAACGTGACCGAGTAAACATATATATGTCAAGGGATCTATTAGTAGAAAAGCATGTATCTTAGGAGCAATTTTTGACAAACAAATAAAGACCACTATATCATTTGATAATATATTAAATTTGAAAGTCTTCGAATTTAACTCAAGTATTTTCTAAATACAATTAGAAAATAAATCAATTATATATAAATGATTTTGACAATATCATTTTGTGTCAACTTAAGTAAGTGTATATATATTTATATACTTACTAGTGTAACATTGTAAGTATTTGTTTTAAAAATCAAACTTTGGATATTAAACCATTATAGTGTCAACATGAAAAGTATATAGATACTTTCGTATACTTACTAGTAAAACCATAAAATCATTTTTACATCTAATAGTTTAGTTTTATTTCAACAATTGAACTATTTTAAGTAAGGAATACTTAAAACAATTAACTAAATATTGCCCTCCTTATCTAGGTCGCGTGTCGGTGCCGGTTTCACAACAAACACTAAATCCGCTTTGGATTGCATTTTGCTAAGGTGAGTCTCATAGCCCTCTTTACTTGATAAACTGTTTTATACTATTGGGGTGAGAAAATATGCAAAACCTTTTATGGACCTAAACTATTGCATGATTTCTATTACGTAGTTTAGCCTAAGCCCTTATGTCCCTAGAGAAATGCCCCTTTTCATGAACCGTCAATTCCCCATTGGGAAGCGCGAATGTTATAAATAGATCTATTGAGGGTGACTCCTCCGTTCGGTTGGCCATGCTTAGGCCAAGGCGAAACGTATACCATGTCGGAATCGAGTGTTGAGGGACAAAACACTCGCTATGGGCCCTATATTGTATGATATCTGTTAGCATACAGGAACTGTCGTAGTATCGGTTGCATGAACTTAGAGCTAACGTAATAGACATTCATCCATATAACATTATATTCGTTGTAATGATTATATGACTTTGCTTTGGTCCAAACTTGTTGTTTTAACTTAAACCTATGAACTCACCAGCTTTTAGCTGACCTTTTTAGCATATTTTTCTCAGGTGCTTAAGTTATGTGTCATGGAGGCAAGGCAAGAAGCGGGTTAATGGTCATAGTAGTATTAAAGAAGTCTTTTTACACAAACTGATGTTTTTAAATTGGGACCACTGAACTTATGGGATGTGCCCATTTATTTAAACTATGTTGAAAGACAATGTTTTAAAACTATTTTATGAAATCAAACGGAGTATGTATTCCGTTCTTTATTACTTGTGTTGTGATCACCAATTTCGTAACGCTCCCAAATAACACGTATGCTTCCGCTAAACAAATTTGGGGGTGTTACAGTATAGAGTACTTAGAGATTCAAAGGGGCATGAATTCTCGACACCGCTCTTTGTTACACATGTGCAAGTTTAAGTCACGAGTTTGGGTTGTTCTACGTCAAATTCATCATATTGGGTTTTCTCCATCAGCTGTCACGACAAAGAGCCTACAGAATGATAATGGGGATGATTACATGTTTTGCCAAGAGAGCTGAAAAGAGAGAGATTATGACGTATGAACACTTCAGTTCATGCCTCGTACTCTAAAGAAAAGAAAAGTGTACGTCTCAGTGCGCTTTATCTTCTGAAGAAGAGAAATCTTCTCATTATATGACCATTCTCATCAACATGCTTCATGCTTCTTCCATGCGCTTTTAATTATCAAGTGAACCGGGCTACCATCGATTGTTTTCTCATTCCATTTGCTCGATTATAATGAAGATGGCGACATCATGTGCTTATTTTGCGGGGGAGAAGTGTGAATAGAACATTTGGATGATATTCACTTATTTAATCAAGAATGGCAACTCTGTATGCAATTCTTGAGGGGGAGAAGAAGTGTGAAATTTCTGCATGGTTGATATTATATAAGAATAAATGGTCAAACGGCTCCAAACTCATGTAAGAACCGAGCTTCTTCTTATCGGGTCATCTTCACATGGAGTTTTCTTCTAAAGAGCCGTTGGTTAACATCTTCACACGGGCTGATTTTGATTAATGACAAAGTGCTTCCGGTTGCAAGGCGGATTTCCTTGATGAACGTCTTTACATTCTTGTTTGATTGGGAGGATTTTAGTTAAGGGATTTCCTATTTCAAAGTTAACAGGAATGCATTTGGTGAGTTGAAGATGTTGACTTTCTATTCCCAATTGGACAATCTTGAAGAAGGTCGAGTCTACGATCGGTTCTACATTTTACGGTACATGTTAGAAGACTAAAGACGAGTTGCATTTAACGATCTAAAGACTTCTTCTAAACTGGGTCATGTATCATAAAGATTGTCGGTTGTGGGAGAGCACTAATTGGGGAGAGTGAAATGCCAATGTTAATCTCAATTAGACTTGCTCACATACTTCACAAGTCGATTCTCACAAAGATTTAATGTGGTCTTCTCTAAAAGATTTCTAGTATTTGGGCTTATAGTGTTTTGCTGATTCTGAAGTATCAAAACCAGCAAAGGGGGAAGGAGACACACATCTAAACACAAAGCGAGTAAACTTGATGAGCTTAATACTTCTAAGTGATGGAAGATATCCCGGGAAGACAAATGTTACTACCGCAGAGAAACTCAAGGTTTGACTCATGGTGAGTAAACTTGATGAGCTTAATACTTCTAAGTGATTGAAGATATCCCGGGAAAACAAATGTCATGACCGCAGAGAAACTCAAGGTTTTACTCATCAAGGCTTTTAGTGTTATTATTCCAACGACGGGGGGGAAGTGATGTAATAGAAAGTTTCTGAAGATAATAAGAGGTACACAAGTGTGTGATGATTATGATGTTATCACAATCATCAGGGGAGAGAGAGAATTGTGTACATTGGGGACGCTCAGTTGTTTCACTTGAGTGCTTAATCAGTGATTCAGAGATATAATCACTTATTCGAGTTGAAATCCAGAGATAGTCCTCCGCAGAGATAATCGATGATTCGCCTACTTCTTCAATGTTATCGGGTTTTCTCTCTTTAGGCATTCGGTACCGGGTTCTTGAGCTTCATACACTTTCTTCCGGGGAGAGGAAAGTATACATTGGGGTTATTCTTTGGCTATTGGACTTAATCTGCTACTTGATGGTATAAGTTTCTTTGTCTTCTGCATGTGTATTCGGGTTCGTGAGCTCTAGTCTAAGAGACCGATCGCATCAATTCAACTACTCGGGAAGTGGTCTCTTGACACCTTTTGGAATGGATGGCGTCGGACTTGGTGGTTATGAAACTTGAGAAGGATTATTTTATGTGTGGGATGATACGTTGTCGTTTTCTATTGGATGATATAACCTCGAACGAAGAATCACGATGATTATTCTTAAAAGGAGCAGCAAGATCGATGTGATAATGGTGTGCTTCTATGTGCACTGGCTAAAGCAAGCTTGAAATAGAGCTTGAATCAGCTCACTAAAGTATTTTCGGTTTGGGGGAAGTCGCCAAAGTCTCACTTTCGATGGTTCAATTTCTTTCTTCAATGCAAGAGCCTCGGAAGCTTTGGTGGTGAAAGTTTTAGGATGATGACTTATCTTCTACAATGGGGCTGCTCGATATCCTTATCTCGGTACTCGTATCATCATCTTCTTTAACTATATCATCTTCTCTATCTTTGTAAATATTTTTCAAAAACAAAATACAAAAATACAAAACCTGCAAAACAAAATAGAAAAATATAAAACCAACAAAAATCCATAAAAATTAGAAAATTTAAAAATACCAAAAATATGTTTTTTCAAGGCATGTCTTCTGGTATCGATAACATCTACGGTCTTAGAAATGTCATTCAATAATGGCACGGGACTTTAGATGAAGTTCGAGCAGGAGGTGTAAATATTTCTTTCTAAACATGTCTCAAAACGATGGCTTGCAGTTAATTCAGACTGTAACCCGCGCTTAAACAATGGTTTGCTATTATTTCAGATAGCAACCCGTTCTTCAAGGAAGGAAAGTGCTGCGCTAAAACAATTTTCTTAAATCTCGTGCACTTATCCTAAAACAAAATGAGGAAAGTATGTCGAAGGACTGGTGTTCCTACTCAAATATTTTTCCTTCTAAAATTCTTCAGAAAAATATTTTTTTTAACTGAATTGGTGGAAAATGAGTTGCTTGAAAAACAATCAGTTTCATAATGTTTATAAAATTGAAAACTCAATCAATGACTTCAGCGCTTTTAACCTTTTCAGAAAAATAAGTCATTAATTGAGGGGGAGAATGTTTTCAAATTTACATCATCTAACGGACTTTCTTAATTATCCTACGTGCTTAATTAAAAATATATAATTGCCTATGTTAAAGGACTAGGTTTCTAGGATGTGATTGTTAGGATTAGATGATTATAGTTTGATGAACACATTATTCCCATGCTTTATCGAATCGATTGATATGTTGCATTGACTTTTAATTAGTCGATTCTTCGTTTGGGTGATGTTGACCACCATATATCTCGTATGTGTGTTCACTAACGATGCGGTATTTTGGAATAAGAATGTTCGATCCGGATCCCACATAATATGATGATTGGATGCGAAAGGAAAGGGTAACTATATCTTGGGTTGACAAATGAAGAAACAGAGCTTAATTTGACTTCCATGGAAAGTTGGCATAAATGCAACGTAAGAGGTCTCACTGCATCAGCAGATGGTTTTCTTCTAAGTGATTGAAGAAACGGAGCTTAATTTGACCTCAGTTGGCATTAAAATGCAACATAAGAAGTCTCACTGCATTAGCAGACAATTTTTCTTCCAAGCCCTACAGCAGCAACATCAACTGAAGCAGCTCAACCACCTAACGTTTCTTTGTGCAGGAAAATAGTGATGATACCATTTTTCTTAAAACAATTTTAAAATTATTGTTTTGAAAATGGAAAATTATTGTTTTGAAAATAAATTGGACTAAATTTTGAAAATCACCGGACTTCATTTTTTAATCAAAATCTAAGTCACTCAATCAACGACTACGATCATCGATTGAGGGGGAGAGTGATTTAAAATAAATCATTTTCAAACAATATCTCTTCATAAAAGTTCCGATTTGTACGATATAAAGTGGTGATCTACAGATTTAATGTTATGTCATGGTATGATTTTCTTTAAAACTCAAAGATCTTTCAAAATGAAATTTTTTCTATTCTTGTTTGATTGTGAAACTGTTTTATTTTACTTAAAAGATCTCTTAAAAAATTATCATACCTGACACTAACAATCTTTAAATGTCTTATATTGATCCTTATCAGTCGTTTTTCAAAATTAAATATTGCCACGTCTTTCCCCCAAAACTTTCCAAATAATTTAAATCAATCGGGATCCAAAATCTCAATTGGTTTGAAATTTTGATCTGGGAGAGATCGTGATTTAAATCTCAAAACGGTTTTAAAGGGTGATTGTTTCAAAAGCACTCCTTCCTTCATGTGCCAAACGATTTTGAAATACATAATGCACATGATTGTGGAGGAGCATTTAACCAAAACCAAAAGAGTTTTAATCGCACATATTCTCCCATGTTTTCCAAACCTTATTAAATCACTTTGGATCCAAAATCTCAAAGGGTTTGATATTTTGATCGGGGAGAATTTGTGATTTAATATGAAATTTGATAAATGGATGATCGATTTGATTCAAAGTGTTAGTTCTCTCTAATATGTGCTAAACTCTTTCATATATTGATGCACATATTGAGGGGAGCGAATGGTTTTTAATGGCTTGTGTGATCGTAATTATGCTTCAAAGAACTCTTTCCTCTATGTGATAAAATGATTTCAAATATCCTATGCACATATTGAGGGGGAGAATTTACCAAAGAAAATCAAATGGCTTTTTCTATGAAAATTGTGATCAAAGAAAATATTTCAATGTCCTCTTGCCTCCATGTGCTAAACAAATTCTAAATCATATGCACATGTTGAGGGGGAGGTTTCCTAAATGATCAAAACTATTAAGGTACAAAATGCTTTGATCTCATATCACAAGTACCTTGATTGTTTTCCAAATGATTTTTCAATTGGTTTCAAGGAAGAAATGAACTGTACCAAAAGACCGACCATTTTACTTTATGTATGGAGTTATAATGATGGCTAGGTTAGGTATTTGTTCCCATGATCCACCCGAACAGGAGGGATCTACCCAGGACAATCCACTAGATAGTGTAGAAGTCCTTAGGTATGATGAAAAAGGAGAAAATGAGAATATGGGAAGAGTGCGGATCATGACGAGCTAGTCTTGGAATTAACCCTACAAGGTTCTAGTTATGAAGTCTCGGTAAGCATCAAGGCGTTGAAGAATGAAAAAAATGAATATGAAAAGGGTGAAAAGAAATAGCCTCCAATAATTCAACCTTAGGGCGAACCGGGTTCAATACATATGCTAATAGTGTTTACTAAGGTAACACTGGTATTGAAGACAAGACGTCATGGACCCGGTGACGACCGCACTAAACTTCCCAAGCTACTCAAGTTCCTCTTAAAAGGGCTTGTTTCATTCTCACGGGAACCGACATAATCTATCGACTTTCTCTTAGAGATTGTCGATATTGAAGAAGGAGACCCTCTCCCTACTCTCCGGCATAGGAACCAAATGTGCACAATTGAGTCTAATGCCAAGAGATCATCCACAATATCTCATTAGGACACAAAAATAATGAAGACTTGCTGTTCCACACAATGTGGAAAGTAAGAATATATTAAGAGTTCTACACATTATCCTTGTGGTAATGCCAGAACATCTGAGTGATATGTAAAAATATTCACAATGAAGATGGAAATCCTTCTAGAGCCAACATCAAACAAGCTCTTAGTGGGTGACATGTGAGATCTTCTCGTAAGATCAAGCTTGTGACAACTGGATAGAAACGATGAGGCGATTCACTCGTGAATCAACCTTGGTCCAGGAATGGAATTGACGAATACTTTTGTAAAAACCGTTCGATGTGCAAACCTTCTTTTCTCTAGCACATCGAATGTGTATTCATGTTTTCAAACACAAAAAGTATCTCTGATTGAAAAAAAAAATGCTTTTGGAAAAACCATTCGATGTGCGAATCTCTTCTTTTATCTAGCACATCGAATGTGTACTATTTTCAAATATAAAAAGTTTTTGTGATTGAAAATTGATCTTTCTCATAAAACCTTCGTCAGATTGCAAAACTCTTTCTTCTAAGCAATACACGATTGTTTTTCAATTCAATGTTTCATCAATCGCTGAATCTCAATTACCGGTTCACTCACTCCGTGTTATCTTCTTTGAGACGCTCCGGTTTGAGAACGGCTAGAACATTACAAAACCCGTCAAAGAGATTCTTAGGAATCCTACCGATCACAGGTAAGACTTGTATCGATCAACGGGAACCGTGGGCGTGTACTCAATTCAACGAAGTGATCAAAGACACTTTCGTGAGTTTTATTGCTAACTTGTTTGCGGTACAATTGGACGGTTGCGGTGATCGAATTATGAGTCAATCCAAAGCCGCATGCTCACAACATCCACACTTAATTGAAGAAATCATGACTTATGCATATCTACGTAACTCGCTCGGATATTTCTATACTATGTTCCTCGCCGCCGCCGCAAATATCTTGAACCAGTAAAAGCTTCTGCTACTCTAATGGAAAGATGTCATGATCCAAAAAGGTGTGAGCATGTCGGTCCGAAAGTTACTACTTCACATGATGGCAACACAATAAAGGGTGATCTAGAGATTTACTGTGGCTGATGATCTCAAAGAAAGCTCGAAGATCATCAAGACGTGGATCAGTTAAAGACCTCCACTGAAAGTACAAAATAATATGACATTGAAGAATCGCTACTAATGCACAAGATTGCAGATTTGAAGAGTTGAAGTCTACGAGCTCAAGAACGAAGTCAAGAATAGAATGCTAGGATTCAAAATGTAAATCATGGGGTGACCTCCCTTAGGGGGAGATTGTTAGGAATTGGAAATTCCATGTTAAAGTGTCGGTCACCCCAATTATAGTCTAGCATAAGTTAGCTCGTAGACTTGTAGTTATTTACGTTATTTTGTAGTTTATTAGTTAGTTTGTAGCGTAGTTTAGCGTAGTGCAACACCGTGGAGGAAGGACGGGTCTTTACCCATCAGATCCCGATCCACAACCGATGGAGAGACAGTTTCATTGTAACTATAAATACCCCTTCCATCCATTTGATCTGGTCCGAACCGTCAAGTCTAATCACACAAGCTGGCCACTTGTGAATGGCCAACCGTAACAGACTTAAAACAGCTCAAGCACAAATGCAATGAAGTCCGGAGAATATAGTGAATTCTGGGTCGTTTAGTCCCACGAGACTCAATGGTGTGTAAAACACAAACTCAGATGATGGAGTGATCACTAAGGATAGTGATCGGAAGGTTTGATCGAAATATTACACTACTTGATTGATTGGAAAGGAATAGGATACGAATCGGAAAGCACAACAATCGAGATAAGAGAAACGTGGCGTAAGTTTAAAACTACGATATCGCATAAAATAAAAGTGAAAACTAAGAAATAAAAGGCCTAAAAATATGAAAATAACATTTTTGGAATCCTAAAAATAAAATAAAATTATTAGAAAAAGAAAATTATTTTTAAAACTATTTAATTAATTATTATTAATTAAAAACTATTTTAACTATTTAATAAATATTCTAAAATAGAAGAAAATACAAAATAAGGCTAGAAAAATAAAATTATTATTGAAAAAAATCTAAAATACTATAAAACTAATTTTAAAACTAAAAATATATTTTTCACACTTTTTATCTAATTATTACTAATTAATTATTATTTAAAATACACTTAAATGCTAGAAAATATAAAATAAACTTGGAAAAATAAAATTTTAACTTGGAAAAATCTAAAATATAATAAAACTAATTTTAAAACTGAAAAGATATTTTTTATGCTTTTTAATTATTTATTACTAATTAATTACTACTTTTAACTATTTAAAATTATAATAAATACTAAAAGATAGAGAAAAATATGAAACTTTTTCTAAAAATACTATATGATGACAGAAACCTAAGAAAAATAGAAAAACAAGATTTTCTTATTAATAAGATGAAAAGAAAAATCAAAAAGCTAAAACTTATTAAATAAACACTATCACTGATTTTAAATTGATCTTTTTCTGGATTTTCTTTTTGAAAACTACTTTATGAAACTGTTTTGATGGCTTAAAATCCCAACAGTGGCTTAAATGAGCTTATTTGGTGAAATAAGCTCAAACAAGGTTGCTTGCTGAAACAAAAGCTCAAAATGGATGCAAGTAGACTACTGCTACTCAAACGAAGCTAAAACACACAGATAAGCACATTGCTAAGATAGAAATAAGCAGATAAGCACTTTGCTATTTGTGGTGAAAAAGCAGAAAATGGGACAAAGTTAGGGCTTATTGCGTACTAGCAAACAAGCTAGAAATTGAAAACAAAGCTCGATACTTGAGATGGCTGGGTTGGCTTCCCAAAGAACCAAAGAACACAAGATTTGAGCAACTAATAAGCTCTATGTGAGCTTATCAAGTTGGACATATCAACGTGCATGCAGGCACTTTTGAATGTATCCACAAAAAGCTAGAAAATAAGCACTTAACAAGCTGATGGACAGAGAACTAGAATTTTTATATTTTTGTTTAGCAACCAAACTTTAATACCCCAAGAGCTTATGAACTAAATCTTATTAATAAACACACAGTGAAATTTCCTTTTTTATTCAAAAACGACCAAGTTAGAAATTTGACTTTTTAAGAAAACTAACTAAGTTGACCAAAATGAACTTTGAGTTGATTACAATCACTGATTATGTTATGTTAAGGTGTAATAAGACTAACTTGAGCAAGATTAACAACTTCCTAACACAGAATCATGATCATGAATCCTAAAATCAAGCAGGTGAGCTCATAAGATGAGATCAAATGCACTTTGACTTTTGCTTGAATGAGGATTTGTTTTTTTTGACTTGTATGAGTTAGTATAACCAAGTGTGACTCAAGACAACAATAAGTACAAGTTTAATCAACCTTAAACACAGTTGAACTAGTTGAGCCAAACAACACTTTTTATGACTGTTATAGAACTTTTACAAAGCAAATCAAAGATTTAAACCATGAAACTGATTTCAAACTTTTTAATATTATTTATTAGGACTAATGAAGCCTTAAACAACATCCATAACAACATTAAACTAAGACTTTACCAAGATGCGCTTTAATCATCAAAACTAAATTTTATAAACTTCAAATTTTAGGAACAACAAACGATTTTAATGATCAAATACACTTAACTACTGCTAAATAACACCAAGAAACAGATATTAAAGCTAATGAGCAACTTCAACAATGATATGCAAAAGTGATCAAAGGTGCTTACGAAGCTTCCAAGCTCAAAAGCGAGAATCGAACCAAGGAACACCCCTATTAGCTTACCACTAAGCTACTAACCCAAGGCCATCCATGATTTACCCCGCTCCATTGTGTATATCATTTCCAAGTGATTTTGAATTTTCAACTATTTAATTGATATTTTGGTGATTTTTGATTTTAACTTCTAAACTTATTTTAAATGTTTCTAAAAGCTTGAATGAGCTTTACGGGAGCTTATGTGAGCTAACTCGGTCCCAAACAACAACTTTCAACAACATTAACACATGGTGAGAATTTTGAAATGAAAATACATAAACCGAATTTCAAACTTGCATCTTGAAATTGATAATTGCAAAGGTTGTAAATACAATCGAGATAACTTAAAAGTACTTGAAAGCTTAAGTTTATAATGAAATTTAAAGTTTAACTAAAAGCGACATGGAAAAGTAAAAGTCACACTAGATACTAGATACAATGCATCCTCCTCCTCTTTATAATGACTTTGTGACTTCTCTTTGACATCTCGAATCTTTCCCACCACTCACGAGCCATTGGATTGGCTAGAACCATCATATCCGCCCACTTGTAGTTTTGGCGCCAAATATTTCTTCAAAGCGGGTTTGAGCAATTAATGGATTTGGTTCAATCAATTAAGGATATTTGGGTGTTAGTGGAGTGGAGGGACAAGGTATGGAGAGGGTTGAAAAGATGGAAACCATCTCGGTTTTGGTGTATCTGAGGGGAGAGGAGGTCTACATGACAGTATTAAACGCGTAAGGGTGGGTTTGACTTTTGTTGACCGAGTGGTTAATAACAAAGGGGCCGGGTTAAGGGTTGGGCTAAGGTGGGATTGGATTGGATTTGGGCCTAGTATTAAAATTGTGTCCGTTTGGTTAAGTAGTAATAACAAGGACCAAAAGTGCAAATTATCCAAACTTGAGGGACTGATCTTGAACTTTTTCCAATGCTCTCACAAGGACCAAACTTGACAACTTTGATAGAACAAGGACCCTTTTTGCATTAAATTCATTTTAAAAGGTCCAAGGACTAATTTTGCAATTTTCCAAAGTTTAAGGACCTTTCTTGCCAATTGACCAAAGAATCATTCAAGGATCATTTTTACAACTTAGAATACTTGTGGACCTTGAATGATAAAATTCCACATTTTTGAATTCGAGGACTAGATTTGACAACTTTTAAAACTTGAGGGACTAAAGCGCCAATTTTGCAAACTTGAATCATTTTCATCCGATTTTGATATTTTGCATTTAAAACACATAAAACACGATTTGTGATATTTTGATCATTTTGATGTGTTTCGAGTGTTTTCGGATGATTTTGTAGTTTAGATTGTATAAAATGATGAGTATTTAGACACTCATCAATCCCCATCTTGAGATATTGCTAGTCCCTAGCAATGATTTGAGAAAACTTGATGGATTTGAAAAACTCTTTACCAAAAGCCATCACACGGAGTAGCCAATTGTTTTGATTCAAGTAAGAACCTTGGTACAACGATAACCAAATGATTTATTGGCAAATCATAAACCATATAACGGATTTGATGTGTCTTTACCGTAAGCCGCACCTTTCCGGACTAGCCAACTCTTAGATAAATTATCGAATTATCTTTGGTGAGTGAATACCAATTATGGATTTTCCAACGCCTTACCACAAGCCATAACCTTGCGGGCTAGCCAACTCTTCACTTTTAAGGATATGGTGGTGAATACCATACAATTTTGGTCAAATTGCAAGCCATATAAACGGATTTGAGAAATCTTTACCAAGAGCCGTTTGCTCTGGATTAGCCAATCCTTTTGTTTATTAGACAAGGCGGATCGATAACAAGATGAGTAAGTGTAGAACACTTACTCCAAAAAAAATTTTGGCCAAAAGCGGGAATTGGGTGGATAATACATGAAATTAGTGAGAACCCACACTTAGAAATGAATATTGCCTCAATATTCAAAGTACCGTGGTTATGCAAAACCGAGAACGTAAAAGGAAATATTACGGCCATTATTTGAAAGATTTTTTTTTTTTAGAAACTATATATATACACAATATGTGGGCAACCCCCACACTAGGGTGGTAGAAAGGGGTAAGAAGGCGAAATATGGGTGAAAACCCATATGGTGCGTGCTAATGTTTTTGATTACGAGTCACTAGCTTGACTCGATCCCCGCATTCATTGGTTCATGGGGAAAGTTTGTAGATCCGGGACAATCACAGGGGGAATGTCCTCTCCAAAATAATGCTTCACTCGATGACCATTCACTTTAAAATTAGGACCATCGGGTTGAGATAACTCAACGGTACCATAAGGATAAACCTTAGCGATAGTGAATGGACCGGACCAGCGGACTTGAGCTTTCAGAAAATCTTCAATCTTGAGTTGAAAAGAAGGACTCGATCACTTGCGTTGAAAACGCGGTTTTGATCTTGAGTCATGAATCTTCTTTGTCTTTGCTTGTAGATCAAAGAGTTCTCATAAGCTTGATCACGAAGTTCATTTAATTCATTCATTTGAACTTTTCTATGATCACCGGTATGTCAGTATATCGAAGTTTGCATGCTTTAAGGCCCAGAAGCCTTGTGCTCTAACTCGATCGAAGATGACATGCCTTCCGTACACTAGCTTTATGGAGTACACCCGATGGGTGTTTTGTAAAATGCACGGAAGGCCCAGAGCGTCATCTAGCTTATCCGACCGGGATGCACGATTTTCGCCTCGTCCTTTCAAGAATCCTTTTAATACCAAGGTTTGAAACTTCCACCGCCCACTTGTTTGGGGTGGTATGCGAGAGAGGCGGTGGGTAACACCATACTTTTGCATGACTCTTTCAAATTGGTCATTACAAAAATGTGTACCACGATCACCGATTATCGCTCTCGGAGTTCCAAACCCGCAAAAGAGATTTCAAAACTTCACAACAACTCGGGCATCATTGGTGGGTAAAGCTTTTGCTTCAACCCATTTGACAAATAGTCAATGACCACAGTATGTACTTGTTACCACGAGAAGATGGAACGGCCCATAAAATCAATACCCATATGTCAAATATCTCACAAACTTGAATGGCATTTTGTGGCATTTCATTCCTTTGAGATATATTTCCACGACGTTGACAAGCGTCACGAGCTTTGACAAATTCGTGGGCATCCTTATAGATTGTGGGCCAATAAAACCGGAATCAAACACCTTTTGGCGGTGTAGTTTGGACTATGATGGCCCCGGTGGGTCCAAAGATGGCAGTGGTGTGAGAATATCAATAGCTTCCACGTCCATAAACACACCGTCGGATGACTTGATCCGCACAGATCTTGAATAAGAAAGGGTCGTCCCGAAATAATGTTTAACATCTTTGAAGAATTTGTTCTTCCGTTGGGTCGACATCCTTTCTGATGAAGTTACCCGCATGGTAATTTGCAAAGTCAAGAAACCATGGGGTGGTAGAATCTCCACGAAAAGAAACCGCATTGAGTGTCTCGAGAGGAAATGTTTCATTTATTTCCTTTTCTCGAAAACATCTTGGTGAGGGTTTTCTAATCAGACAGATGATCGTGACTAGATTCTCACTCCTTTTTATCACGTATAATGATATCAAATTCACGGAGGAGGAGAATCCAACGAAGCAATCTCGGCTTTGCATCTTGTTTTTGATTTGGTTAAAAAATCAATAATAAGAAGTTTGTGTAGTATACGGGTAACTCAAACGTATTAGGTTTGAGCACCGAGATCGTTCCGAACGAGGGTTGAATGGAATTTCCAACTCACGTCTCAATAATCGGGATTCGAATAAGAAAAGGGGCATAAGATGATATATTCTAAACTACGGGATAAGGAAAGTAAATGGAACATATAATCTACGGGAAATCCTAAGTACTAAGGCAAGCTACGCAATTCTACACTAAAACGCAAAAACGGGAATTTAAACGAAACGCGAATAAAAAGCAATAACGTCTAATCTACATCCTAAAAACAACCTAAAAATACTTTTACTCTAAAAATGATATATGAAAACTAAATATGAATTAAAAATATTTTTTAGGAATTTTCTTGATTTTATTCTAATTAAAAACTAATTATTAACTAATTAAAATGAACTAATTATCTAAAAATTATGAAAGAGAGAGGGAAAAATATGGAATTACTTTCTAAAAATCTAAAATATCATAAAAGACTTTTCAAAACTATTTTTGTATTTTTCAGATCATTTTCCTATTTTCTATGAATTTAAATCTATTTAAATCTAATTTAAATTATGAAAATACCAAATAAAAGGAGAAAAATAAGGAAAATATTTTTATGCTTTTATATTTATCTTAAACTATTAAAATTGAAAAATTATTTTTTTGGAACTTTTTCTCAATTAAATTCAATAAAAGCTATTTTAAATTGATTAAAAACTAATTTAATTTAAGAAAAATAACAAACAGTGCCTAAAAATTATGAAAATTGCAGGGAAATCCTAAAATATAATTCTAAAGCAGGGAAAAATATAAAAACTGAGGGCTTATGTGGGAGAATCAAAAGCTGCAGTGTAAACTAGTGATGGAATAAGCACTTTCAATAAGCTATTAAGCTCTACAGTGAACCAACTGTTAACACAAGCTAACTAACACTAAATCTACTCTAAATCAACTTATAGCATCTACTCCTAACACCTAATAAGCACTTAGCCAAGGAATAAGCTAACTGATGTATAAGTAGAACATGAATCTGGCCCTACATTTAAGCTACTGCTACTGCTTATCAGATAAGCTATCATGAAAACCAAAAGCAATGAATCTCCAGAATACCAACCAGAGAACATGTGTACAAAGTTTCAGCTAATAAGGATCAGTATTAAAGACATGAGAGCTCAACAAAATCTGGCCAAAAAGTATCTAGACTGCTGATGCAGTACAGTAAGACAGATAAGCTAGTTGCAGACCTAATTAAGCTAAGCACCTAAGGAGAAATAAGAGCAAATCAGGTTAAGCTATAATCCTAAGCTATTAGAGAAACTAAATTCCAAATCCTAACATCAAATGTTCTAGCATATAATCACAATGAGACTGCTGAATGTGGGACAAAAAGCAGGACCTGATGCAGGGAGCAGAAACAAAGTGAGCAATCAAATTTAAGCTATCTTAAGTACTAAAATTTGCAGATAAGCTAACAACAACCAGCAATACCAATCTAACAGTAAAAGAAACAGATTACACTTAAATAGAACCTTATCTCATCCTTGGAAATGTCTGATGAAAATTGTATTTTGTGACAGCAACTGAAGTTTGACAGCTTTGAAATTGGACACTAGAATGTATATTGAGCTTGAACACCTAGAGATTATGACTGAAAAATCTCTAAATCTAGTAACTAAAACTGATTATGCCATAAAAAACAGTATCAAACTCTTGTGACTCAGATTTAAGCAAAAGGAAGCATCAAATTTATACCAAATAGCTAATACCAAACACTCCTATATACTACCTAAACTACACAAACATGAAGGAACTTCAACTAAAACAGAATGAAACACTCATTTAAATATGAAACTCATCATAATACCAAACTAAATCCAGAATTTAACCCAAAACTTGTTTGACTTTTGAACTTGACAAAGTTTGACTTTCGTTGACTATTTATCAAAAACTGAAATTGAGACAGAATAAGGTAAAGACAAGCTCACAATAAGAGATTATGAGCTTATGTGAGCTTGTGGGATCAAATAAATGGATACTAACAACTAAATTATAACAATGCCAAGAATTATTTATTGAAACTGAAATTTTGCATTAAGAAAATGAAGAGTACAATGTTTTAAAAACTGAAATTACACTAATAAAGCTTTAAGAAAACAATAAAGATGACAGAAATTAAATGGTTACAGTATTCTAAATACATGAAAACTGGACAAAATAAAATGTGACTGAAATGGGATCTTATATAGCTGAGCAGATGCTAGAGATGCTTCTGGATCTTCAATATCGACCATTGATCAACCCTTGAGTCATCTACTCTAATCATAGCCATTGGATTAAATGGGTGATGTGTTTCGCCAATCACAAGCTCTCAAATGTCCACCTTGGCAGTCCTGTGACACACCCATGTGTCAGACGTGGCAGGGCTTCCAGAAGCCTTGAAAGATTCTAAGTACAAAGCTTGGTGTTTGGAATTGGTGATTGGGTGTGTTTGGGTGAGGAAGAAAGGGTACTGTTTAGGGCGCGTTTGTTTTATTAATAATATTTCAAAAGGTTTGGGTCGTTGACCGGGTTAAATACTCGGGTAAAGAGTGATCCGTTAAGTTATAAAACCGGGTAGAAGATGTTACTAACGTGGCCGGGTTTTATGTGTTTAGATGATTGGGCTGATTGTTGTTGGGCCATGGTAAGGTTTTTGGATTGGATATTGAATACTTGGATTTAACTAGGATTAGTATACAAAATACACTAAAGACCATATATGTAATATTTGCAAGACAAGGGTCCAAAAGTGTAAGTTATGAAATGTGAGGGATGACTTTGGAAAAATGGATAAGTGAGGGGTGTAAAGTGACATAATGATAAAGTTGAGGGATTGTTGTGTAATTTTTGGAAAGTGAAAGGGTAATTTGTGAAAATTTGATATAATGACGGGTTTAACGTGAAATCTCCCAAACCATGTCTAGAACTCCGTAAAATGATCTTTTGAGCTTCAAATCCATAAATAGCACTCCCAAAGATCGGCTTTTGCACTTCTCTCTCTCGTGCTCGGTTTTCTTCGGTTTGGCTTCTTTTTGTGTGTTTTAAATATCCTTACCGCATACGCATAAACTCAAGAAAACCACAAATATTAGCAATAAACGGCCTTTCTTGGTTATTTTGGGTCTATTTTGACAATGAAAAGGTATGTGTTTTAGCACATACCAAAATACCCCAGACGAGACCATTGTCGTGTCCTCACGCAATGCAATCAACTCACGCTTCTAAAACCAAGTATTTCAATCTCTTTCTACTAAACCTATGAAGAAGTAGCAAAGATTCCTCAAAAGAGATTAAGAAACCCCTAATTCTAAAAACGCCCCGTTTACCTTTTAATTCACATGTAGATATTACGATTAAGCACATCCGATTATGAATGACGATTTGTTGAACTTTCATGTCGATCAATAACTCCAACATTTTTCAAACGATACGTTAGGATCACGGAGTAGAAAACACAACACAGCGTGAAGTGACCATATGGATAGAATACATCGTCCCTGATTTTTCACAAGCTCCCAAACTAAGCGTAAAACCGAAATCATTGTTACAAATGATTCTAGATGCTAACACTACCCATGGAAGTTACTTGTGTACTTACCTTTCGTTCCCATTTTCCTATTTCCTCTAGATTTTTTTATTTTTGTGAAATGAATTTCTTCAAATTCTCGCTTCGATAACTTTTATTCCGATAAAGATACAAAGCTAAGTCGATAATTAGTTATCCGCCTTCTTCAAGAACCATTGTCGTAAAATGAGGTCCACATCAAGGAATTTTATTACTAACTTTTGATTTTTCAATTTTCAACATCATTTTTTTTTTTTTTTTTTTTTTTCAACACATGAACTTTACTTTTACTTTTATGATGTGAACTACTGAGCTTCACGGGTAATTCCAAGACTATAGGCTTCATGAGATGAGAATCCTACCGGTTAGGCTAAGACCTCATTCAATCCGGCTAAAGATCCAAGGGTCCGATCTCGACACGCATTTCACAACTTTACTTATTACTTTTCACATATCACGATTACTCATTTATTTATTACGGATCCTTGATGTGTACCCAATTTTTCAAACAAAGATTCTTTTAAGAAGATAAAGAACTAACTATCGCCAAAAACTCGACATCTCTAATTATTTAGACAGATATGGGTGAAACAATTTTGTGGGAACAAAAGCCATAAGTACCTTCGATGGGCTCTAAAGAGAACCAACTACTCCACGCTTAGCATCTAAACTCATAAGTAACTCTATCATTTCTCGATCTTTGCAAATTTAAAATCCCAAATAATGAGATCCGCAGATGCTTAGCCGATAATTTTAGATTATCTATGGTTAAGGAACAAGTTAGAGCTCAACACGCCTTGGTCAAGTCGTAATTCTATTCCTACTCTCACCAATGAAAGTCAATCAAGGTGTCAAAACATATATTAACTTAGCAAATGTTTCGCCTAATGAAATCAAGTTATGCATATTTAAAGTCACTGTGGAAACTTGCAAAATCTTGGCCTTGAGAGCTAGAATTGCATTTTATAGCTTCTAATCTAAGAGACTAGCAAACTTTTCAATCAAAAGACTTAACAAAAGCTTACAAAATTTTTAAATTTTCACATTTTTGCACAATTTTTTTTTCATTTTCTAAGGAAAACGGGTCATGAGAGAAACACAAGCAGAAATAAACAAGTGCGGTCAAATCAAATCGAAGATTACCCTACCCCAGACTAGAACGAAACATTGTCCTCAATGTTTAAAGCAAGTATCACGAAAATCTAAAAGCCGCTTATTAAGTATGCTCAAGATAAACGTTAGTCGATAAGATTAGGATATCGGATTTCCTTCAAAGAACGATCATGAAACTCGAGTGGAGAAAAACAAACTCGAGCACGAGAGTCTTCATATCGGGAACATCCTACACACATCACAAACAACCAAACACGAAATCAAGAAGCGGCACCCCTTCTCGTCACTTATTAGAAAATAGAAAAAGGATAAGCATGGGGTGCCTCCCACGAAGCGCCATCGTTTTTTATCACCGAGTCGCTAGCCCGACTCGTCCCGAATTCATTTGTCCTTGGGAAGAAAGTGGTAGATACCGAGGTCAACGGTGTCCTCATTCCCAAAGGAATGAGATCAGTGGGAAAGAAAATGTGCATCGCACATAAGGGATAACATGAAAGAATGATCCATCATCCGGCGGTTTTGCGGGTGGACGAAAGAATGACGGATCAAAGTGAGAAAACTCCAAGAAAGACGGGAGCTCATGGTAAAGGATAAGAGATGTAGGCTCAATACTGAAGGCATCCATCGGAGGATCCTTATCTCGAAAAACGGTTTTAGCATAGAGCTCATCTATGTCTAATATCCCGGGTTTAAAGATTTTGTCTTCACATGTCGGCTCAAAGGGATAATGGATGGTGGACTCATCAGAAGAAGGGGAGTCAAGAGAACCATCAAGAACAACCATATCCCTTTCGGGATCATGCACGGCATCCTCAATGATCGGGTCATTTGTCGGAGTATCGGGAAAAACCTTGTTCTCATCAATATCAAAGTAGAATCGCTCAAGAATCGGAGGATAAACATCAATAATAGTGGGATTGCCACTAATCTCTTCATCAAATCGGAAAGTCTCAAGCTCGGGAGAGAAATCACTATCTTTAACGGAGATAGATGCGAACTTGAATTATTGTTAATGGCTTCAATTTTGGAAATGAGAAGATAAACTCGACAATGTTTCACGTAATCGGATCCTCGATCTCAATATCATCCGGCTTAATCTCTTCTTCTTCCGCTCGGGCTCGGAAGGTAAATTGTCAACGAAATCGATGTTCCATAAGAATCATCATCGAATCGGAGAACATCTCAACATGATCGCTTGAAATATCAGAGAAGGCTCATCACAAACATCAACAACCCTGCACTGATTGGGATTGGGATAAGGATCTCAACACTAGTCTCTTCCGCTTCCTAATAGTACTAAGATGCTCATCCCCATTATGAAAGAGTCAACGGGTTCAATAATGCTCGGTAATAATAGAATCATCGACCTCTTCCATAAGAACGCCACTTCTCTCAACCGGGCGTGAGTGAAGGGAAGTGGTCGGAAATGAAAGGCTTAGTAATGAAAGAGTGATAAGAATCCGGAGGTGGGACAAGTGGTGTGCTCTTAGAGCTAGCAAGTTCCACCACTCCGTTGTGGTCTCCTGCTCTTTCTGCTTAGAAATCATTTTAAGCTCATAAGTTCGCTCCGCTTTGTTGTAAATCGACGAACTCGTAATAGTGAATCGTGAAAAGAAGGATCGATTCTAGAATTCTTCGGATTAGAGTCGAGAGTACAAACGGAATCACCTCTGGTTCGAAATATGTTCCATCTCCTCACCGAGAGGAGTAGGAATCGAGGATTCTTTATACTTATCATTCATTTTCGATATTTTGACAAGGCTCAAGTCTTTCAAGTTCGTGATTTAAATCATTTAGTTCAAAAATCGTATCCATGACCCTCGGTGGGTTCTTCGTGTAACTCCGAAATGGTGTGATCATCTTCCGTAACTTGAACGGGTTCTTCATTAATACTTTGTTGATATTGACTCATGAAAGTTATTAACATGCATTCCATTGCAATTCGATGTTGCAAAAACGCCGCCAATCCATGAAAAATCGTCCACCACGCCCGGTGGGTTCTTCAATTATGGAATCATAATTCTCAATCGGATTGGGTTCTTCATAATTAGAATGTATCTCGGCATACACCGTAAACAACGAAAATCATTCGACGAGTCTACCATATCTCCACGTACCATAACAATAATATGGATCAAACGAAGATATCTCGTCATGGAGGATAGTCGGAAAAATTTTGAGGGTTAGTGAAAGCATTGAGGCACATATGATTATAACATCGATAATCATATCCCAAACGAGAATTACAACATCGATGTAAATAAGCGAAGGAGTCCATAAGAATCAAATATAAGAGGATAAGAGGAAAGAATTATCGAATCGTAGGCAAAGAAGAATATTTTGGGTTTTAGAAAACATATTGAAAAGGAAAATCTTTTGGGTTTTTATAAAAGGGATATGTACAAAATCAACGATAACTTCACTGGGAAGGATCTTCAAATGCACACGATACGAGACGGAATACGAAAACTCGCTATAAGCTCCTCCCCGTAGCGCCAAAAATTGATTTGGTTAAAAATCAATAATAAGAAGTTTGTAGTATACGGTAACTCAAACGTATTAGGTTTGAGCACCGAGATCGTTCCGAACGAGGGTTGAATGGAATTTCCAACTCACGTCTCAATAATCGGGATTCGAATAAGAAAAGGGGCATAAGATGATATATTCTAAACTACGGGATAAGGAAAGTAAATGGAACATATAATCTACGGGAAATCCTAAGTACTAAGGCAAGCTACGCAATTCTACGCTAAAACGCAAAAACGGAAATCAAACGAAACGCGAATAAAATGCAAGAACGTCTAATCTACATCCTAAAAACAACCTAAAAATACTTTTACTCTAAAAATGATATATGAAAACTAAATATGAATTAAAAATATTTTTTAGGAATTTTCTTGATTTTATTCTAATTAAAAACTAATTATTAACTAATTAAAATGAACTAATTATCTAAAAATTATGAAAGAGAGAGGGAAAAATATGGAATTACTTTCTAAAAATCTAAAATATCATAAAAGACTTTTCAAAACTATTTTTGTATTTTTCAGATCATTTTCCTATTTTCTATGAATTTAAATCTATTTAAATCTAATTTAAATTATGAAAAATACCAAATAAAAGGAGAAAAATAAGGAAAAATATTTTTTATGCTTTTTATATTTATCTTAAACTATTAAAATTGAAAAATTATTTTTTTGGAACTTTTTCTCAATTAAATTCAATAAAAGCTATTTTAAATTGATTAAAAACTAATTTAATTTAAGAAAAATAACAAACAGTGCCTAAAAATTATGAAAATTGCAGGGAAATCCTAAAATATAATTCTAAAGCTGAGAAAAATATAAAAAGAAGGGCTTATGTGGGAGAATCAAAAGCTGCAGTGTAAACTAGTGATGGAATAAGCACTTTCAATAAGCTATTAAGCTCTACAGTGAACCAACTGTTAACACAAGCTAACTAACACTAAATATACTCTAAATCAACTTATAGCATCTACTCCTAACACCTAATAAGCACTTAGCCAAGGAATAAGCTAACTGATGTATAAGTAGAACATGAATCTGGCCCTACATTTAAGCTACTGCTACTGCTTATCAGATAAGCTATCATGAAAACCAAAAGCAATGAATCTCCAGAATACCAACCAGAGAACATGTGTACAAAGTTTCAGCTAATAAGGATCAGTATTAAAGACATGAGAGCTCAACAAAATCTGGCCAAAAAGTATCTAGACTGCTGATGCAGTACAGTAAGACAGATAAGCTAGTTGCAGACCTAATTAAGCTAAGCACCTAAGGAGAAATAAGAGCAAATCAGGTTAAGCTATAATCCTAAGCTATTAGAGAAACTAAATTCCAAATCCTAACATCAAATGTTCTAGCATATAATCACAATGAGACTGCTGAATGTGGGACAAAAAGCAGGACCTGATGCAGGGAGCAGAAACAAAGTGAGCAATCAAATTTAAGCTATCTTAAGTACTAAAATTTGCAGATAAGCTAACAACAACCAGCAATACCAATCTAACAGTAAAAGAAACAGATTACACTTAAATAGAACCTTATCTCATCCTTGGAAATGTCTGATGAAAATTGTATTTTGTGACAGCAACTGAAGTTTGACAGCTTTGAAATTGGACACTAGAATGTATATTGAGCTTGAACACCTAGAGATTATGACTGAAAAATCTCTAAATCTAGTAACTAAAACTGATTATGCCATAAAAAACAGTATCAAACTCTTGTGACTCAGATTTAAGCAAAAGGAAGCATCAAATTTATACCAAATAGCTAATACCAAACACTCCTATATACTACCTAAACTACACAAACATGAAGGAACTTCAACTAAAACAGAATGAAACACTCATTTAAATATGAAACTCATCATAATACCAAACTAAATCCAGAATTTAACCCAAAACTTGTTTGACTTTTGAACTTGACAAAGTTTGACTTTCGTTGACTATTTATCAAAACTGAAATTGAGACAGAATAAGGAAAGACAAGCTCACAATAAGAGATTATGAGCTTATGTGAGCTTGTGGGATCAAATAAATGGATACTAACAACTAAATTATAACAATGCCAAGAATTATTTATTGAAACTGAAATTTTGCATTAAGAAAATGAAGAGTACAATGTTTTAAAAACTGAAATTACACTAATAAAGCTTTAAGAAAACAATAAAGATGACAGAAATTAAATGGTTACAGTATTCTAAATACATGAAAACTGGACAAAATAAAATGTGACTGAAATGGGATCTTATATAGCTGAGCAGATGCTAGAGATGCTTCTGGATCTTCAATATCGACCATTGATCAACCCTTGAGTCATCTACTCTAATCATAGCCATTGGATTAAATGGGTGATGTGTTTCGGCCAATCACAAGCTCTCAAATGTCCACCTTGGCAGTCCTGTGACACACCCATGTGTCAGACGTGGCAGGGGCTTCCAGAAGCCTTGAAAGATTCTAAGTACAAAGCTTGGTGTTTGGAATTGGTGATTGGGTGTGTTTGGGTGAGGAAGAAAGGGGTACTGTTTAGGGGCGCGTTTGTTTTATTAATAATATTTCAAAAGGTTTGGGTCGTTGACCGGGTTAAATACTCGGGTAAAGAGTGATCCGGGTTAAGTTATAAAACCGGGTAGAAGATGTTACTAACGTGGCCGGGTTTTATGTGTTTAGATGATTGGGCTGATTGTTGTTGGGCCATGGTAAGGTTTTTGGATTGGATATTGAATACTTGGATTTAACTAGGATTAGTATACAAAATACACTAAAGACCATATATGTAATATTTGCAAGACAAGGGTCCAAAAGTGTAAGTTATGAAATGTGAGGGATGACTTTGGAAAAATGGATAAGTGAGGGGTGTAAAGTGACATAATGATAAAGTTGAGGGATTGTTGTGTAATTTTTGGAAAGTGAAAGGGTAATTTGTGAAAATTTGATATAATGACGGGTTTAACGTGAAATCTCCCAAACCATGTCTAGAACTCCGTAAAATGATCTTTTGAGCTTCAAATCCCATAAATAGCACTCCCAGCATCGGCTTTTGCACACTTCTCTCTCTCGTGCTCGGTTTTTCTTCGGTTTTGGCTTCTTTTTGTGTGTTTTTAAATATCCTTACCTGCACATGCATAAACTCAAGAAAACCACAAATATTAGCAATAAACGGCCTTTCTTGGTTATTTTGGGTCTATTTTGACAATGAAAAGGTATGTGTTTTAGCACATACCAGTTTTTCAAAGAGATATTTAAGAGCCGAGTGATCCGTATACACCACGATTTTGTCAAGATCAAGTACGGCCGAAACTTCTCAAATGCATACACCACGGCTAATAGCTCTTTTTACGTGGTGGTGTAATGAGTTTGAGCTTCATCATAGTCTTACTTGCGTAGTGGATAGCCGAAAATGCTTATTTCTTCGTTGCCTAAACCTGCACCGATAGCAAAATCACTTGCATCGCACATAAGCTCAAAGGGTAAATCCCATCGGAGCAACGAGAATGGGTGCCTCGAAGCTTTTTCTTCAATGTTTCAAAAGCTTCTATGCACTCGGTGAGAAGATAAAAGGAGCATCCTTTTCAAGAAGATGGGTCATAAGTAGGGCGATTTTAGAAAATCTTGTATGAATCTACGATAGAAACCGACATGACCTAAAAACTCCTAATACCTTTGACGGTAGTAGGATGAGGCGCTTTAGCAATAACATCTACTTTTCTCTATCAACCTCAATCCCGTTCTTGGAAATCTTATGGCCAAGGACAATGCCTCTTTGACCATAAAGTGGCTCTTCCCGGTTTAGACAAAGATTGGTGTCTTCACACCTTTGAAGCATTTTATCTAAATGGGAGAGACATGATTGAAAAGAATCCCAATGACCGAGAAGTCATCCATAAACACCTCCATCGCTTCCCCAATCATGTCGTGGAAAATGGCCATCATACATCGTTGGAACGTGCTGTGAGCATTACATAAGCCAAAAGGCATACGTTTGTGAGGCAAAAGTTCCGTATGGACAAGTGAATGTGGTCTTTCTTGATCCGTGGATCAATAGGATCTGAAAGTAACACGAGAAACCATCAGGAAGCAATAGTATTCATTCCCCGCTAATCTCTCAAGCATCGGTCCATGAAGGGTGAGGAAAATGATCTTTACGGTGGCGTCATTCAACTTACGATAGTCAATACACACGCCATCCGTAATTAATCGAGTTGGAATTAACTCGTTATCTTCATTTGTGATAACATAATTCCACCCTTTTCGAACACAATGAATTGGGCTAACCCAAGGACTATCTCGAGATCGGGTAAATCAATCCTACATCAAGAAGTTTGATAACCTCTTGTTTAATGACATCATGGATGTTTGGATTTACTCTTCTCGATGTTGAACTCGCTGGTTTAAAGTCATCCTCCATCAAGATTTTATGAGTACAAAACTCGTGGTTGATACCTTGATGTCGAGAGTTTCCAAGCAATTGCTTGCTTGTGTGACTTTAAGATTTTTATGAGAGCAGCTTTTTCATCTTCACTCAAATCTCGAGCAATAATGACGGGTAATTTACCATTACCTTCTAGAAATGCATACTCGAGATGAGGAGGTAAGTCCTTAAGCTCAACCTCAAGAAATTCTTCAGTTTTCTCAACTGACTTGACTTCCTTGTTATGAAGTTTGATGGGAGGGAGAGGAAGAGAAGTGTCCTGATTTAACAATTTCTCAAGAAGAATATCTCCCTCCAGATTAATCTCATTTTGATTAATCTCATTAGGAGTTGAATCACTAGAGTGAGGGATTGATGATGGATCATCATTGAGCAACTTCTCAATAAGAAGTATGTCCCCTCAATATCAATTGAGCGTGATCAATTTCCCATGGAATGTAATCACTAGCCAAGTATGCTTCAATCTCATCTAAGATGAAGTCGCCTCAAACGGAGTGAGAAGGAGTAAATTGGCTATGATAGGTTGAGAAGATATGGTGGTATCCCCACTCACGTAATTATGAGAATAACCAAGAACTTCTTGAGAGTACTCTTCGAAGCAACATCAATGATCTCTATTCGTTAACCGATTCGTAATCATAATTTGCGGAGTACCTCAAGTTTGATCAAGGTTGAAGGTGGTGACTTCATTACCAACACGCAATGTGATTTCTGCTCAAATACATCTATGAAAGCACGGCCGTTCTCGTGAATCCTCGACCAACAATGAGAGGAACCCGATGATCGGCATCAAAATCAACAACCACGAAGTCACCGGAAAATGGAACTTTCCTACTTTCAAATACGCCCTCAAGAATGCCAAGAGGACGGGATATGGAACGATCGCAAGCTCGAGAGTCATGCATGTAGGAGTAAGTTCCTAAGAGAAAGTTTCTTCCATCTTGAATAAGGCATAAGGTTTATGCTTGCACCAAGATCGCTAGGGCAAAGCATTCAACCATTCCGGAATACACAAGGTAAGAGAAATTTCCCGGGATCTCCAAGCTTTTCCGAAGCTTCTTGGGATAACCGCAGCGGTTCTCGCTCAAAGGAGTTTTGCCATTTCAAACAGCTTTTCCTTATTGCTTAACATGTGTTCGAGAGTCGATGCGAACTTGGGCATCAAGATGATAGCATCCGCAAAGCTTATGTCAAAGTGTAATTCTTGGAAAATTTGGAAAAATTTGTCCATTTGATGACTAGCTTTTTCACGGAGCTTTTGCTCATTCAAACGTGATGGGTAAGGAATAGAAGATTTGGATTCGATTCTCAGCAGAGCTACGGAGGTTCAAAACAACTCCTTGATTTGACTTGGGTTTCGGACCACTTGAGGTTGAACTACCAAGGTTGGACGTGTCTTGATGCCGTCGGGCTAGAATAATGCACCTTGTCCGTTGTTTCCTTGGTAACTTGACTCATTGCCACGGTGGAGGGGGCATTGGAGTCGAGGTCCATTGTGTGTCCTAGGTTCACCGTCCACTACCTTAGGGAGAGAAGAAGAAGAGGTAGTAGGACAGCAGTCCATCATATGAAACACCACACGGTTGTGATCACCTTTGCATCGCCCCTCGGGTTAGCGATCGTGTTGCTCGGAAGTTTTCCGAGCTCGAGGGTTGATCATTTAAAGACTTCTTAAGATCGTAACTGACCGACCAACAACCTGTTCATTTCATCTGGGATTTCATGAACTCGCCAAGAACTCATCGATGATGGTCCCGGAGGAACAATGACGGGAGGAGCTGGAGGGACAATTTGAGGTCGTATGTTTTGATTATAGCCAAAATTCCTTGATTAGGATTCATATTCCCATGAAATTGATTCCCCGATTGAAATTGTTTTGATGAAGGTTTCCTTGATGTTGGAAACCTTGATTGGGTCCAGATAGAAATTACCTTGGTTTTGATAACCTTGGTTCATTCTTGGTTGGTTTTGGTTCCGGTTTTGCATGTTATGATTTTGGTTAAACCCGGTGGTGCTCGATTAGTATTAGCACGGTAGTGTGGTTCATTTTGAGGACGGTATTGATTACCTCCTTTCGTGAACTACCGGCTAGAGCATTGGCTTCAAAAGGACTACCATCGGTGGCGGACAATTGTAGTAAGCGTGAGGACCACCACAAGTGACACAACTCTCAACTTTCTTCACTTCAAGATGTGTTGGTGTCGAGTGAAGGTCACTTTCTTTGGTTAGCAAGAACCGAGCTCGAACAATGTTTGTGAGTTTATCAATCTTAGCATCGGTGCTAGATGTACTCACCGGGATGAAGAAGAAGGTCCAAGATGAGACCGATATGTCTTTGCTCCGAAAGGACGGGCCCGAGATTTGTTCTCAATGATTTGCAAGGCCTCTTTGTGGTCTTGCTCAGAAATTACCTCCAGCGGAGGCATTCAAAGAGTCTTGATTGGTCCGATTGAGACCATTGTAGAAAGTATCCATTTGCATTAACTCGGTAAAACCATGATGCGGACACTTCATGGCAACTCTTGTAACGATCCCATGCCTCCCGAATGATTCATCAAATCTCGAGAAAATTTCATTATCTCATTCTTAAGACTTGTGGTGCGGGATGGAGGATAGAACTCGTTAACGAACTTGGTGACAAGATCTTCCCATGTCTCTATAGAACGAGGGGTTGTTTCGAGCCAATTCCGGCTTGTCCTACAGAAAATGGGAACAAAAGAAGCTTAATAGCCGTGTGGGACATTCTTATACTTGATGGTAGATGCAATCTTGTTAAACCATCGAATGTGTGCATGAGGATCATCCCGCTCAAAACCATAAAATTGGCTTTGGGTTACTAGATTAAGCAACCCGGTTTGAGCTCGAAAGTGTCGACCACGATGGTCGGAACAACAATGGCATCTCCGTAACCCTCGATGGGTGCTTGGAAGCTCATTCATGGGTTTGTCTTCGCCATTTCGACAGGAGGTGGTGGTGGGAGACGTTCCTCGATCACGGTGAAGGAGCCGAACGTCCTCACGCTCACGAGGAATGTTTCCAAGTTCGAAAGTGGACTTGTAGAATCGAAGAACAGAGCAAGATGCACTATGTATAAAAATCAATTTTCAAAACAAATGAGGCAAAACACAAGTGAACTTAACCAATAATCACAAATGAAATGGCTTCTTTGAAAAAGGTACACCAAATCACAAGTGACACAAAGGCAAGTTTTAAATCGATGTTCGGGAACTTATTATGGTCGCACCCCCGTTAGGTAGCTGCCTTGATTTGCGGTGGTTGATTTTTATGTATATATTAAGTACCACCGAAAAGACGAGGTAAGATTTGTGCGAGATGGGTTTAAAACTTTTGGGACAATATTTTTGTATCGTCTCGCTTAACCAAATCGCATTGCTTTAACAATCACCTTAAAAACAATACAAGATAGAAAACGCTACGATTATTTTGTTGTTTTATATATATATATATTTTTTGGTGTTTTAACACTTTAGGAAAAGTGTTAATGAACTTTTGATTTTCTTATAACTTTACAAAAACTTTTTACAAATGATGGGTTATGTGCAAGAATGGGTCCGAAATGGCTAAACACACGCTAAAGCCTCCCGTGGCGCAAAAATTTGATCCGTCCGAACCGTTAAGTCTAATCACACAAGTGGCCACTTGTGAATGGTCAACCGTAATGAGACTTAAAACAGCTCAAGCACAAATGCAATGAAGTCCGGAGAATATAGTGAATTCCGGGTCGTTTAGTCCCACGGAGACTACATGGTGTGTAAAACACAAACTCAGATGATGGAGTGATCACTAAGGATAGTGATCGAAGGTTTTGATCGAAATATTACACTACCGATTGATTGGAAAGGAATAGGATACGAATCGGAAAACACAACAATCGATAAGAGAAACGTAAACGTAAGTTTAAAAACTACGATATCGTACAAAATAAAAAGTGAAAACTAAGAAATAAAAGGCCTAAAAATATGAAAATAACATTTTGGAATCCTAAAATAAAAGAAAATTATTAGAAAATAAAATTATTTTTAAAACTATTTAATTAATTATTATTAATTAAAAACTATTTTAACTATTTAATAAATATTCTAAAATAGAAGAAAATACAAAATAAGGCTAGAAAAATAAAATTATTATTGAGAAAATCTAAAATACTATAAAACTAATTTTAAAACTAAAATATATTTTTAGCACTTTTATCTAATTATTACTAATTAATTATTATTTAAAATACACTTAAATGCTAGAAAATATAAAATAAACTTGGAAAAATAAAATTTTAACTTGGAAAAATCTAAAATATAATAAAACTAATTTTAAAACTGAAAAGATATTTTTTATGCTTTTTAATTATTTATTACTAATTAATTACTACTTTTAACTATTTAAAATTATAATAAATACTAAAAGGATAGAGAAAATATGAAACTTTTCTAAAAATACTATATGATGACAGAAACCTAAGAAAATAGAAAACAAGATTTGCTTATTAATAAGATGAAAAGAAAAATCAAAAAGCTAAAACTTATTAAATAAACACTATCACCGATTTTAAATTGATCTTTTCTGGATTTTCTTTTGAAAACTACTTTAATACGATATTATGAAACTTTAACAAAGACAAAAATTTACAAATCACAAATAAGCTGTTTTGATGGCTTAAAATCCCAACAAGGAGTTTAAATGAGCTTATTTGGTGAAATAAGCTCAAACAAGGTTGCTTCTTTGAAACGAAGCTCAAAATGGATGCAAGTAGACTCGCTACTCAAATGAAGCTAAAACACGAGATAAGCACATTGCTAAGATAGAAATAAGCAGATAAGCACTTTGCTATTTGTGGTGAAAAACAGAAAATGGGACAAAGTTAGGGCTTATTGCAGCCCTAGCAAACAAGCTAGAAATTGAAAAACAAAGCTTGATACTTCAAGATGGCCAGGTTGGCTTCCCAAAGAACCAAAGAACACAAGATTTGAGCAACTAATAAGCTCTATGTGAGCTTATCAAGTTGGACATATCAACTGTGCACAGGGCACTTTTCAGAACTAGCATTTTTATATTTTTGTTTAGCAACCAAACTTTAATACCCCAAGAGCTTATGAACTAAATCTTATTAATAAACACACAGTGAAATTTCCTTTTTTATTCAAAAACGACCAAGTTGGAAATTTGACTTTTTAAGAAAACTAACTAAGTTGACCAAAATGAACTTTGAGTTGATTACAATCACTGATTATGTTATGTTAAGGTGTAATAAGACTAACTTGAGCAAGATTAACAACTTCCTAACACAGAATCATGATCATGAATCCTAAAAATCAAACAGTGAGCTCATAAGATGAGATCAAATGCACTTTTGACTTTTGCTTGAATGAGGATTTGTTTTTTTTTTGACTTGTATGAGTTAGTATAACCAAGTGTGACTCAAGACAACAATAAGTACAAGTTTAATCAACCTTAAACACAGTTGAACTAGTTGAGCCAAACAACACTTTTTATGACTGTTATAGAACTTTTACAAAGCAAATCAAAGATTTAAACCATGAAACTGATTTCAAACTTTTTAATATTATTTATTAGGACTAATGAAGCCTTAAACAACATCCATAACAACATTAAACTAAGACTTTACCAAGATGCAGTTTTAACTGTCAAAACTAAATTTTTATAAACTTCAAATTTTTAGGAACAACAAACTGATTTTAATGATCAAATACACTTAACTACTGCTAAATAACACCAAGAAACAGATATTAAAGCTAATGAGCAACTTCAACAATGATATGCAAAAGTGATCAAAGGTGCTTATGAAGCTTCCAAGCTCAAAACCGAGAATCGAACCAAGGAACACCCTATTAGCTTACCACTAAGCTACTAACCCAAGGCCATCCATGATTTACCTGCTCCATTGTGTATATCATTTCCAAGTGATTTTTGAATTTTCAACTATTTAATTGATATTTTTGGTGATTTTTGATTTTAACTTCTAAACTTATTTTAAATGTTTCTAAAAGCTTGAATGAGCTTTCTGGGAGCTTATGTGAGCTAACTCAGTCCCAAACAACAACTTTCAACAACATTAACACATGGTGAGAATTTTGAAATGAAAAATACATAAACTGAATTTCAAACTTGCATACTGAAATTGATAATTGCAAAAGGTTGTAAATACACTGAGATAACTTAAAGAAGTACTTGAAAGCTTAAGTTTATACTGAAATTTAAAGTTTAACTAAAAACGACATGGAAAAGTAAAAGTTACACTAGATACTAGATACAATGCATCCTCCTCCTCTTTATAATGACTTTTGTGACTTCTCTTTGACATCTGAATCTTTCCCACCACTCCTGAGCCATTGGATTGGCTAGAACCATCATATCCGTCCACTTGTAGTTTTGGCGCCAAATATTTCTTCAAAGCAGGTTTGAGCAATTAATGGATTTGGTTCAATCAATTAAGGATATTTGGGTGTTAGTGGAGGTGGAGGGGACAAGGTATGGAGAGGGGTTGAAAAGATGGAAACCATCTCGGTTTTGGTGTATCTGAGAGGGAGAGGGAGGTCTGATGCTTGGTATTAAACGCGCGTAAGGGTGGGTTTGACTTTTGTTGACCGAGTGGTTAATAACAAAGGGGCCGGGTCAAGGGTTGGGCTAAGGTGGGATTGGATTGGATTTGGGCCTAGTATTAAAATTGTGTCCGTTTGGTTAAGTAGTAATAACAAGGACCAAAAGTGCAAATTATCCAAACTTGAGGGACTGATCTTGAACTTTTTCGAATGCTCTCACAAGGACCAAACTTGACAACTTTGATAGAACAAGGACCCTTTTTGCATAAAATCCATTTTAAAAGGTCCAAGGACTAATTTTGCAATTTTCCAAAGTTTAAGGACCTTTCTTGCCAATTGACCAAAGAATCATTCAAGGATCATTTTTACAACTTAGAATACTTGAGGGACCTTGAATGATAAAATTCCACATTTTGAATTCAGGACTAGATTTGACAACTTTTAAAACTTGAGGGACTAAAGCGCCAATTTTGCAAACTTGAATCATTTTTCATCGATTTTGATATTTTTGCATTTAAAACACATAAAACACTGATTTGTGATATTTTGATCATTTTGATGTGTTTCTGAGTGTTTTCAGATGATTTTGTAGTTTAGATTGTATAAAAATGATGAGTATTTAGACACTCATCACCATGGAAGGGGTGGAGCTTTTCAATCTAACCTTTTACATTTTACAAAGCAACTCTCTAGCAAGAAACTCCCTCTCTCTACTTTCTCTCTCTAACTATGGCAAATATGTATTTTGATCATCCAAGACCACCCGAATCATCAACACAATAATATTATTGATCCTGCAACCTTCATATTCTCTTTGCCTCTCCCTTTATTCTGAGGAATCCGTGGGTGGATGAGGCCTTTTGCCTTCCACCATAAACCTTGTAGTTGTCAATGACACCATAACTTTGTTGCAAAAGCTATGATCATAGGATTACGGAGAAGGATCTAATGCAAAGATGAATTTAGCAAGACGGGTTAGGAGCATTACGTACGGGAGCACCATTTTGTCCATGCTTCTCACACTTTCCATTCTCTTAATCATGTAGTAAGCAAGGTTGAAGCGAGTCTTGGTCACTAGGCAATAGATCATGAAACTTGGACATGCGTTGGGGTGATCCTTGTTTCCTACTAGGCACAACACATTCTCCCTTACCACATTTTCCCATTTCCTATACAACGCGTACATCTCGGAGAGCTCCATTTGGAAAGGATCCCTATAGATCACTTTCGAATTCCTAGTGACCCTCGATGGGGATGCTATTGGCATGAACACGGTGTCCCTCACCGTGGTTGCTTTCGGGATTAACATGTGATAGATTTCATGATGATCAACCATAGTGTGTATCTCTTCCAAAGACCACTCATTAGAATACATTCAAACACCTTGATATGAAACCCCTGCTATTCTTCGAAACTCCACAAGCGAAAGGGTGTACTCATGCTCATTTATGATGAAGACAATCAAGATGGACCCATCATCATTTCTAACTATCCTCATTGTCTTGTAGAACTCGAGTACGAAAACCGGGCAAATTTGTTCGTTTATGTCCAATAAACAATCAAAGCCAATGGTCCCAAAAACTTGTCTTATGTCGGTGTTAGCAAGAAATGATGGTTCTACTACTCGACCTTCGTGAAATAGTCTTTTTTTGAGCATTTTAAAGGCTTTCCTACCTTCGGGACTAAGTCCATCTTTTCTATGATACATTGGTATGTAATGAGCGATATCTTGATAGTCTTGTTGTCGATTGCTTGACATGATTGTTCCTAAACAACACAACCACAATGTGGTGTTAATTGTGAATAGTAACCTAAAGGGCTTGATCAGAATTTTGCTCAAATCATTTTATTGAATTCAAGAAATGAGTTTAATTTGTATTAACAATGTTAATTCTTTGATTTGGATTATCTTAGAAAACAATGTGATAACAAATTATCATAAACCCATTTGAACCCAAATTTTAAAATGAAGAAATTGTAATCCTAGAAATCAAGGAATTAAATTAACAATGTAGTGAAGATTATACTTACACAAGTGATTTTATGCTTGAGAGAAATGATCAAATTGCTCCTTTGAACGAGAATTGTGTTTTGGTTCGTGAGTCTTTGAAGGAAAATGATTGTGGAACATCCACAGTGATCATTACTAACTTATGTTGTCTTCTGTTGCACGGATCCCATGGATCCCTCTCATTTGGGATCCGGCTAGTTCAAGCTCAGGGATCCGGCTTGACAACAAAAATCAGTTTAAGCATTCCTTGATTACTTTGGTTTGAGAGTTCTAAAACGCATAGAGTTTGATGTTTAAGCTCTATAACTTGTGATTTGAGGTTTTGACGGTTTAATACTAATTCTATTTGACGTGGTTCCCTTTTTTAAGAATTAGTCACAATTCTTGGGAGGTTTATCAAAGATTATGATAAAATCTCATTTTATCATAATATAAGAAGTTTCACATGGAAATTAATTGCATAGATGAAGTGTCAATAATTCCTTTGTGATGAATAATGATTGAGGCTATCGAATAACCAAGATATCATTATTACAAGTTTAGCAGTGTAGTCTATACGAATCAATCGAAGAATACTATTCTTGATGTTGGCTTTAATATAGATAACTACTTAAGTAATTACTAATAGAGATTAATTATGCAACTAAGATTTTAACAATAATAAAAACAAATGTAAATTATTAACGATCATACCTTTGCTAAATATTCTTCTTAAGGAAAAAAGTATTTAGAGGAAATGCTTTGTGATCTTCTTGGAATCTCTAGATCCATGTGTGAGAAGAACAATGGTAAACATTCTTTTCACGAAAATAAACATTTAGATAGTTTCTTCCTAATCTTTTTGGTATGCCCAAATCCAAGTATGGAGAATACTTAACAAGGAAAGTATTAGACCATTCTATCATTGTCCAACAATAAACACTATAATGATTTTTTTTAAAACATGACTTGAAAAATCCTTCTTTGTAGTTTTCAAACATACACGGATCGTATCATGTTTTTAAAGTACAACATACTCTAAGAAACTTGGTAACGAAGCTCTGATGCCAATTGTGGAAAACTAGAAGAGGGGGGGGGGGTTGAATAGTTTTACCAATTTAAAAACTCCCTTTTAAAATATTTAGATCGACTTATGTCAATCTACTTAGATGTGTATGTTGGACGTTGATAGATATATATATAAAGGTGTAATGAAAGATAAAGAGTAAGAAGCACATAACCACGACACGAGTATTTATAGTGGTTCGGCTACAAGGACACCTTCCTTGCCCTACTCCACTCCCCGAGTCACCTACTCAAGAGTTTGTAATCACTACACGACACCAACTCCTTATGGCGGAGAAGCCTTCACAACGTCGCCTACTCTTTTTCCGGTACTAGGCTAACCACCGGGTTTCTTCACACCAAGGTGAACCACACCTACCACAACGTCGCCTACCCTTTATCCGGTACTAGGCTAAGTACCGAGTTCCATTACAATGGAGGAACTACTATCCAACACTACACAACACCTAATCCCAAAGGAGACCAACTCCTTATTACAACACCATCAAGGATATCAACATCCTTGAATATAAACAATCACTATATGTATAACGATGCACCTCATCGATTATACGACCTAGGCATTCTTCACTAATGCCACTTGATTTGATTCCTAGGCATCCTTTACTAATGCCTTTGACACAACGCTTGACACCTTTCACTAATTCCTTTGTCTTGACACCTTTAGCATTCTTCACTAATGCTTTTGACACGGACGTTAAGCACCTTTCACTAATGCTTTCGTCTTGACTCTTTCGGCATCCTTCACTAATGCCTTCAACACAACACATCTACGGAGGAAAAAAGAACTATCAACAAGAGAACCTCAGTAGTCTTGATGATGACGAAGCATGGCAACTCATGGACTTGAGCTTGCTAGACTTCAAGAAGTGGTGATCTCGCCTTTAAGAGGAACCTATAGAATCACACGAAAACAAAAGACAAACTACATAGAAAGATCCCTTAGGATAAGTGGTTAGAGAGTTACAATACTTGGGGAAAGTATGTGTGAGAGTGGCAACCGAAAAGGAAGAAATGGCTCACTATTTATGGAGGAGAAATGCTTACTGTTCCTCGGATCCCACGGATCCCTCCCTTAAGGGATCCGTCTAGTGTAAACCTAGGGATCCGTAGGACGCTCCTCTTTGCCCATGGGTATTTTGGTTATGGGTCATGGGTTATGGGTTGATCCATGGGTATTATATTAGATACAATCTACCTAATGGGTGCAATGCACCTAGTCAAATGGGTATGGGTCAATACCATGGGTTATGGATGTGATCCATGGGTTGTAGTTTTTACCCATTATAATACATACTAGTTATGTATATATTTACCCAATATGTAAACACTAGTTGTTGTACATATGTATTACTAAATCATAAAATCACTTATACTTGTTTTAGTGTTTTATGTGAAAACATTAAGTGTGTTAGAAAACTATTGGCTCAAACTATTTACGTATTTTATTTGTTTCGTTAAAATGATTTTACGTTTGTTATCGACAAAACATTAGAAGAAACGTTTTTACGGCTTATTTGTATTAACAAGGTGTATTGGTTAACGGGTCAAAACCGTTTAATTCAGAACCGGTATTCTTTTACCACGTCCAGAAGCTCAATTAATCAGTTTCTTTTTTGCAACAGTACTTAAAAAGCTGATGTATTCAAAGAGTCAGTGTGCAAAAATAATTCGTTAAATGTGGCGACGTACAAAAACTATTACATTTACTTACTATGAGTGTTTAATTTCCACCGCTTAAATGTAGCAACTAAAGCTCTGATTTACTATGAGTAAGGCACGGAAGGCTCAGATTTACATATGCAATAGCGGTACCAAACAGCCGACATTGCTGCAATCACAACCGCGTATGTGACCGCGAAGCAAAGATACTGATCTGCATATTACCATCATCGCGTTACAGAACTAACATACCCGTCATGGCTCCAACCAAAATGAAAGTGTGGCTGCCTTGCCAAAATACGTGACTCAGCAAAGAAGGCTCAGGAACAAAACAAATGCAAAGGGACATCATCATTGCCTTGATTATCAGTACATATAATTATATATCTATACTAAAGCACCAGGTCGGTGACAATTAAAAAAACGCGTCTACTTTTTACTGGCCAAGTTACCCCGCTATCAACCGGCAATCGCCTATGAATGAAAGCCGCCACTCGGGTAAGGCTGCCGAGCCAATACACTGGCAACGCAATAAATATAATATGTGGCAACAGTAATTTGTATGTTAGTGAATAGTGTTTGATACAACACCTTCAATAAACACATACCCGGTTTCAATCCAGCTCTCACCCACCTCAAATACATACACGGTTACATACCAGATCTCACACATCTACAAACAATGGGTCATTGTGAAAATGAAGTCCATGGCTGCAAATATAACGATTTGCCCCGCCATGGCTGAAAACGGATAAAAAGGCATCTGACCCGTCATGGCTGCATACACGATTTCGTGATGCCTCGCCAAGACACGGGTAGATTGCACCCATCATGATCTGCCAACTTACCTCCAAACCCTAATTATATACATATGCTAACATGCTACGTCGTTTGACATATACTATTACGGTAGGATTAAAGTATTGCAAATCCGAAATGTTTTATAACTTAGCTCATGAATGTAGCCCATGTGTGCGTGGCCAAGCTCAAAGTATCAGTGGTATAATTTGATACCACTTTATCACAATGAGTGTATAATTTCCACCACTTTATCACACACGTGTCCAGTGACTCACAAATCCCATCCACCATTCTAACAAAAACCACATATTATAACTAACAACTAATATTAAAAAAAATGCAAATTTAACAATTCATGAACAAAAAAACGTCTAAAGTTTATAAAACCAACTAAATCTAAAAACAATATTAGTGATGCATATCTACATATTATACGTCAACCTTGCAATACTTTAATCCTACCGTAATATTTGTATTTATAAAAAGACGTCTAAAGTTTATAAAAAAAGGTCTAAAGTTTATTAAAGTATTGCAAATATACATATATTATTAGTGAGCGTAGCTGTTTTTCGAAAATCAAATAGGCCCATAACCTGATTAAATTAGTTAACCCAAACAATTCCTTAACTTGGTGACACAAAGGTTGGGTTACAAAAATTTTAAATGACATTGATTCTTCTTTACATAAAACCATAACAAACAAATTAAAGAAAAGAACATGATAACAATAACTATATACATCAACAGGATTCTACTAACCACCTCCCCCAAAACCCTAACTTAACTTAAAGAAAATGGAAAACAACGAAACCGAAACTTTTGAAACAATCTAAAAAAAATTGAAACCTGAAGATCTTTTTGCTCTACTCCTAATAATCCTCTCATCGATCTTGCGGGGGTAGTATATGAGTGCACAAATTAATCGCTATGGCGTATGTGTCTATGGGTTTCAGGGAGATAAGGTAGGACCGACATAGATGAAGTTTCCAGATGATAGTTTTCTAAAGCAGTCTGATTCAGAAACCGGCCAAAATTGGACAATCATCATGCGCTTGGGCTTAAGCGTTATAGGATATAATAATTATTATATATTGTAGCCCTAATATAAAAAGTAACCGTTAATATTAAAAGGCACCGACAAGTTTTTTTATTGGCACCGACCTGATGCTTTAATATAGATATATAATTACAAAATAATTTAAAAACTGCCAAAATGCACGAGAATATAAAATCCCTTTTTATTCAAAGGTAACGGATTTACACCAATATAATTTTTATCTTGCTTAAAAATGTATGCTTAAATGCTCAAGCGCAACACACAGGGACTAAAATCCTCGTTTGGATATACAATTTGCATAAAAAGCATTTAGAAAACCACTTATATTTTAAAATTTCACCAATTGGCTCCTTTTATATTACTCATGAGTCATTTTGAAAGCAAGATGGTTGATGCTCCCACTTTGCTCAAAACCTAATTATATTCCAACTAGTTTATGAAGATTCTTCGTGAAGCATGTAGAACATTACATAGCAAAAAAAATGTAGATCTTTTGGTATTGATTTAGTTAGTTGTATCACTTCATCGAATATCATTCGAGAGCTTAACTTGGGTATATAGCATTACACATGTCCGATTAGCAAAGTAGGTATCTTCTTGATTACAAAAAGTTACTGTATATAACAAGATACTTGCTAGTCTTGAGTTTTATTTATTTATTTGATCCAAGCTAGTCTTGAGTTAACAGTGTTTTACTGGTAAGCATCATGAAAATAAGGATTTATACGGATCAACCGACAAGATGTCATGACGTTCAAAAACAGCTACTCTTTATGACGTTCAAAAACTCATTTTCCAATAGAAGTGTCAAGAAAACAAAAGCTAAGCAAATGCTTGAATCAGAAGTATACTCTTTATTGAGATAGTGATCTAGTAGAAGTATACTCTTTCGATATAGTGAGGTACTTAAGAATCGATGGCCCACGTCCATTGATTTTCTAACAAGAAACACACGCACATTTAATAATCTAAATCAATATACACGTACATTTGTCTAAACTGGGACTTTAACCCTTAAGTGACTAGATTGACAAGTACATTACATTTACATCGATACATATAGACACACTCATCTAATCCAAATTCCATCTATTTTTTATTTTATTTTATTTTTTGTCTCAAGACAACTAAGATTTGAACCCATAACTAATTGATTAATGACCGTATCAAATTTACCCGGATACTACTAGCTAGGGCAAAGGTCCACTAGAGCTACGGCTACTAATTGCTTGGAAGTCTTGGTTAACATTAATGGTGGAGTTATGTGGATCTCCAGCATTTGCATCCATGTCACGGGAATTCACCACAGGCCGATGTGGTCCTTGATCATATAGAAGACCTTTAAACAAATGGCCTCCTATATTAATTGATGTTTCATACGCATATTGATCCACCACCGCATTCTGCTCTAAACTTGTTGTTACTCGTACACATGTAAATGTAGCTTCACCACTCACCTCGGTCGGAAATGGCCCTCCAAACCCTTACAAAAGAAACACATGCACTACCTCCATTACAATTATCAACTAGTTATTACATTGGCATAAGGCCTTAGAGAACCTCTTAAGATGATCATGTGTAGTCGCATAATTAAGGGTTTAAAAAAACCGATTTAGTACTGTACATACATACCAGATGATGACGGAATACCCAATTGTTGTTGCTCTTCTTGTTGATGATGATCGTTGTGCGGTGGAGCGGCAGAAGTAGCTGCCAAATTCCGCACACTTTGCCTTGTAGAAATGGGAACCCAAGTGCTCTTGATGTGAGTTTGACATTGAAAGCCATGTCCTTTACAGCAACTTCGACATCTATAGTACAAACAATCCTTCTTTGCTTTATTCCCGCAGTCTAAGCACCTCATCGATCAAACGCCACTAGGAGCCACTACCAACCACCACGACGTTTTCCTTTCTTTTATATCTTAACTCGATCTTCTTGGCCTTATTCTCGCCCCCTTTACCTTTTACTTTCATACAAATACATGCATGCATGTGCATAAGGATGTATAGGTGTTTATATATACAATAGGGTACGATTCACGTATCATAATTTCCAATTGTTTTATTCCTCATTCTAAATAACTACTAATAAGCCATTAAGCTATTTAAATAGACACATATAATGACACATGCACCTAATGCACATACAACTTTTTGAAATTAATATGTTTGATTCGATTCACAAGCTTTTTCTGCTTTTATATACCATACAAATTTGCAAAATTTGGAGCATCAACTTTTGCTATGTTAAGCTTTACCGCCGCACTCTTTTTTCATCATTATTGCAAAGGACTTCCTTTTTATATTTTAATCCTTAAAAGAAGAACTTGGGGGTTCTCTATTATTTATTCGTACGGACACTCGAATAATGTATTGCACATAAAACCTTTTTTTTACATTGTTGCACTTAAAAACGACACATTGCTCTTAAAAAGTGTCGATTGCTATATTCTCTGAAACTACAATAAAATGTTATTTTTACCTTATGAAATAGATTTTGATCGGTAATAATCTTGAAACAAAATCCTTTATACAATAAGAAAAAAAATCCCAAAACTGTAAAAAACAAATCTTTGACGAAAACCAAATTAAACAAACAGAAGAGTTCGATTTCATAATGTAGCCATCTATTTGGCTAAAACCATAAAAACCTTAAGAGAATAAATCCATAAAAATTGGGTCTAAAATCATCCACAATGATTTTTTAAACGTTTAAATATTTATTAAATCATTAATTTATAAAGCTTTTGATTTTATAAGCTTAGGCCTCATGTTTTCTAGGGCCCCAAAAATTTTTCGTATTATTCATAGATTTGATAATTTCAAATAAGAAAATCAAATTTTGATTAACTAAAAGATAACTAGTAATTAAATGGTTATAAAGTATTCTAGCTTTTTCTCTGTATTTGTGATTTTAAATGTTTTCTAATATATATTTTGATGAAGTATACTCGTGTCATTGTAAATAATTATACGACTAAATGCATGTACGCCTATAGGGTCACATACGTATACACACAAGTACTATTTAATAAAACTTATCTATTGTATTTTTGTTATATATAACCTATGAAACTCGGGATAAATAATTACTATATTGAGACTTAGTAAATTGGATTAAACCAAACCAAATGGGCAAGCCCATTTGGTGATCCTTGTGGCTGGCCTTAGGAGAGGGAGCAAGAGAAGGAGAAAGTTAAAGGTGCTAAAGTGTAACTTGTAATGTGATAAGTCTGATTTGGTTTAGTCATACCTTTACACAAATTACTCAACAAGTTACCAACTTTCTCTCCTCCTCCTCATACACAACAGAAAATCAAAACCCATCTAGGATTTGTGGTTTTTGATCTTAAGCTTTTAGCTAGTGTATTTCAAGGCTTGTTTACGCATTAAGAGTTATCGAACTAGCATCAAAGTGGTATACATTGACGTGTAGTGTGTTCTTGCATAGAGGTGATCTCCTTATTGATCACTTGGATTTCTAGCGTAGATGGGGTTGTGTTGAAAGTCTCCTTACGATCCTCTGTTATCACGCTTCAAAGATATATCATTATTTGTATTCTTACTATTGATTGTTAGGAATTGGAAAATCCATAGCTCGTAGACATTACGTTATTTACTAGTTATTTAGTTAGTTATTTAGTTTAGAGCAACACCGTGGAGGACGGACGGGTCTTTACCCACTGTATGCCTGATCCACAGTCCGTAGGAGGACGTGTAGATGTAACTATAAATACCCTCTACCTCCCAAGGTAGAGGGTTGGACCTTTCATTCAATCTAACCTTTCTTTCTTTGTTTACTTTCTCTCTCTAGAAAGGCTCCCATCTTCAACTTTCTTTCTCTAGAACCTACTCATATTCGAACCATATTGTGTTATGTGATGTGTTTATGAAATCCAATATGTTACAAATGGTATCAAGAGCCATGGTTTGATCATCTCTCTTAAATATCCTTGGATTTCTAGTGGTTTTATATGGTTTTTGGGTTTGAAAAGTTTAGTGGTTTTGCATCATTTGGATCATTTCTTGTGTTAAAGTTTGAATTTTGAGTGTACTTTTGTGTTTAGAATCATTGTAAGTGCCTGGGTTTTGATTTCGAAAGCTTGAATCACTATGGTTGAGCTTGTTTTGGATTAAAAAGGGTTGTGCTTAAGTTTTTCTTCCTAGCGACTTGGTTCTCGAATAAATTTTCTTCATAGCGACTTGCTTCGTTATTTGGTAGCGACTTGTAGTTGAAGTGGTAGCGATTTGAGCCCTAGTGACTTGTCTATTGAGACAAGACGACAAACAGTACAAAGTAGTGGAGACACCACTTCGGCTAGCGACTTGGTTGACGTAGCGACTTGTCTTTATTATTTCTAGCGACTTGTCTTTGTTGTGACTAGCGAGTTGCTCTTTAGCGACTTAGCCTCTTAGCGAGTTGTTCTTAGCGACTTGTCAACTTAGCGAGTTGTTGATGTAGCGACTTGTGTCTAGCGACTTGTTTCATAGCGACTTGTGCTTTTAGCGAGTTGTTACTAGCGACTTGTTGACTTTTCGACAAAACTTCAAACGGCCATAACTTTTGAACCGTAACTCCGTTTTCAACGTTCACCCATCAAAACAACCGTGAGAGCGAGGAGAATGGCGCCGAATGAACTAAATTCGGTCAACCTTGAGGCCTAAATCACTCGAGCGAAGTTATTGAGGTTTTTATGTTTTTGACCTAAATTTCTCCGTAAAAGCAGGCATAAACCAATCAAATCTCAACCAAACAACATCTCGCTAATCCTACAAACAATCATATGCCCTAACACACAATTGTCTATCATCGTGTCAATCCATCGATCATCTTAACACATTCCATTGGTCATTGCTTAACGGTTTGGTCTTGATTTTAGTAAAATCCCCGAAGATTCTATTTCTCGGTTTAAATCACAGACTTGTAAAATCCGTGTATACATCAACATCATGTCTTACACTCGATTCGGTGATTTGAAGTACTCAAATTGTATGATCTCAGAGACAACCATGAGAATATTAGCTATCTTGAGCAGTTCTGGATGATGGAATCAATCAATGATGATTTGAGTTCTTCATGCTCGAGTCCAATGAGAAAGATTTGCACTGTTCGGGCTACAAAATGCCTTGCAAAAGGAGAGCGACATTGAACCTTTTCAACAACTTCACTCTCGCCTCATGTTACTTCTACACATAACAATGGAGCGAACATGTATTGCCTCTTCCGTCGGGACTTATCCACATTAACAGAACTTTCTTTGTTAAACCTCGAGCAATTGGAGCTACAACTTGACAAAGAGAAGGTTGAAAAGGATAGTTCTAGTCTTGCACTTCAAGTGATCTACAAACATTTTGACCATTCATTAGAAGGAATTCACATCGGACTATGATCAAGACATGAATGAAATATCTTTCAAGAGACACTTGGAATGGAAATTAGCGTGTTCATAGAGACACTTATCCATCTCATGGATAATGTGGAGAAGTATATTGAGGAAGTTACTCAGACGGATGAAAAAGTGGATGAGTGTCAGTGCGATTGAGATATAGTTGTGATAAGTTGGGTAATGTATCTGTTGAAGAATCGGGTGTTCTTTGAATGCGAATGTCGAGACAACAAATAATGATGAGTCGGGTAAAGAACCGGATGATGGATCGATTGACACCGAATACAAAGGCTCGAGATAGATAAGCTTGACACTGACCCGTCCGGTAACTCTTGTTACACATGATGTGGATGCGGATATCGGATCGATAAATGAGCGGTGTCATGTGATGAGGTACCCTTAACATTCAACATAGTGCATCTACTAATGTACCTAAACATCACGATCTTAATCTTTGAACATGATTCGATAAATGTTCCTTGGTTGAGGTGAGTCTAATAATTTCAAAACAAATGATATGGTTGATAAAAGGCTTTTGATGAACTTTCAAACAAATTCTCAAAACTTGAAAAACATTGCATTTCACTTGAAATTGCGATACGAGTAAAGAAGAAAGTTTTCAACAACAAACCATGTAAAAATCCGAACTTCACGAATTCCGTGAACTTTTGAAATTAACACTTTGAAAGCTCGACTTCAAGACAAAGAGTCAACTATCAACAATTTGAAGAAACATATTTCTAATATGCATGTGAAAAGTAATTTGGTTACAAGTAATTACGATGTTAATACTATTGATGATATTTAAATTAGAAATGATGAATTAGCGGTTTGTGTGGCCAAATTCGAAGGAAAATGAGTCTTTGAGAAAGCATCACATAGAACTAAGTGACTCGTCAAAGAAGCTAGAACTAAGTCAATAGAACAAACAAATTCTTTAATAGCAAAATTGATGAACTCAAAGCTCAACTTGGGAAAAGTGTTTCGCTATTGTTGCCTTAAAAATGAACTTAGGAAAGCTGTAGGGAAAAGTGTGAACACTAAGTTTACAAAACCATCAACCTTGGGAAGCCATTTTCTCATCCCACTAGAGACCGGTCCATTGTTAGGCGACCTCTCGCATTTATATACGAAAGAACAAAATCTTTAAAGACAAGGCTTGCCTCCCAAGTTGATGCGATACAAGTTTTGTCAAAAGCAGTCACTTCACTTAAGTTACCTAAGAATAATACTTCTAGCTCATAACCCTCAACAAGTAGCCACTTCTACTCCCAAGACCTCAAGGATTAGTTCGAAAGCAGTGTCAAAACCAAGCCTTAAAACCCGAATTCATATGATATGAATGACTTGTGGAAGAACTATTATCTAGAAAAGCTAGGAAAAAGGCATGATTAAAAAGGCGGAATTTTATGTGCAAGACCTAGGATGATGCATTCCACGAGATTTCAAGGCCTTTGCTAGTAGTAGTAAACCATTACCTAGGAACTCTCAAAAGACTAGGGGTTGGCTTGTATCTAAGAGTAGTTATATGAAGAAGAATGCTAAGCATGTAGAAAATGAAACTAGAAATTCTAAGTCTTTTCCGAATAAGAAACATTTTCCTAATTCACATGCTAAGGTACAATCCACTAAGGCTACTAACATGGCTAAGGTGCAACATGTTATGAAGCAAAAAAAACTAAAAACTTCGCCTAGATGGATACCAACTGCTAAACCTTTGGAATCTAGGAATAAGGATAAGTCTTCCACTATGCATAAGAAGCCTAACAATCCTAGACCTTGAAATAAGTGGATACCGTCTGGTAGAATGTTTAAGAATGCTGGACTTAGGTGGATACCTACCGGAAAGCTGTTTTCCAATGGCAAAATCAAGGTTGACCGTGAAGCCCCAAAGAGTTTGGATACTAATGTCACTAACCCATATATATGCAATCAAGCTTGTAATGTTAGTGCAGATACTCCTACTCGATTCTGAGATACTTGATCCTTCACTACATGGGTGGCTTAAAGTATGGATAACAAATGGATTGATATCTCATAACTCACGGGTTCAAGTTTCTCAACCTTGATATTCATTCATTATGAAGTCATTCACATCGGTTCAGGCCTCGTACTTCATCATTATGGCGTCTGCAGATAACACTTGAGGCCTCGTTCCTCAAAGAAAAGAAAAGTGTACGCCTCGGTCGCTTTATCTTCGAGAAGAGAAATCTTCATTTTATGACCATTCTCATCGACATTCTTCATCAACAAGCTTCATTTTTTTCCATGCTCATTCAATCCTTAAGTGGATCTCCGTTCATTGGTATACATTCTTATTCACTTGATTAATCAAAAATGGCAAACTTCATTTGCAATTTTTGAGGGGGAGAAGAGGGAATATACTACATGTTGATGGATGCTTAATTATGGTCATACGATTCTCCAACGCCTAATGTCTTCACTCAGTAAGGATAACTGGGATATACTATTTGGGATTTATTGTTTTTCATGATATGTTTGATGAGTACTTCCAACCTCCAACGAATGTTTATCATCCAGTTTCTGAAGCTCATGCTCCGGTTCCTACTGACTCAACTGGTTCACAATCTAAAAAGTACTTCTCGGAATTCTCAAGAAACCTTATCTCCAGTTACTTCACAAGGAGTTGATAATGGCTATCATAATATTTTAGTTGCACTATTGAATAATGATCCGCTATTTGGTATTCCTTTGCCAAATCTTCACGGATTATTGTTCCTCTCATTGTGCACGCTATAAATCAACCACATGAACATTAAGGAAAATGACTACCTCATCCGCTCGAAGACATTATTGGTGAATCTTCCATATCAGTCTCTACATGTATACCTTTAGGAAGAAGGCATTGATGTTGAGGAATCATTTGTTCCTGTTCATTCAGTGGATCAATGTACATCCGATTGTATGTTTATTCATGTGTTGGGCATTTTACACAAGTTGATTACTTAAAGTTAATCATTTATCACTTATTTGAGATTGAAGTTGATTTTCACAAAGGCGTGTTCTTATTTGATAACTTGCTCGAGCTTAAGAATTTGAGTTGAAGACTTGGTTTATCTAGTTACCAGGAGTCGGGGTGGATGGTTGAAGACCTGGTTAACTATCACTATTAGGAGTTATGTTGTTTTACTCAGTGTCACATGCATATGACGATGTGGATAATCGCAAGAGGTGTTAATGTCTCATACTTTCATTGGGTATTGAGTACTTAAAAATTTTCATGAAGCATGAATTCTCTACACCGTTCTTCCAACATTAGTGCAAGCATAAGATAAAAATGCGGGTTGTAAGGATCGTTTCTATGGTTGATATGGTGAATCGGGAGGTCTTGGAAGATGGAAGAAATCCATCTTCAAGTTAGAGAGAGAAGCTAGAGAGAGAAGGGAAATACTATGTGTTTATTGATAAGAGAAGGTGAAGTTTACACAAAGAGATCTCACCCCTCCATGGAAGTATGGAGGGGTTTATATACCCAAACACATACATCTATGGGTAATTGACATAACAAGCCCATGTGTTTAAGGTAACAAAGATAGAAACTGTAATCCCGTCAATGTCGTTCCATTTACGAGTTAGGAGCGATTCCAACACGGGGAATTCTACTTCAGCTTCAAGTTTGGTATATCGGGTTTGCTTCATCAGTGGTCACTTCAAATTGTCTACATCGGGTTGGTTAAGATAGTCAAGGAGAGTTTCAGAAGTGTGATTGATTCTCACAAAACTCATTTGAGCTAATTTGTTGTTCTTCTCTATTTCAAGAATATATGGTATGTATAATGTGTTCTTGATTACGAGGTATCAAAACCGGCAAGGGGAAGGAGACATACATCTAAACACACAACGAGTACACGTGATGAACTTAATACTTCTTTTATATTAAAGTAATCCCGGGAAAGACAAATGTCATAACTGTAGAGAAACTCATAGCCTTTGGTGTGTCATTCCAACTATTTGGGGGAAGGATGTACTATTCCAACTATTTGGGGGAAGGATGTATTATTCCAACCATTTGGGAGGAAGTGGTCTCTGGATACTTTTGGTATGTGGTAACTCAGTCTTCAGAAGGAAGAAATAGGAGAAGTATACCTGGTAAGTGAGATGATATTTCTTGTCGACATCTTCGATATGGCTTATGATAAAGTGCTTCTGGTTATTGCTTCATGTTCACAATGTTATGATGATTCCGATGAGATCGCAACCATCAGGGGAGAGATATGTGTACATCAGGGACGGACAACATGTTCACATGATCGAGCTTACTCAGTTATTCCGGAGTTGATATCCGCAGAGATGATCAGTGATTCAACATGTTACTTGGATGTCATCGTCTCTTCTCTTGTTGGATACATGTGTACATTATGGGCTGATTGATTATATGTTAAATAACTGGAATGCATTTGGTGAAATGAAGATGTTGATATATTGTTCTCCTGAATTGACAACTACTCAAACTCGAAGAGTTATGTGCACATCGGGGACGCACAACAAGTTCTTGTGATCGGCCTTAATCATTTATTTCGGGTTTGATAACCACAGAAATGATCCGTGTTATCTTGTTACTTCGGTGTTATCGTCTTCTTCGGGTTCTTGAAGCTTCATACAATTAGACTGTTTGCTTCACTTCTTCTTGGGGGAAATGGTCTTTTTACATGGATTTTCGGTTTGGGGGGAAGCTACCAAAGATTAACTTTTTGAAGGCTCAAGTTCTTGCGACGATTCAAGAGCCTCAAATGCTTTGGTGGTGAAAGTTTAAGAGATGATGACTTCTATCTTCTACAAAGTGCTGAACGATTTCCTTATCTCGGTACTCGTATCATCATCTTCTTAAACTATTTCTCTATCTTTGTAAATAATTTTCAAAAGCAAAATACAAAATATAAAACCAACAAAACAAAATAGAAAATATAAAATCAACAAAAGCCCATAAAATCGGAAAATTGAAAAATACCAAAAAATGTTTTCTCAAGACATGTCTTCTGGTATCGATAACATCTACGGTCTTAGAAATGTCATTCAATAATGGCACGGGACTTTGGATGAAGTTCGAGCAGGAGGTGTAAATATTTCTTTCTAAACATGTCTCAAAATATGGCTTGCAGTTACTTCTGACTGTAACCCGTGCTTAAACCATGGCTTGCTATTATTTCCGATAGCAACCCGCTTTTCAAAAGAAGGAAAGTGCTGTGCTAAACCAATTTTCATAAATTCGTGCACTTATCCAAAACAAAATGAGGAAAGTATGTCGAAGGACTGCTGTTCCTACACAAATGTTTTTCCATCTAAAATTCTTCAGAAAAATATTTGTTGTTCAAAAATTGGTGGAAAATGAGTTGCTTGAAAATCAATCAGATTCAGAGCTTTCATAAAATTTGAAAACTCAATCAATGACTTCAGCGCTTTTATTCTTTTCAAAAATGAGTCATTGATTGAGGGGGAAAATGTTTTCAAATCCATATCATCTAACGGGCTTTCTTAATTATCCTACGTGCTTAACTAAAAATGATATTTGCCTATGTCGAAGGACTAGGAATTTAGGATATGATTGTTAGGATTAGATGATTAGAGTTTGATGAACACATAAATCCCATGCCTTGTATAATTTGATTGATATGTTGAATTGACTTTTATTAGTCGATTGCTGTTTGGGTGATGTCGACCACCATATATCTGTGTGTATGTTCACTAACGTATGCAGATAGCATGGTTTATAAGAATGTTCCTGATCCGGATCCCACAAATGAATATGATTGGATGCCGAAAGGAAAGGGTAACTATATCTTGGGTCGACAAAAGAAGAAACGGAGCTTAATTAGATCTCCATGGATAGTTGGCACGATAGATGCAACTTCAGAGGTCTCACTGCTTTTGCAGACGGTTTTCTTTCATCCTTTCAGCAACAACAGAAGCAGCTTATGATTCTCTCCACCTAACGTATCTTTGTGCAGGATTAATAGTGATGACACCATGTTCGTATGGTAGAAAAATATTTGTTTGAAAATAATTGGACTAACCTTTGGAAATCAATCGGACTTCATTTTATCAAAACTTAAGTCACTCAATCAACGACTATGATCATCGATTGAGGGGGAGAGTGATTTCTAATTAAGAATTTTCAATCAAAAAGTCCGTTTGTACAAAAATAAGTGGTGATCTAAAGATTTAATGTTATGTCATGGTATGATTTTCTTCAAAGGTCAAAGGTCTTTCAAAATGAAATTTTTTCTGTTCTTGTTTGATGGTGAAAATGTTTTATTTTACCTAAAAGATCTCTTAAAAATTATCATACGACCTAACAATCTTTTAATGTCTAAATCGTTCCACCATCGGGAGTAAATTAATCGAACACATTTTCTCCCATGTTTTCTAAACCTATTTAAATCACTTGGGATCCAAAATCTCAAAGGATTTGATATTTTTGATCGGGAGAAAATGTGATATAAATATGAAATCGATAACGGTGATCGTTTGACTCAAAGTCTGAGCAGCTCTCCCATATGTGCTAAAACGCTTCGAATCTCGAGCACATATTAAGGGGAGCATTTCTAATGAATTAAACTATCAAGGTACAAAGGTTTCAACGTTTTATCATATGTACCTTGATTGAGTTTGAAATGGTTTCTCTATGGCAAATGTGATCGTGAAAGTACTTCTAAGATCTCTTTCCTCTATGTGTTAAATGATTTCATATAACCAAGGGAGAATTTACCAAGAAAATCAAATGGCTTTTTCCACAAAAATTGTGATCAAAAAATTATTTCAAAGAACTCTTGCCTCCATGTGCTAAACAATTTCAAGATCATATGCACATGTTGAGGGGGAGCATTTCTAAATGATCGAAACTATTAAGGTACAAAATGCTTTGATCTCGTATCACAAGTACCTTGATTGATTTTCCAAATGATTTTTCAATTGGTTTTAAGAAGGAAAGAACAATACCAAAAGACCGACCAATTTACTTTATGCATGGTGTTATAAGGATGGTTAGGTTAGGTATTAGTTCCCACGATCCGCCAGAACCGGAGGGATCTACCCATGGAAAATCCACTAGATAGTGTAGAGTCCTTAGATATGATGAAAAAAAGGAGAAAAATGAGAAATGGGAAGAGTGCGGATGAGGCAGAGCTAATCTTGGAATAAACCCAACAAGGTTCTAGTTATGAAGTCTCGGTAAGCCTTGAAGGGTTGAAGAATGAAAAGAAATAAATGTGAAAAGGGTGAAAAGAAATACCAATAATTCAACCTTAGGCGTAAACCGGGTTCAATACATTTGCTATTGGTGGTTACTAAGGTAACACTAGTATTGAAGACAAGGCGTCATGGACCTAGTGTGTGACTGCACTAAACTTCCCAAGCTACTCAAGTTCCTCTTAAAGGACTTGTTTCATTCTCACGGGAACCTACATAATCTATCGACTTTCTCTTAAAGAGGCGTTGATATTGAAGAAGGAGACCCTCTCCCTAGTCTCCGGCATAGGAACCAAATGTGCACAATTGAGTCTAGAGCCAAGAGATCATCCACAATATCTCATTAGGACACAAATTTAATGAAGACTTGCTGTTTCACACAATGTGGAAAGTAAGTATATATTAAGAGTCCTACGCATTATCCTTGTGGTATTGCCAGAAAATCCGAGTGATATGTAAAAGTATTCACGATGAAGATGGAAATCCTTCTAGAGCCAACATCAAAGAAGCTCTTGGTGGGTGACATGTGAGATCTTTTCTAAAGATCAAGCTTGTGACAACCGGATAGAAAGCGATGGGGCGATTCACTCTTGAATCAACCTTGGTCCAGAAATGGATTGTGGATACCTTTGAAAAAGCGGTTGGTGTGCTCAAACTCTTTTCTATTGCACATCATTGTGTATTAAGTTTTCAAAATTAAAAGGGTATTTATGATTGAAATTTGATTTTCTTATAAAACCTTCGTCGTATTGCAAAACTCTTGTTAGATATTACTTTTCACATACACATCAAACCATAACACAAGGTGGCGAATAAGATGGAATTCTAGAGAGAAAGTTAGAGGTTTAGGGAACTTAGTGAGAGAAAGTGAAAGATATTATTATGAGCTCAACTCTACCTTGGAAGGTAGAGAGTATTTATAGTCTTACACAAATCGCCACACTTTGGGGTGTGGATCGGGCATCTGGTGGGTAAAGACCGTCCGTCCTCCACGGTGTTACTTAACTAAATAACTACTTAACTTAAAGAACTACGACTACGAGCTTTCTCCGATTACATATACTTGAGGTGACCGACTCTTTAATCTGGGAATTTCTAATTCCTAACAATCTCCCCTAAGGAGGTCACCTCAATAATGTACCAAAATTACATAGAATACAAATAAATATAACATTTAACAATTGATCTTGCATTCTTGATGTAGTCCTTTGCTCCTAGGCTCGTAGTCATTGATTCTTCACAATGCATGTTTGGTTATTCCAAGTGGAGGTCTTTTCTTGATCCACGTGATGATACGTTTGAGCCATCTTTGGAGATCATCGACTATCAAAATCTACGAGACATCCATTGTGGTGTTGTGACTTTGGGACCGACATGCTCACATTACGGATCATGACATCTTCTCATCGAGTAGCGGAAGCATTTGTTGAATCACGATATTGGCGGCGTAGCGAAGCTTGGTGTGAAAATATCGAGTCATTGATGCACTAATCATGATTTCTTTTGAGATGAATGTGTTAAGTGAGCATGCGGCTATGGATTGACCGCTTCATTACGATCACCGCAAGCGTCGGCGTACACGCATACAATGATTAGCAACAAATCGCACGAAAGTGTCTTTGATCACTTCGATGAATTGAGGTACCGACCCACGGTTCCCGTTGATCGATTACAAATCTTTTGTGATCGGTAGGATTCCTAAGAATCTCCTTGACGGGGTTTCGCAATTTGTTCTAGTGTTCTCAAACCGGAACATCTCAAAGAAGACAACACGGAGTGAGTGAACCGGTAATTTTAAGTCCAGCGATTGAAGAAAAGAGATTTGAAAAACAATCGTGTATTGCTCAATAGAAATTGTTTTGCAATACAACGAAGGTTTTATTGAAAATCAATTATCAATCATAAAAATACCTTTTGGTTTGAAAAATGAGTACGATCGATGTGCTAAAGAAAAGAGTTTTTAAGCACAAAGACCGGTTTTCAGGGTATCCGTCAATCCCTAACTCGAACCGAGATTGATTCAAGAAATTGAATCGCCCATAGTTTACATTCGGTTGTCACATGGTTGATCTATATGATAGATCTCACATGCCACCTACCAGAGCTTGTTTGATGTTGGCTCGAAGGCTTTCCATCTTCATTGTGAATGTGTAAACACATCACTCGGATGTTACAGCAATACCACAAGGATAATGCGTGGGACTCAAGATATAATCTCTTTCCACATTGTGTGAAGCAGAGAGTCTTCATTGAAAGTGTCCTAGTGAGATTAATTGATGATCTCGTGGCTCTAGACTCAATTTGTGCATATTTGGATCCTATAACGGAGACTAGGAGAGGTCTCCTTCTTCAATATCAACCATCTCTAAGAGAAAGTCGATAGATAATGTCGGTTCCCGTGAGAATGAAACAAGCCCTTTTAAGAGGAACTTGAGTGGTTTGGAAAGTTGAAGTGCGATGCGTCCTTTGGGTCCATGACGTCTTGTCTTCAATCTGATGTTACCATCGGTAGCATATGAAGTGAACCCGGTTTACGCCCTAAGGTTGAATTAATGGAGGGCTATTTGTTTTCACCCTATTTTCATTCAATTCTTGTTAATTCTTCAACCCTTTGGTGCTTACCGAGACTTCATAGCTATTACCTTGTTGGGTTTATTCGATACTAGCTCGGTCTTAGTCCGCACTCTTCCCATATCTCACTTTTCTCCTTTTATCATCATACCTAAGGACTTCTACACTAACTAGTGGATTGTCCTGGGTAGATCCCTCGATTCGGCGGATCATGGGAACCAATACCTAACCTTATCATCCTTATATCACCGTACATAAAGTAAAGTTGGTCGGTCAATTTGGTATTGTTCATCGCCATTGGATCAATTGAAAACCATTTGAAAATCAATTCGGATACTTGTGATATATTATCAAAGCATTTTGTACCGAATTGTTTTTGATAATTTTAAACGAGAACTCCCCTCAACATGTGCATCAAGTATTTGAGAAATGTTAAGCACATGGAGGCAAGAGAAAGAATTAACTTCTTTGATTACAATTTTCTAAAGATATCAACATCACTTCCTCAGCGGATCAAGTGGGTATAACATTTCGGAAGGATGAGGTTTCCATGAATTTTGCTCCCCTCAATATGTGCCTTGAGGTTTGAAAAGAGTTTTGCACATACTAGAGGAACTGCACATTGGGATAAATGATCATGTTTCAAATCATAGGTTTAAGATAGGTGCTCCCCCTCAACATGTGCATTGAAAAAATTGAAATCGTTTGTCACATGTGGGAGGACGACATGTTCATTCATGTGAAACCATTTACCTTAATATCGGTTTAAATCTAATTTAAATCACATTCTCCCCGATCACAATTATCAAATCATTTGAGATTTGTGATCTCGTATAGAATTAAATTAATTTTGGAAGCTTTTAGGAGAATTGTGACTTGATTGTGAAAGCGTTTGAACCGATAAGGATCGGATTTTAAGACTTTAAACTCCATTTATAAAACCATGCATGTATATCTTTTGAAAACAATTTAATGCCAAATAACTTTTTAATTTAATTGAAATCATTCTCCCCTCAATCAATAGCGTGGGTTGTTGATTGAGAGATAGAGATTTTGACAAATAAGTCCGATGATTATCAAAAATAGAGATTGAGTTATTTTCAAAGCATTTAGTTTTCAACGAGATAGGAGTTTATAGAATCGAGCATAGGATTTGAAAACATAGTAAAACATGGCTCTGTTCTTTCTTTAAAACCGGGTTATTGCTGAAGATGACAATAAACCATCGTTTCTCTTTCTCCCAAATATTTTTTTTTTTTTTTTTTTTTTTTTTTATATAAAATTCGAACAACATCTAAAGTCCCGTGTCATTCTTTGAATGACAAGACAAAGACCGTAGATATTATCGGATAGGAAAGAAACATGACAAAATGACAATATTTTTGAAGATTTTGAATTTTTGATTTTTATGGATTTTGAAAGTTTTATAATTTTGTATTTTGTTTTCAAATAAATATTTACAAGAGATAGATGAAGAAAGACCTTTACTCTTCGTCTTCCTCACGAAGGCGTTTGAGAGTTTCGGTTGAAGGCTTTTCAAACCAAGGCGTGGAAGAATAAACTCAAAACGTTCTCTTGGAAGAGCTTTGGTGAAGATGTCCGCTAGCGATATTCGAGACCTCACAAAATATAGTTCCACCACACCTTTTCCACTTGTTCCACGATGAAATGATGTCGAATGTCGATATGCTTTGCTCTTGAGTGTTGAACGTTGTTGCATGAGAGAGCAATAACACTTTATTATCACGAAGATGAGAGGATTTTGTTGAATTCAAAGCCATAGTCGATAATTGAGATCTCATCCATAGGATTTGAGCACAACAAGATGACATGGCTATGTATTCAACCTCGTAGAGGAAATAGAAGTACTCATTTGCTTCTTTGAAGACCACTCACAAGCTTATCACCCAAAAGCGAGCACCTCGGACGTGCTTGACGTGTATCTTGACAACTTGCATGATCGGCATCCGCATAGGCCGTTAGTGACATACGGTGTCCTTCGGGTACCATAGTCCCATATTGATGGTTCCTTGGAGGTACCGAAGACCCGTTAATCGCTTCAAGGTGCTTTTTAGTAGGCTTAGCACGGTATCTCGCACACATGCACACGAGAGAACAAGATGTACGGTCTACTAGCGATGAGATACATCGGGATCCAATCATACTCCTATATTTCGTTTGGTCAATCATGATCCACAGAGGTCCTCATCTAGTTTGGTTCGGTCAATCATGGGGGTGTCAACGAGGTCACTTGAATCAAATCCAAATTTCTTTAAAATCTCATTGCATATTTAGATTGATTTATGAAAATGCCTCGGGACTTTGAGAAATTTGTAATCCCAAGAAAAATGACATTTGTCCCATCATTGACATTTGAAACTTTGAACTCATTTCATTTGAAAACGATCACATTCCATTGGGTCGGTCGAGGCAAAGATAATATCATCAACATAAATTTGAACATGAATCAAATGTTTTGACTTCACGGTGAACAATGTAGGATCATTGCTCCTTTGATGAATCCGGTTGATAGAAGAAACTTTGACGATGTATCATACCATGCCCTTGGAGCTTGCTTTAAACCGTAAAGAGCCTTCTTCAAGCGATAAGCGTGAGTAGGATGCTCTTGGTTCACGAATCCTTCGGTTGGTGGCGTAGACAACTTCCTTAAGATCTCCGTTCGAAATGCCGTCTTTACATCCATCGATATACCACCATGTTCTTACTAGCGGCATTAGCCAAAAGATTACGATTGCCTCGATTCGAGCAAGCGGAGCAAAATATTCTTCAAAGTCTATACCCTCCTCTTGACGATATCCTTTAGCAACTAATCGAGCCTTGTTCTTGACACATCACCATGCTCATCAAGTTTTACTTTGAAGATCCATTTAGAGCTATAATCATAGCACGGTCCGGAGGCGGTACTAACTCCCATACATCAAGGCGATCAAACTCATGAATTTCATCTTGCATAGCATTGAACCGACTATCTTCATTCATAGCGGTTTAACATCTTTTGGTTCGATCTTAGATAGTACGGAGTTGAAGAAGCACCATAAGGCATCGGTTGCGAGTTGCTTCGGGTTGATCTGAGACGAGAGGGATTACCAATGATGTTGTCTAATGGATGATCGTGAGTCCATTTTACGAGGTGTTCATGTGGCATTTGTTGAGGAACCGAGGTAGGCGAGTCGATGTCTCTGAAGAAGATGGTTCGATGATGATTCGGGAGTAGCAAATATGTTTTCAAATGGAGCATCTTGAGAGTCGCAGGGATTAACTTCATCATTGATGCGAAACATTTCCATGATGTACATTTGAAGAATGATGATTTGTTGATGAGGCGAAGGATCGTGACGGTGCTTCTTGACTTCTGAGATATTGGCGATGGATTGACTTCATTCACGGAATATGAGCATCCTCTCATTGTGGGATCAACACCTCATTAGTAGTAGACTCATCAGTTCATCAAACATTGGATCGAACAATTTCTTTACATCATCTTGGATGGAGGTACATATGGTGTTTCTTGAGAGGAGTTTGGAACAAGGATGAACCAATAGGGCTGTTTTGAAGTGCGGGTCTGAAAGTGGAGTGTCAGGAGCCATTTGACCGGTCGACTCATCAAACGTAACGTGAATTGTTTCCATGATATTTGGGTTCTTTTGTTGTAGATTCGGTATCCCTTTTGTTTGGTGCATATCCTACAAATACTCCAATGTCGACTTTAGCTCTAAGTTTGCCCAAGTCTTGACCCTCATTAGTTGGATAGCACAAGGCACCAAACACACGAAGGAAAGATAGATTGGGTTTCTGTTGTGGACAAGTTCATATGGAGTTTTCCATGAATGGTGTGAATCGGGGAGCGATTTTGTGTGTAACATGCGGTGGCAATTGCTTGACCAGAGAAACATTGGAACCTTTGAGTAAATCGGCATTGTTCTAGACTTCAACAAGAGTACGATTTAGTCTTTCAACTACACCGATTACGTTGAGGGGTTCGTGGAACACTTCTTTGATGGTGATTCCAACGCTTTCATAGAATTCACTAAGTTGTTTGTTGACAAACTCGGTTCCATTGTCATTACGATAATTACGGCGGTTTTGTTTAGTCTAACCTCAATTTGTTTGATGAGTTTGATGATGATATCGGGAGTTTCATCCTTTGTCCTTAAGAACTTGACCGGTGAATGGAATAGTCATCAACCACAACTAACACATATTTCTTCCCAAAGATATTTTGCACCTCATTGGTCCACATAAATCCATATGAATCATATGAAGAACTTACGTGATGAGTTAGTAGGTTTGGGTTTATGGGCATACTTCTTGCTTTTCCTAATTGACATCTTGAACAAAGATGATCCTTTTCATACTTTAGTCTAGGTAAACCTACAACTAAGTCCTTTACGGAAAGATCGTTGATGGTGCCTTAGAAGTTCAAGTGATTGAGACGACGATGCCATAACCATGACTTTGTTTTGAAGCCTTTGATAACAAGCGATTGGTGAAGCTCTCATCATGTCATCGATAGAGATGGTGTAAAGGTTTGAGCCACGAGTTCCTTTCAGCAGTTCCTTACCATTAAGATCTCTAACGAAGCGGTATGTTTTTCAAGGCTATTTCTAGATCGGAATCACGAATTGACCAACAGAGAGCAGTTATGACCTAAACCTTCCACATAATACACTGGAGATGACACTATCACCAACAACATAATCTCCATAACCCATAATAGCACCGAAATGATCATTACCAAATCTAACGAGCCCCGATGAATTTGCTCACGAAGTTCATGAGCGTGACCGGTCTCCGGTCATATGCTTGGAGCGACTGAGTCCGGTACCACGAGCGATTTGAGCGATCTGCGGTTGAACATGAGACAAGAATGGATAAGCTGGATAATTGGGATCCCCATGCAAGAATGGGTTCCATTTGGTTAGTAACAACAGTTGGACCACCCACATCGAAATAGAAGCATTCATATCGAACGGTGAGGTAATGGAATCATTGTGAATAGATGCAATACTAGTGTACAGATAGCCTATTTATAGTGTGACCACTTCTTAAGGAATAGTTCTACCGGTAGGCATCCATTTTCTAGTGGGCATTATCCGATTGGTCTTATGACCAGCGGTATCCAATAAAACCTATTCTCTTTGAATGTTCTTCCTGTGGGTTTCCATTGTTTTCTAACTTTCTTTCGCTTTTGCCTTTTAGCCTTTTTAGCATGAATTTTAGCATTAACAATATTAATCGGATAATTAACATCATTAGGCATAATGTTGACATCACAACCATGATTAGAAAGCGAATTCAAGCACACATCGGTACAAGTTTTGCAAATAGTATCGAATTGAATTAATTACGATGCGCTTATGGCTAATACTAGAATCAACACGATTCGTTTTATTCGATTCAAACTTAAGGTTCCTAGATTGTTCTTCTACTTTCTTCCGGTGCACATTCTTAGCTTGAGAGGTCCTATCATTCCTTGTATTGTCTTGAGACTTTGACTGCTCCTTTAATGTCACCGATTACTCTGTAGGGGAATGGGAACATTAGTTTGTTTTACTACTCTTTGCATCACTTGTTTAGATGTCTTGGGATCCGAACTACATGCGGTGCACTAAGGTTCACTTTCTTAACACTAGAGGTATTGAGACAAGTACTTCTAGAAGGCACACTGAGTTCACTTTCCTAGCATTGATGGATCTAGAATCGAACTACTCAATGGTACACTACTTCACATTCAAGCCATTGGGAATCGAGTGCATGTCATGTTTGGCCTTAGGCATCGAGCATGGAATCAAAGGGTTAACTCTCTCACCTAATGTCTTTGGGCATATTGTGATCAAACATTCTAAGATTTCTTGAGATCGTTTGGCATATGAGCATGCATGTCCAATTGCATTATCATGAGGTTTCTCTAGCTTATCCTCTTCAACAATCTCACGCAGCATTCTAAGCAATCCTTAAGGGATGAGAAATATGTTTGAATAGCAAGTTTGTTGTTCCTTAGATGAGGGGACATATGTCACGGATAAAGCATATTTATTACTAGAGCGAACCTTAGATACAACATTCTCCTCATTGATCATTGGCATTTTCCCTTTACGACTCTTGATTCTCGATTTCCTTTTGCAATGAAGTTATTTGTTCGTTGTTTTTGTTACGAGTGACTTTAATTGATTCAAACAACTCATTGAAATGATGTTTAACCTTTTCATTTTCTTCTAGAAAACTTTCGTTTTCCTTTGTAAAGCATTTACTAGGTTTTGAAGATGAAACGTTTGAGAATTCGAGAATCTAAAGAAGGAGGCATTTGGGAGCTGTCATATTGTTCGTTTGGCCCTTTAATTGAGAGATTTGGGCTTTCAACTTACGATCATGTTGTTGCGAGCTTGAATCATTCATCACGTTTGTTAATTTGAAAACCGCATCAAACTACGGAGCATCGAAGATGTCTTGATATTTGAAGTTTTGACATTTTCTTTGAGATGTTGATATTTTAGTTGTAAATTAAAATACTCAACTTCTAGTTTAGAAAAATGTTTAACCAACGTGTCGTGATCATCGGATCAATTTTCTCGTTTAGTTTAGAATTAGTTTTTCAAGCTCAATGACACGATCATGGGAGACTTTCAGGCCACAGATAATTCATGAAATTTGGAAGCATTAATAGAGCAATTTGAAGCGGTGAAAAACACATCTTGAGCAACACATTCGGTAATAAGATTCTCATTTAATGTATGCGTGTTCTTTCTCTCAATCTCATTATATTTTAGTGCGCTCATAATCATTAACTTCAAAGAACCATTGCATCAAATTCCTTTTCCATACCCTTAATATCGCCTTCTACCCTTTTTAAGACTCTCAAAGTGATCTTTTAGAAGTTTAAAGAAAGGCATGACCTCGATTAAATAACATTCTTTCATTTGTTCAAAACCTCTTTCACCTTTAGTTATACCCGTGGGAGTGATCCTTTTCTTGCAAGTTTTCTCAAAATCAACAAATAGTTGGAATATAACGTATTGGCTAATTAATGTCTTGCTTTTAGTGGCAATTGTTCTAGGTACAAGATGCATAGGTGTATTGGGAGGATACACGTTGCTCTAGGCATTTTCGAAGGAGGGTTTGTTTCTACAATATTTTCGACTTTCGCTTATCTAAATCCATTTTCGAGAAGACTTGTTCGGGAGTCAACAAAGTCGAGGCTTAAACTTGTTCAAGGAAATCCAGTTTTCCTTCTTGTAATCATGAGGAGAGAAGATTATGTTTTCTCTTTGCATATGGGATCATTTTGCTTCTTATTCATCTTTTCCTAGTGATTTCATTTAATATCTTATCTTCCTCGGTGCACTCAACGCAACTAGGTTTACGCCTAGGTTTAAGGACTTCGTTACCATCATAAATTACCTTATGAGCATTTCTAGCCTTTTAATTACCTCTGGATTTGGTTCCTCTACAAGGGGAACGCTATGCTTATCGCTTAGAACTCTATGCTTAGTGATCATGTGAAGCGATCGAATGGTGTTTCCTTGTAAATACAACTTGTTTTCAAGTTTGTTTTCAAAGTTTTCGATTAGAAAAATCTCTCAAGAGTTTTGATTCCTTTGCATTAAATTCTTGCTTAAGCATTTTCACATTTTCTTGAAGTTCTTGTTTTTGCTTAATTGTTTTAGAAAGTTTTTCTTGCAAGGAATTTAATTCTTGTTTCAATACTTCTTCTCTAAACTTACTTTTCTAATTCTTGTACTCACTTGGACATCCATTTCGCTCACGAGTGGTCAACTCAAATTTTGCCCGTTGTTCATAAATAGCAACACGTTCCTTATAGGCATTTAGTTCAGAAATTATGGAATCATTAGGAGCACATGCAGTGTATTCATCAAAGACATAGTCATTGTTGACTGCAGAAGATGCATCACTTGGTACAATTTCACTTTCACTTTGTTTCACGTATTGATCGTATGGGACAATATTGATATTACCCATATTTTCAATATTTGATTCAAAAGTTTCAGTTGGTTGTACTTTGTCATGCATCATTGCACATCGACATCATCGTATAGTTTTAATACCTCGAGAGATGAGTTTGTCCTTGGATGTGCCGACTTGTGGTGAGGAAGAGATCTTGGGAGAAACCATTGGAGAGATGCTAGCCATAAAGATTGTGTGTGCGATGGGTCCATCATCTACATCAGTCGTAAGCATCACGATCGGCGACTTGAAAGGCATTCGATGATTGTGACCTATCTCACGAATAAGGCCGCTCATCACATCTCGCATCATAGGTCTTTGCATTGCCCTCGAAGAAACAACAATTCCTCTTCATCAACGCAGCACCATTGTCACGAGCTTGTGCGGCAACATCTTATCTCGAAGTAATCGACATTACGAGGACGCTTTGGAGATGTGCGGTTCCTTGCAATGTGACCATCACCACCACAGTTGTAGCATTTGATTGGCTTAGGTTGACCTTGGTTACCATTTCTTCCTCGATTCGGTTTCCAACATAACCTCTCCCGACTCCACCTCTTCCACGATCATCTTGTCTTTCTGAATGGTTGCACCACGATCCTTCCATCTTTAACAGTGGCTTGATTATGTGGGTTAGATGCAGTTCGAAGGTTGTTGTTGGTTTGTGGGAGAGAATTCATGTTTTGACTAATGAGTAGAGCTAGTTGATTAACGATGTTATCCACGCGTGCATCAGCATCAGCTTGTTTGAACATAGGATCAGGAATGAGTTTGTGATTACCATTACCCAAGGGTATGACTTGTGATGCTTTGGTTGTGATTCCAATGTTTGAGTAGAAAGCTGTTGAGTCATTAGACGAACTTGTCTCTCCCTGGTTGGTTTTGAACTGATTGAGAATCAATTTTTCAAACATAGCATGTCTCATTCACGAAGGAGGAAGGCATAGAGTTGCTCATAGTTTGTATTCTTCAGTCCTTTAGTGAGCTTCACAGCTGTGACAAACTTGTGCCATTCGGGATTCATGTTGTTCACAAATTTAGAGTTCAACTGAATGTTAGGCATAGTCATCTTGATGTTTCTCATGTCATTCACTAACTTATGAAATCTCACATAATACTCATAGACACTCTCATCTGGTTTCATCTTGAAGTGCTCAAAATCGTCATAGAGTTGGGATTCTCTGTCTTCCACGTTAGTTACGAACACGAGAGAAGCATCTTAACATTATCCCAAACCGCCTTTGCTTGATGTTATGATTGATCGACTTGTAGATGTCTTTAGGTAGACCTTGAAGAACAATGTTTGAAGCCACGATATCGCATCAAATCTCTTTTCTCCTTATCATCAAGCTCATCATACATCTTGGGTCCGTCCATACCGTAAATAGGAGTACCATCTTCATTAGTATCAAGTATGTCTCTAGTCGTTTCAACTCGATATGGTCCTTCATCAATGGATTTGAGAATATTAACACCATTTTCCTTTCCAAGGCAATCTGATCGATTCGTTGAGCCCAAGAGTCGAATCGATTCCATCAAGCATGGGTGGACGAGTATCCGAACCACTGCTTGTACATCCTGCAAAATGGAGATGATAGTAGGGACGTTGGTAGACATGTTAACAGATTATACGGATTTTATAACTCAATGATTAAACGGGAAATAGATTCTTTCACGGGATTTACTAAATCAAGAGAAAACCGTAAACAATCACTCAAGTCGCTAGATGATAAAGCTCTAAGTCGCTAGGAACTAATTCGCTAGAAAGCCAAGTCGCTAGAATCCCAAGTCGCTATGGTAATGCAGAAGTCGCTAGTAGTAACTCGCTACGAACCAAGTCGCTAACCAAATTTTGGCGAATTGCCACTCAAGTCGCCAACAATGCAAGTCGCTAAAGAGCAACTCGCTATGGACCAAATCGCTACCATTAAGTCGCTACCGTAGTGGAGAGTCCACTACTTGTACTTTAAATCGCTAGATCTAACTCGCTAGATTTAACATCAGTAACTCGCTAGAATTTTGTGAAGCAAGTCGCTACGAAGAAAACTTATCCGTGAACTAACTCGCTACCATGAAAACCATATAAACATCACTTTTCAATCCAAAACAACCCAACCAAGATGATTCAAGCTACCAAATGAAAACCTAAACACTTTTGATGATTCTAAACACAAAAGTACCAAAAATTCAACCTTTAACACACAAAATCAACCAAATGATGCAAAAACCACTAAACCTTTTCAAACTCAAAAACCACCTAAAAACCACTATAAATCCAAAGATGTGCAAGATATGATCAAACCATGGCGCTCTGATACCAATTGTTAGATTTTACTTTTCACATGCACATCAAACCATAACACAAGGTGGCGAATAAGATGGAATTCTAGAGAGAGAAAGTTAGAGGTTTAGGGAACTTAGTGAGAGAAAGTGAAAGATATTATTATGAGCTCCAACTCTACCTTGGAAGGTAGAGAGTATTTATAGTCTTACAAATCGCCACACTTTGGGTGTGGATCGGGCATACGGTGGGTAAAGACCGTCCGTCCTCCACGGTGTTACTTAACTAAATAACTACTTAACTTAAAAGAACTACGACTACGAGCTTTCACCGATTACATATACTTGAGGTGACCGACTCTTTAATCTTGGGAATTTCTAATTCCTAACAACTCTTTCTTCAAGCAATACGCGATTGTTTTCAAATCATTTTAATCAATCATTAAATCTCAATTTCTTTGGTTCACTCACTCCGTGTTGTCTTTTTGAGACGTTCCGGTTTGAGAACGGCTAGAACACGATTGCGAAACCCATCAAGGAGATTCTTTGATTATACACGATCACGAGCAAGATTTGTGATCGATCAAGGAACAGTGGGCCGTGTACCTCAATTCAACGAAGTGATCAAAGACACTTTCTTGTGTTTTATTGCTAATCGTTGTTTGCGGTACATTTGGACGGTTGCGGTGATCAAAGTTGAGGAGTCAATCCATAGCCGCATGCTCACACAACACATTCATTTCTAAAGAAATCATGATAAGTGCATATCTTCATCAACTGACTCTGATATTTTCAATCCATGCTTCTGCTACACTGCTGGAAATATTATGAATCAACAAAAGCTTCCGCAACTCTGATGAGAATATATCATGATCCAAAATGTGAGCATGTCTGTCCAAAAGTCACAACTTCACATAATGGCGATGCTATCATGGATGAGCCAGAGATTTGTTGTGGCTGATGATCTCTAACCTGGCTTAATGAATCACCAAACGTGGATCAACACAAAGACCTCCACTAAAAGTACAAAGCACTTGGACTTTGAAGAATCACTGCTAAAGCACAAAGACTGCGGACATTGAAGAATTGAAGTCTACGAGCTCGAGCATAAAGACAAAGATAGAATGCTAGGATTCAAAATGTAAATCATGGGGTGACCTCCCTTAGGGGGAGATTGTTAGGAATTGGAAAATCCATAGTGAAGAGTCGGTCACCCCAACTCTAGTCTAGCATATGTTAGCTCGTAGACATTACGTTATTTACTAGTTATTTAGTTAGTTATTTAGTTTAGAGCAACACCGTGGAGGACGGACGGTCTTTACCCATCAGTATGCCCGATCCACACCGTAGGGAGGACGTAGTATGTAATTATAAATACCCTCACCTCCCAAGGTAGGGTTGGACCTTCATTCAATCTAACCTTTCTTTCTTTGTTTACTTTCTCTCTAGAAAGGCTCCCATATTCAACTTTCTCTCTAGAATCTACTCATATTCGAACCATATTGTGTTATGTGATGTGTTTATGAAATCCAATATGTTACACTGATCATATGACACTATGGATCCGTTGATAGGTGATTATTCATTGCATTATATATTTAATTTTAGATTATTTATATCTAAAATCACCTATAGTGGTATCACGAGGCATCATATGATGTCATATGATTATCGGGTACGTGTAAAAATAGCTAAATCGCGTGTTTTATGATGTTTTGTAAAACAATTGTAAAACAGACCCATAAGCAAATGTTTCTGTAAATATTCGACCATTTTAAAGGTCTTAAAAACATTTTTAATGACCTTAAGGCCATAGGTTATACACATACTAATCGAGGGTTTAATTCGACCGCTTTAAAGGTCTTACAATATGTTCGCTAAACACTTCATAGTTTGAAGCTATGAATGCGAGATGCAATCCATAAGAGACAATCAAGTGGGAGCAAGTGGATTGAAATCTGATTTGGAGCTTGTTGATCTTCCTCCTAATTAAAAGAGGGCTTTTATTATGTAGAAGTTGAAATTTGTATTTTGGAGCAAGTGGATTGATATGCAAAATTACTAAAAATGATATAATTAAATGAGTTTTAGATTTGGTCTTAAATTTATAAAGCTCACCTACCTAGTGATCTGACAAACGAGACATATACTAACAGGCAAGCCCCATAAGCCCCCATAAGTACCCAATTGTATGCAGTGAGGTTATGGTAAATCCGAGGTCGTTTCCAAGAGCTATGGGCGGTCTACCAATTTAAGTCTAACTAATTATGTGAACTTAATTTTCACGTTAAAATTGAAAGATTAAATAAAACTAATTATGAATGGAAATGGTTTTAATTACTCAAGTGGAGAAAGTATGCTAACCTAGTTACCATTTAACTAATGCAATGATTCGAATTCTTAGTGCAATGTCTATGTCTCACTCCTATTAGCTGTTCTAATATGGCTAGGCCCGATTGATAATCAAATACCTAGCCTATAATTCTAAGTTATCAATCCGAATGATCATCGTGACCAATAAACCTTCTTAGCATTTTTATTGGGAACTAGTCGTTAAACTCCCAACTAATATCTGTGACTTATCTATGCCAACAATCTCACACTTGGCATTTAGGCGCCTATTGGTGCAAACAATAAACGTCTAAATAGCATTATTTAAGTGTCTACTCTTATTTAGGCGGTGATATGGTCAACCCCTATACAACCGAGAGGTCGTCAATCTCTAGATCATCCTGATAACCTAGCTTTGGGATGATCACCTACTTACCAGACTACCAAGAACTAAATCGCCCTAGACACTACCACAACACAAGGATCAATCGACAAAAACATAAATTATCTAATAAGAATGATAAAAATGAAGGAAATCAAATTATAACATTAATTAATTCACAACTAGGCTAACACATGAAGTGTTTAGCCGAACAGGTTGTAAAGTGCAGCAAAAGTAATGATTAAAACATTAAATAAATTAAATATTGTGTTCGATACAATTAATCAATTTTGATCTATGTTCAATTTTGTTTGATGATGATTCTCCCTTGAAAAGTTTGGTTGTGGCTGGAAAACGTCTTGGAATGAAACCCTAGAAATCCTTCAAATTATATGTGGAATGATGTGTGTATTGTGAATGAATTAGGGCTTGTATTTATAGATTTCACTGGGCTCGACTCAGATACGGCGTAACCATAAGGTGATGGTATTTTCACAATATACTTATGAATGTGAATTCTTCTAAGGCCTTGTAGTAGTTACGACATAGGAGAAAAGAGTTACCTACGCCGTATATGCTTCTAAATATGAAATTCCTCTTTGACCTTGATGATGCTTACAACGTAGAAGCAATGTTTATCTACATCGAAATTCTTTCTGAAAGAAAATGATGAACAACTTTTCAAGGTTACTGCGTAAGTGTTACGTGCTTAATATTCCGTAACTGTCTTTGATATCTTTGCAACCTTCAAAGTCTTCATGATGCATACGACGTAAATAAATCAATGTGAATCTGCCCTATATACTTCTGAATGGATTTGGTGTGAACTGCTTCAAGTATGAATACGGCGTAGGCATTAGAGATAATCTACGCCGTATGAATTGTCTGATCCAGCTTTTCTTAGTTTTCCAACAAGTATCTTCTCAGTTCCGCATTTCATAATTCTGATGCTCGAATAAATCCTATTAAACAAATAGAAAGCAATTAAGTACCAATTCTTATAAAAATACAAGAAATATGAGCATATAATCAAGGGATATTGATATAGAAATAGATAAACTATTTGATGTTATCATGGATCTTCAAAAAGAAGACTGACATAGATGGCAATGTACACACCTATAAAGCTCATCTAGTAGCAAAGGGTTATACCCAAACCTACGTGATTGATTATGAAGAAACCTTCTCACTTGTTGCAAACATTAAACTTATTAGGATTCTTATAGCAATAGCAACATTTTATAACTATGAGATTTGGCAGACGGATGCCAAAACTGCCTTCTTGAACGATCACCTGAACGAAGACGTTTATATGGTGCAACCCAAGGGCTTTGTAAATCCGAAACATCACAAAAAAAGTATGCAATCTTCAAAGATCAATTTATAGATTAAAACAAGCGTCTAGAAGCTGGAAAAAGAGGTTTGATGAGGAGATGTAAAAGTATGGTTTCACTCAAAACCTAGATGATCAATGTTTATATATAAGAACTAGTGGAAGTATCACCGTGTTCCTAATCTTATATGTCGATGACATATTACTCATGGGAAACAACATTCCAATGCTAAAAGATGTTAAATCCTGGCTTGGAAAGTGTTTTGCTATGAAGGACGTAGGAGAGGCGGCGTGCATACTTGGATTCAAGATCTAACAAGATAGATCTAAGCGGTTAATTGGTTTATGCCAAAGTGCATACTTTTACAAAATTCTAAAGCTATTTAGGATGGATGCTTCCAAACGTGGAAGTCTTCCAATCAACATAATGTGGAATTCAGTAAGACTCAAGAAGTCTCTACACCTCAAGAGTGAAGCAAATAAAGGGAATACCTTATGCTTCGACTGTAGGATCTATCATGTACGCGGTGAGGTGCACTAGACTTGATGTAGCACACTCTCAGAACCTAATGAGTAGATTCCAACAGAATCTAGGAGAATGTCATTGGACTACTGTTAAGAATATACTAAAGTATCTGAGAAATACTAAAGATATGTTTCTTGTTTATGGTGGTGATATCGAGCGCGAGCTCAGTGTTACTTGCTACACTGATGATGGTTTCGAAACAGATTGTGATGATACTCGATCTCAGACATGATACATCTTTATGATGAACAGAGGGGTTGTTGACTGGAATAGTGCTAAATAAAGCACTAATGCGATGTATTCTACAGAAGCTGAATACATAGCTGCTTTTGTAGCTGCAATGAAGGCAGTTTGAATACTAAAATTCATTTATGGGCTTGGCGTTGTTACTAGTAATGAACGACCTATGAATATGTACTGCAATAAATCTGATTCTATTATCATAGCCAATGAACCTAAAGTTCAAAAGGGTGCCAAACACTTTCGTCGAAAGGTTTACTATATTCGTGAAGCTATTGAAGAATGTGAGATTCGTCTTCTCAAAGTTCACATAGATGACAGCTTAGCTAATCCTATTGCAAAGTTAATGTCTTGCACCAAACATGTCGAACATGCAAGGAACATTGGGCTTCGACCTGCTAGTGCCTCATGTAAATTTGTTTTTAGTATTTGAATAATTGAAATGTCACATAGTTTTTATTTCATAATGGGTTGATGTAATCGGTATGATCGATTTAATTTATATCAACTGTATTCTATATTCGCATGTTTATTCCATGAATAATTTGTTCTAAATTGTCCATTGTCAGTTGACGATACGGGAGTATCATTGACTTAAGGAAAATGTGAGAGTATTGGTAACATTCATTAAGAACGAATAATAAGGGACGATGCCACCAAAATCACATGTTGTTCATTGTGATGAACATTAGACTGACCCAAACTATGAGAGTTCACTGCATGGATCCACATCAATCATGAATCTCGTAAGTGGTTATGTCTCTCATCCTTATACTTGAGACGCAAATAGATTTTGTGTATGTGGAATGTCAATCTTTGATGTGGTTAAACGTTGAACTGAATAAGGCTATTATAAAAACCATTTTCAAGAGCGATGTAAAGCACATGACGGACACGTGTTGTTAAAATATGATTTGTTCCTCCACATGTTTTGGAGTTATATACTACTGGGTCCCTTGATGAATTGGACAGATGTATGTGTGGTCGCACCAACATGTAATTAAGATGATACTTGATTAATTTGGTAATTTAGTTCAATATCTATATTGAGAAACAAGATCGTTGAACAATTAGAATGACTTTTGGTCCATGTCTAATATTCAACAAAGTATCTCAAACAAAAGGATGACAGATGAATAAACCATTTGAATGAGAAGTTTGATAACTATCCTCATATGTTTCTAGGAGCATTGGCTTGTTGCTAGACGCTAACCTTTGCTTGTATAATTACCTGATTATTATGACGTTCGCAAGTGGGAGTTGTTCGTGTATGCTCATGTCATAATAAATAATTATACGGCTAGACGTATGTGAGCCTATAAGGTCACACACATATACACAGAGGTACCATTTAATATGATGTATCTATTGTATTTACGTTATGTAGAAAACTTGATAGGGGGTTGAATAGTTTTACCAATTAAAACAATATTTTAAAATAGTTAGATTGACTTATGTCAATCCTTTGATATTTGGATATTGATAGTTAGATATATAAGAATATTAAAGACGAGTTAAAGTAAAGAGAGATAAAACATTAACACAAGTATTTATAGTGGTTCGGCTATAAGGTCACCTTCTTTTCCCTACTCCACTCCCCGAGTACCCAACTAAGAGTTCGTAAACACTAGATCCACAAGCTTCTTATCTAGCGAAGAAGCCTTCACAACGTCGCTTACACTTTAATCAGTACAAATCTAGATACCAAGTTCTTGTTGAAGTAAGAGCCAACCTAACATCGCTTACAATTTATTCGGTACAAAGCTAGATACCGAGTTCTTGTTCAAGGAAGAACCAACCTATCGTCGCTTACATTTTATCCAATACAAAGCTAGATACCGGGTTCTTTTACAATGAAAGAACCAATACAACTACACAAACTTATACTACAAGTTTATGATACAATGTGATGAATCAAATACAAGAATCTATTTAGTGATCTTGTAATAATGATGAAGCCTAACAACACTTCTCTTGAAGTAAGCAAGTCTTGTATGCAAAAGTCGTGATCTCTTTTTTACGAAGAACCTTGAGAATCACTAAAAGAAAAGCTACAAGAATGATGAGATCTGAGGTTAGAGAGATATATGAGTATATGAAGAATTATGAAAGAAAGGGGTGGAAAGTAATGAATAAATCGTTTGCTATTTATAGGCAAAAATGCCTCTGACCCGCCGCATCCGGCGGATCCCTTACAAAAGGGATCTGACCATTGTAATCCAAGGGATATGACACACTGGGTAATACAGTCCGGATTTTGGGTCATGGGTTTTGGTTTTTGGGTCATAGGTTTTGGTTCTTGGGTTATGGGTACTAGTTAGGTCATGGGTTTTTATAAGATATATTTTATTTAAAACATTTGTATATCAATCCTGGTTTACATGAAATGTAAGTAATAAATGTTACTTGAAGATGTTTTAGAAAAATGATTTTGACTTTATGTAACTTATTATGCTAGATGTATGATCCTTAAGTATTTGGTAAAATATTTGTATATCATAATGAGTTAAAAAACTATTGGCTCGAAAACTTACGTATTATATTTTTCTTGTTAAAATGATTTTATGTTTGTTATCAACAAAACATATAGAGATCGTAAAATACCAATAAACGTTTTTATGATTTATTTGTATTAACAATCTCTCCCTTTTTATTGATGACAAAACATTAAAATAATTTTAAGTAAAAAATAAAATTTATAAATTTTAAGTTTGAGGTTTTTACTCTTTTCTCTCCTTTTTTGTCGAAACAAAAAGAGTGTCGAAAGGAAACTAACTTGGATAAAACATGAATAAGTCAAATGGAAAGATAATTAAAAGAAGTATAGTATTGCTCGTTTGCAATGCTTCCCCTTGCCGAAAGCTCCCCCCTAATGAGGGCGTCAAGTATTCCAAGTGAATTTTGAAAGTCTACAAAAAAAATGGGTTAGAATGAAAGCATAAGATATGATAATGTGCAAAAAATAAGCTTAAAATATCTCAGAAACATTTTTGGGTGCCTGGTCCGCCGGATCAATTTCAAAAGGGATTCGCCTTTTGAAATCCAAGGGATTCGGCTATCTAATTAAATAAACATGAGTTAACAAAATAAATAAGGACAAAATATTAAGAAGGCTATAAAAGAAGTAACATCAATAAACTTAAGGCAAAAGATAGCATAAACATTAAAAGGATGTAATAAACAAAAAGAGAGGTACAAAATGACCAATCAATAAAACTAAGAATACGGCCTAACGTTTAAGAAATTCTAAAACTAAAAGTAGAGAATTAAAGACAAGGGTGACCACTTGTGCTTGCACTTCTTTCCAATGATCTTAAGGGTGATTTGGTTTGTTGATGTCATCTAGACGATCAAGAAGGTGATAGAACATGAAACGCATTTCATCACATAGGTTATGAACCAATGTTTGAGTGTGTTCACAACGGTTGCAAGAGTCTTCATGGCTTGGGGGTTATGGTGAAGGATACTCGATCCATATAGAATGATCAAGAGGGAAAATTATGTTTGGTGAACGCAAGTGTGATGTTGAAGGAGGTAAGTGTGATGTTGAAGGAGGAAAATGTGATGGTTGTGGATTCACAATTGATGTTGGTGGAGGCATGCGTGTTGGTAGATGAGGCAAGGATGTGTCAGTATCCATATTGTCGGGTAATGAAGGTTGTTTTCTAGTCATGGAGGCAAATGTTGGTAGTGGTAGTGGATTAGTTGATCTTGGAGGCAAATATTTTAATGAGTTCATGAATTTATATGGTGAGGTATGAGGTATATCAAAGGTAAGTTGATGTGGTTTAATGGAAGAAACTAGTGGCGGTTGTATGGTGGTAGGAGTGATTTGAGGTGTTGATTCAATAGGTGTTGGTTCAATTTTAGGTGTTGTAGCTTGTGGAGCAAATGTTGGTGCTGGTTCAATAGGAGGGGAAGGAGGAGTTTTGATGTGATCATTTGAAGGATTTTTAATGGGTGAAGATTCGGTTGATGAAATCTCATAGACTATACTGACGGTTTTATGAGGAGGATTCTAGTTTACAAACATGCACTAGAGGCTTTTGTCATGGTGAAGAGTGTTTGGAAGATGAGTAATCAATGAGAATGGCATTGTTTGAGTGAAATATTGAAGATACAAACACAAGGGATTAAGTAGTGAAGACTCATGCAAAATCTTAAATGCAAAACCACTAAAATTCTCCAAAATACAATCATTTGCATTAAAATCTCAACTAACAAAATTGCAAGTTACTAGGAAGGATCATTTAACACGTTGTTGAGTGTAAGAGTGGACAAAGAGAGTTTTAAATGCAAAAATCCTTTTAACGTCTCTCAGAAGTTCGGATCTCGCGGATCCCTTCGAAAGGGATCCGACTAGTGTTAGCAAATGGATCCGCCATCGAGCCAAAAAACATATACAAAATTTTGAAAATATGAATTCCTATCCTATGTAGGTTCATGATATGAGGGTAAAAGAGTGTCCCAAGAGAAGGAAAACTAGAACACTCAAAATATTTAGAGAGGGTCAATGATAGGTTTATAGAAAAATTGAACTAAAAGAGACTAATAAATGATCAAAAGGATGTCTAATTGACTTTAAGAGTAATCATTGGTGATAAGAAGCTAGAATAGATTAAAAAGAATAAAAAATATCATAAAAATTATAAGATATAAAAATTAAATTCAATGCAATTTAAGGATCAAAAGAAGGAGAAAACATTTATAATAAATGTCAACAAAATTAAAAATAAGTATGTGCAAGACAAATGAAAAATAAAAAGCACTCTAGAAAGATCCTAAATCAAGCATAAGAGGGAATAGGATCTAACAAGTCTAAGAGTAGGTAAAACATAAGTAAAAGGATGTAATGAACTAATCTAATAAGGTCAATGAAGATAGAACTAAAAGACAACAATATGATGTCTCAGATTGCCGATCCATTGGATCCCTTTCAAAGGATCCGACCCTTGTAAACCAAGGATCCGACTTCGAGACATAAAAGAAGACAAGGCTCGCCAAACTACTAAGAACCTATCGAAACTCAAAACTAATTATTCTAATAGTGTATATAGGGCATTTCTAGTCTATGATGTAAAAGGAAGCAAGTATAATGAACAAATAAGCAATCAAAAGGATACAAATCAAATTTAGATATATGATCAAAAGTGATAAAATTTCCTAGTTAGAGGTTATATGGCTACATATGTTCAAATTATTATCCAACACAAAACATATTCAATGTACCACAAGTTAATATCGATAAGACACAAGCATGATAAGTTTTAAAGACAAAATACGATAATTGTTTTAACCACATATGACCAAATGACAACATCCATAACCACCTCTTTACTTCTTCTTCATTCCCATAAGGAAGTGTACGAGACACTAAAAATTCCCTTTGTTTTCTTCAATTCTTGGTTTCTTTGGGAATGCAAGGAAGTTGTTCCATGTAAGACACGAGATCAAGTTGATAGTTTTGGTTGGGATCGTTTGGATCAACTTCAATTTTGTTTGAGGATTCGGTGGGAGGATGAGGACGTTTACCATCAACCATGAGTCTCTTTGCACGTCTTGTTAATATAAATAATGTATAAAAACATTATTTCTATTTTTTCGACATCTCTGCATTTTGATAATAACAAAATGTAAAACTATCTTACGTCAAAATTGACGTAAACAAGTTTTTAGTCGTAATATTCCGTTTCGACGTAAATCACTCGAGGTAAGAACGAAAAAATTAACAATTTTACAAATGATCAAATAATTAAATTTCATGTTCTAAACTTCACATTTTTAATGTGACAAAACATTTTTTTCAAAAATACATTTTACAAATTATTTTGAATTAAAAAGAAATGTTTTATTTGAAAAAATAAGTTTAAAAATCCCAACAACTATTTCCCCCCCCAAAGCAGCTCCAAACATCCCCAAATATACCTTCACCACTATTTTTTTTGAGTGTTCTGGTCTGAGACGGTACCACTAAAGGGGACGGTACCGTTAAATTTAACGGTACCGTCTTATGTTTAACGGTACCATCAGTCTGTAACGGCTAGTTTTTTCTTGCCTATAAATAGTGGATCAGATTTCACTCCCAACTCACCAATTATCATACAGAACTATATGAGTTAAATCCACCATTTCTAATCTTGATTCTTTGAACATTTAGTTAGTTTTTTTTTGTTTAAGAGTGTACAATCATCCAACCAAGTGATCACCTTCATTCATCTACTAGCACAAGAGAAGAACACATCGTATCAAGAAGATACAAAGTGTTGTAGAGCTAGCGCAGTGCACTCGTAACATTTGATACTTACTTGTTGCATATCGGTATACATCAAGTTGTTCATCATATTGTTTATATAGACTGTGTTGATCATTGTGATCTTGTAGAGACCGGTAAGATCTTGTGTAGCTTGTGTCAATAGTGTGTATATCGAGTTGATCGTGTGTAGATCAGGTTGATCGTGTGAAGATTGGGTAGATCTTTTAGGTTGAGTGATTTTTTAGAAGATCAAGTAGATCGTGAGTGAAATTGGTACTAGCTAGATTAGTATTCGACATTTAGCTAAGTGTCAAAAATTATGATAAGCGATGTTGTACGGTTTTCTCCGCCTAAAGGGAGTTTGTTGACATAGTGCTTAGAACTCTCGAGTTGGGTATTCGGGGAGTGGAGTAGGGCGAAGAGGAGCTTCATTACCGAACCACTATAAATCTCTATGTCTTGATTTGATCTTTCCATATCTTACTTTCATATCTCATAGCATGTATTAGTTGTTTACTTTAGAATTGTTACAATGGTGTTCATATGCAATTCTTTAATTTTACAGAAACTTGAATCAAAGTTTTTCAAAACTAAGTTTTATACGGAATTTAAAACGGTAAAACTATTCAATCCCCTTCTAATTTTTCACAATTAGTACCATAGCCACGCCAACCAAGATTTTTAACATATATTTCATTTTAAAATTTGAATCGATCAATGGATTTCGACAAATACCAAGAAGTATGCAAAGACCACTAATTTTTGAAACCGATTGTTTTATCTATTGGAAAAAAGATTCAAAACGTATGTGAAATCATGATGAGGTGTAATTATGTACATTTTTAAGAGGTCATTTAGCCTCTAAACTCGTGCATATTTGATCATATATTGCCCTAAATCTTTTCTATTTGCGTTATAAGTACTTGGGAAGAAAATACTAGAAATCACGATGTTTTTGGCTTATTTGGACAAGAAAACGACCAATTCAAATTAACGTCACAGAAAAGGAGTTGTGACGGCGTCACAATTCCTAAGTGACGCCTTCACTTGTTGTTAACGAAGATCAAGTTTTCAAAATTATCCAAACTCTTTGGAGACGAATTCCTTCTGACAGTGTCAAGACCAAGATTACCAAGGCTGACAACATCACAACTTGCAAGTGACGCCGTCACAAGCTCATCAAGACTATCACAAGATGTGCGCGAAGTAGTTGATACTGTTTTGGCCATATCTTCTGCATACGAACTCGGATTTTAGTCATTCAAAAAAGCACACATAGAGGACGAGAAGATCTACAATTTGGTGAAAAAGGGGTTGTGACGCCATCAATTTATAGTGCTGGAGCTGTCAAATTGTTGCCGACAGAAAATCAACCTATAAATATAACCTTATAGATTTATATTTTACAAGCCATAAACCCTAAGTCCGATTCTAGGGTTTAGGTAGGTGTTTTTCCAGCAACTTAGAGGGTCTTAATCATTCAATATATATCTTGTAACAGTTTGTTTATTGATTAAATCTTATTTTATGTCTTCAATTATCATTATTGTTGCTTGTTCTTCATTGATTATTGATGTGCTGGGTGTGTACAAGTTTTAAAATTATAAAGGTGAATTACCAATATTACTAAGAACACATACGAGCAAGTATACTCGTCTGTTATAGCAAGATTATGGAGGTAAGTCGATCGTCCATGAGGATTTGAGTGAATCTAAACACAAGTTTGAATTAACGGAGCCTATCCAAAACATATAATAGAGCAAAATAGATATAATGAAATTCAGATGATTAAAAACTACACTTGCTTAAACTAGTTTCATATCATAGATTAATGTGATTGTGTTAACCTCTTAACATGTTGGTTATGATAATTAGTTTGAAAACTAATCTATTGTTCTTACAAGTTAAACCTTCGTCAAGATTTTAGTTTATAAAAACAAGCATTAAGTTTAACCAATCAATTCAAGATCAATTCAAGTTTCATAAGTCTACATACATAAACTTAAACACAAAACATCCACTTGTTCATCAAATTGCTTAAGAAATGGTCAATACAAAAGGTAACCGATCATAGTCAAAGGCTACAATTGATTCTCAACAACTAATCTTACGACCATTTAGATGTTTCCAACCAATCCAATTTGATAATCAAAAGCGCTTCTATTACAACCACACCTTAGTTCCTTTGTATAATCAAGAATAATGGGTAAAACAATTATCCATAGACAAAATGATTATGACTAGTTGAATAACAATTAGTTCTTTCGACCCCAACGCTTACTATCAATTAGCCAAACTTGATTAACAAATGTCACTATGAAACTTTAGCACAATTGGATCTTAGAATCAACTTGAAATTGAATTAAAACATGTTAACACAATCACTAACTAATCATATGATAATCAACATCATTTAAGCAAGTGTATAAAGAAACTAGCCACTCATAGCAAACATGAACATAAACTCATAACTTTAAACATTAGAAAACATGATTAAAAGTCTTACAATGCTTGGAATAAGATTACAAATGGTGTAGTAATGATTCCCAAAGGATTGAGGTAGACTTCTTGGTGTTTTGGCCTCCAAATGTGGAACTTCTGGAACTCCAAACTTCTCTGGATTTCTAAGGACGAATTTTGAGAGCTTAAGGCTTTGTTTGATGAGTAGAGAGATTTGTATTTTAGAGTGTGTCTCCAATGCTCACAATAAGCCTCTATTTATACTAATTCCAAGGCCTAGGGTATTAAATGCTGAACTTGGCCTCCAAGGAGTAAGGAAGGGACTAGAATACACCAAGAGAAGGTCCTAGAATCGTTTGGATGCAAAGGGAAAGCTTAGTGATGAAGATTGGCAGATGCAGCTTCTCCAACCGAATCGGTCATAAGACCAACCGATCCGGCTGGTCTTCTACAACACTAGCCAACCGATCCAGTTGCGGGTTGCGACCGATCGGCTAGTGATGGTTAAAACATTGTTTCTGGCCATTTTCCAACCGATCCGGCTGCGATTGTAACCGGATCCGGTTGGATCTTCTGAGATACGGAAACTTGATCTTTTCTTCACTTTGTCTTGTAGAACTTGGTTCTTCCATCACTATGCTCTTCAAAGGTCCTTGAGATACTGATTTAGTCTTACTGAAATGGGAATCTTCGTTTTGCTGAACATTTCTTTATTTTCCTCCGTTTCCCTGCACTTGGTTATAAACACTAGCCAAACATCTTTTGATGCGTTTAAGTACTATAATCACGCAAATATAACCAAATAACAAATATAAAAGTACACATAACGCTACTAAAAATATGCACAATCTGAGCGTTATCAAATTTCCCCACACTTAAACTTTGCTTGCCCTCAAGCAAATCTAGGAAAAACAAACATCCACTGGTGCAAGATCGCGATTATGAAAATGTGTTGCAAATCAACCAAGTATAAATACGAGAGAGGATTCATCAATTATGCTTTATAAAGGTGAAAAATTGAGATGTATTACAATTTCCAATGATTTTCTTGCATGATTAACATTTCAAAACACCTCACGAAAAAGGAACTAAATATAATTCACTCAATCACTCATTTTAGTGGAGTAATAAGATAAATCACACTCATTGCTCACCATGATTAGATTATTACCATAAGCTTGTACAAGAAACAAAACTCCACCGACGTGGCGTGAGCACCAAGTAAAACATCTAAAGAGGGCTTTTATTCGGGTTATAATGATATGGCTAAGGGTTAAGGGTATGGATAAGGCATAGGAATGTTTATGAAATTGGTGAAAAAATAAAAATGAAATCAAGTCTAATACCCAAGTTGCTAGTTACCAAACATTCCATGAACCAAATAAACGATTATAGCTTTGCTTTCTTCCTTTCCACTTTCCACAACTTTTTCGCATTTGCATGACAATTGTTCCTCGTTCATAGCTCATTGGCTTTTTTTTTTTTTTTTTTTTTGAACATAAACTCAATTGCTCATAGCTTAATCCATTTCATAGGATGTGGTACTCATAGTCATTTGAACAATCTTCACTTTCCAGGTGACTAGCAACTAACCATTAGACATTGATGAGGGATAGGCTAAGGTTTAAAGTGTAAAATCTTTTTGTATTTTCTGGGTGAAGCAAAAATGAAAGGGATGGCTAAGAGGGTGTAACTAGGGGTATCTAGGGCTAAAAATGAGCACTACAAATGGATCCATGTGGGTGGTTAACTAACCAATGAGGCTAGCTAATATATCATTAGATGTAAAATGGAAGGCCATTTGGGTTAAATCCTAAGGTGCCTCTTTATCACACGAATTCACTTATATCGCATTTAATGCAATCTCACCGCGATCCGTAATGATTTACAAGTACAAGTTCTAGAATAAATAAAATCACCCACACTCATAGCAAAAGATCTAAGCATAAAAGATGTATGCTAATAAGAAATAGGCTCAAATCCTCACAATTTAGTGGAAAGGGTATAATATGCGCTAGCAAATGTTTATCGATCCCGAATGGATTGCAATAGTAATCGAACACATCTCAAGTTTCAAATATTACCAATTTTACCGGTGGAATGATCCAGCTTATTCTAATAGATAATCCCAAAAGTGTGAAAACAACTAGATCACAAGGGCAAACAAAATTTTAAATTTAAGCATGAAAACTCTAATTTTCTTATTCACCCCCACACTTAAGTTAGACATTGTCCTCAATGAAAGACAAACTTCAAAGTATAGAAATAGGGAAAATAGAGATGAAACCGAGATATGTCAACGAGTTTATCGCCTTAAAATTCTTTCTTCACTCCCGGCCTTCACTTGAGAAATCATCACCGCACACAATCTTATAAACAAACAAAAGGTTTTATTAAAGGATGGCACTCCCCACATAAGTTCAACCGAAGGTTTAAACTTTGGGAAGTGACCATCAAAACACAAAACACACGGGTTGCCTCCCGAGAAGCGCTTGTTTATTACCGAGTCATCACCGACTCGAGTCTTCCCGATTTATTTAGGCGCAAGGGCGCTTTGAATATTTTGAAAACATCGGGATGTACATGAATTCTTCACCAAGAGCTTCAATATCATCCCGGATGAACTCGCAGTTGGTTTCAAGGAACAGTTGTGGGATTCTTCCTAGAAATGGTGCTACAAGGTGATAGTTTGAATTCATTCTCATGGTGTCGCCAGAAACCGTTGCAATGAAACTTCTTTTGTTTTCTCCTTGTCGTAATATAACTTGATTCGGTGTCCATTAACAATGAAACTTCCACCTTGTTTGTCATAGAGTTCGACATACCCGGATGGATATCCATGTTTAACGACATATGGTCCAAACCATTTTGGTTGTAACTTAGGAGCTTTGAATTTGAATTTCATGTTAAAAGCGAACTTTATCTCCGGCTTTGAATTCTTTTCGAATTCGTAGCTTTTATCGTGATAAGCTTTTGTTACGGCTTTATGCGGTTTGGAGTTTTCATAAGCTTGGAGTCTTAATTCATCGAGTTCGTGCAATTGCGTGAATCTTTTTCTCCAACTATTTTGAGATCGGTGTTACAATTTCGAAAGCCCAATAAGCACGATGTTCAAATTGAACGGCAAATGACAAGTCTTTCCATACAAGAGTCTGTAAGGAGTTGTGCCAATTGAGTTTTATAAGTCAGTCTGAAATGCCCACAGAGCATCGTCAAGTTTCTTTGCCCACATCAAGGATTGTCCTTCACCGCTTTTTCTAGTATTCTTTTGAGAGCTCGTTGGTATTTTCGACTTGACCACCGGTTTGTGGATGATAGTCGTCGCAAATCGATGATGAACTCCATATCTTTTCATGGTTTTTCCATTTGTTGGTTTCGAAATGGGTTCCTCGATCGCTTATTAATGCCTTGGGGATTCCATAACGAGCTAAAAACTTTTGAGGAAATTAATGACCACACGAGCATCGTTTGTTGGTAAAGCTTGACACGCCCATTTAGATACGTAATCTATAGCAACGAGAATGTATTGAATTTGTGGGATTTAGGAAAGGTCCCATGAAATCTATTCCCAAATATCGAATATTTCACACACTTGAATGCTTGTTAATGGCATTTCATCTCGAGAGAGATTGGTTGTTCTTTGACAAGCGTCACGCTTTTGAACAAGTATGCTTTTTGAATATTGTTGGCCAATAGAATCCAGCATCAAAACTTTCTTAGCTGTGGTGGAAGGACCATAATGTCCCCAGTTGGGCCATGATGACATTCGTCAAGAATTTTTCGGTTTGAACCGTAAACACATCTTCGGATCATCCCATCGGACACATTTTGAAAAGATATGGTTCTTCCCAAAAATAGTATTTGAGTTCCAAAAGAATTTGCTTCTTTGAGCATGAGTTAGACCTTTTCCGAGAATTCCTCCGTGAGGTAATTCGCAAAGTCGACAAACCAAGGATCGTTAGTTTCATCGATGGTCATGAGAGTTTCATCGGAAAATAATCATCGATTTCTTCTTCTTTAATTCCTCAAGATTGGGATTTTCGAGACGAGATAAGTGATCGTGACAAGATTTTTCGCTCCTTTCTTATCTTTGATTTCGATGTCAAATTCTTGGAGTAGTAAATCCATCGAATAAGGCGTGGTTTAGCGTCTTGCTTGGTGAATGATACTGAGCGCCGAATGATCGGTAAAACGATCGCTTTTGAGAGCACGAGGTATGATCGAATTTATCGAATGCAAAACGATGGCCGATAATTTTTTTCGGTGACGGGTAATTTTGTTGGGCACTATTCAGTGTCTTGCTAGCAAAATATATAGGCGAAAGTGTTTTCCTTCGCGTTGACCTAAGGCAGATCCAACAAAGAAAATCGCTGCGTCGCACATAAGTTCAAGGGTAGTGACCAATTAGGTGAGACCATGATCGAGCACTAGTAAGTTGAGATTTCAGTGTTTGAAAGCTTTTATGCAATCAGCATTGAAGTCAAAGATAGATTCTTTCTCAAGAAGTTTCGTCATTGGACGAGATATTTTGGAAAAATCTTTGATGAATCGCGATAAAACCAAAGATGTCCTAAAAACTTCTAACGGCTTTGACGTTAGTTGGTGGTGGAAGTTTTGAGATGACATCGACCTTTGCCTTGTCTACTCCATTCATCACATCGGAGATTTTGTGTCCAAGCACAATTCCTTCGGTTACCATAAAGTGGCATTTCTCCCGATTGAGAACAAGATGTGCGATTCGCATCTTTCGAGCATTTTATCGAGATTAGAAAGACGAGCTTCAAATGAGTCTCCAAAGATCGAAAACTCATCCATGAAAACTTCCATGGAGGTTTCTAGCATGTCTTGAATATGGCGATCATACACCTACGAAAAGTCGTAGGTGCATTGCAAAGACCAAAAGGCATACGCCGATACGCCGTAGGTTCCAAAAGGACAAGTGAAGGTGGTCTTTTCTTGATCGTTAGGATCGATGGGAATTTGGAAATATCACGAAAATCCGTCGAGGAAACAAAAGAATTTATTTCCGCTAGTCTTTCAAGCATTTGATCCATGAATGGGGCGGAAAGTGATCTTTTCGGTGGCTTTGTTTAACTTATTATAGTTAATACAAACGCGCCAACCGATGTGATTCTAGTTGGAACTAGTTCATTTCGCTCATTAGTCACAACCGTCATTCCTCCTTTCTTGGGAACACAGGCTGTGGCTTACCCAAGGGCTATCCTCAATTGCGTAAATGATTCCAACATCTAGAAGTTTTATGATTTCCTTTTAACAAATTCTTTCATGTTGGGATTGAGTCGACGTTGACGTTCTATCATGTGTTTAATCCTTCTTCAAAATTGATTTTGTGTTTGCGTAAATTGGGACTAATTCACGAGATGTCGGATGTTTTCCAAGCAAAAGCTTGTTTGTGATTTTGAGGACGAAACTAAACTTTCTTTCTCATTATCCTCGAGTAATGAAGATATGACTCTTTGGAAGAAGAGAGTTTTCCTCCAAATGAGCATATTCAAGATGATCCGGAGAGGTTTGAGTTCGAGATCTGTGGGTGGTTCTTCGATAGAGGATTTAATTCGCATCTCGTTATTGAAAGTTATTTCTTGAAATTTTCTTCCTCTTCCTCCATTTCTTCTTCCGAGTTATCTCCTTGAATTCTACTTTCATGAAATCATCAAATTCTTTGTCAAAATCTGTTTCATTGATTTTTCGAAGTAGTCATGAATGGATCGATTCGTTCAAGAATGCGTCTAATTCCTCATCGGTGACTTCATCAATAATATCGATGTTAAAACAAGTGTCATCTTTGGAATGTGGGTAGCGCATTGCTTTATCGATTAGAAAAGTGATTCGATCTTCCCAACCCAAGGTTGAGTTCTTTTCCTTTCACTTTGATGATTGCATCGGTATTTAGAAAGGTCTTCCTAGAATGAGTGGAACTTTACTATCTTCTTCCATTTCCAAGATCACAAAGTCCACTAGAAAAATGAATTTACCGACTTGCACAAGCATATATTCGGCGATTCCACGTGGTATTGATAGGAATGATTTGCCAATCGGATGCTCATTTTGTTGGTTTCAGTCGTTGTTGCACAACTTGGAATAGAGCGAATAAGGCATCAAATTGATACTTGCGCCAAGATCGCCAAAGCATCGCATTTAACATTATTCAGAAAGTACATGGAATAAGAAAGCTCCGTGATCTCCGAGCTTTGGTGGGATTTTGTTTTGAACTATAGTGAGCATTCTTCGTTAAGAAAAGTCACGATATTTGCTCAAGCTTTCTTTTGTTATTAAGAAGTTCTTTCGTAAATTTCCGTAGTTGGGCATTCCGGCTAAGACATCAACGAGAGGAACATTGAGTCTAACCTCTTTGATTATTTTGATGAACTTTTTATAACGCTCTTCCATTTTTTATTTCTTAAGGCGTTGAGGATAAGGAATTTTTGGTGTATACGCCTTGACGGATGAAATGTTTTTCTTTTTGGTGGTTTGAGTTGTGTTTGGTTCCTCGTTTTCATCCTCACTATCAATGGTGACAGGAGTATTAGGATTAGGTGGTGGATCGCACGAGAGACCACTTCTTGTGAAGACAACATTGATATGTTCATTTCTTGTTTGTGGTGGATGATGACGCCTTATCATTTGATGGTTTTGGGTTGGATTGAGTGTTACTTGGCAATGAACCGGATGGTCTAGAGGAATGTTGGTCGAAAGTCGCAAGCTTGTTTTCAAGATCTTAGATAGATGCTTGATTATTTTTCGTCCTTGCTCAACTTTGGCTTTGAGATTGAAAAATTGATTTTGATAAAATCATTCATGGATTTTGACCACCACGAATTCTCTCATGGTTTTTCGAATCGGTTTCTTCCATTTTTTGTCGTGATTTTTGGTGGTGGATCGTCGGTTCGTGGTTGAGAATCACGGTTGTCATCCCTTGGTCGGCGATCTTGCCAATTTCCAGAATTTCGACCGAAATAATTACTATGATATCCTCCTCCACGGTATCCTCCTTGAGCGTAACTCGCTTCTCCTTCCTTCGGTCCACCCATAGGTTTATCGTCGCACTCGGACGATGGGTGATTTCCTCCACAATTGTTGCATCCGTCTCGCATTTCTTTCATTTCATCTTTGATATCTTTATATTGCGAGTCGATTTTTGAGGTTAACGCTTCCATCTTCTCCATGAGTTTTGAGGTGTCGGTGTTTTCGACAAAAGCAACGGTTTTTCGGAGAGGTTTGGTTTTGGAATCTTTGGACCAATCAAGCTTGAGGAGTACTCGATCTTGAGCAATTGATGTGCATCGTTGGAGTCTTATAGAAAAATTCCTCCAAAGATCAAGGATGCCTTGAGAGATTTCATCTAGTCCATGGTAAAAGATTTGGATAATGGTTCCTTTTGATAATCCATGTCCATGACAACTACGAAGAAAATCTTTCATTCAAGCCAAGCTCGACAAGTGATCGTTGGGTTTTGGTTGAGAGCACTAATTTCTCCCATTAATCGATCAAACATGGCGCTTGGAAAGAATCGGCTCACAAAGGTTGCCTCATCTCCTCCCAAGTATTGATGATTCCCGGTTAATTCATTGTACCATACTTTAGCATCTCCCGGTGATGATGGGAAAAGTTTGAGTTTGATGGCATTGACATCGGTATCGCCATAATGAAACATGCCGCAAATTTCGATGAATTCGCAATGTGCTTATGCGGATCGGCCACGCACGGCCATCAAATTGTCGGTCTTTGATCATAGAAAGGTGATGTCCTTCACGGTGAAGTTGTCACCAAGGTTAATAGCAACAATAGCACTTTCGGGGTTGGTGCTACGGTTCGATTGGTTCCCCACATAGGTTGATCGTCCGCCATGGGAAAAGGTAAATTGGTGAAAGGGTTGTAAACAACTTTGGCTTCAATGAGGTTATCAAATGGTGGGTTTGGTACTCTTGGTACACGATTTTCTAATGGTATGAAACGTGTTCTCCTTCTTCTTCTAATCAAACGTTTGGGGTTGGTAAGAGGTGAAATTGGTTCTATTCCCGCTGCTCGAGTGTTCATACAATGTCCTAGAGATTCCAGGCAATATCTAAACACACGGACAAACAACGAAAACAGTTTTTATGGTCGAGTAGGTAACGGATCGGTTACGGGATGCGACCGATCGGTTAGACTAGTTGATTGATGGACAAACTCGTAACCGATTCGGTTGAGGAACAACCGGATCGGTCAAGGTTTCGAATAATATATATATATATATATATATATATATATATATATATATATATATATATATATATATATATATATATTTTGGTTGAATCGACTTTGGGAAGTTCAAAACTTGTTGAAACACAATCAAATCCCCATGGCGCCAAAACTTGATGTCTTTGGGTGTGTACAAGTTTTAAAATTATAAAGGTGAATTACCAATATTACTAAGAACACATACGAGCAAGTATACTCGTCTGTTATAGCAAGATTATGGAGGTAAGTCGGGATGGATAGGATTTGAGTGAATCTAAACACAAGTTTGAATTAACGGAGACTATCCAAAACATATAATAGAGCAAAATAGATATAATGAAATTCAGATGATTAAAAACTACACTTGCTTAAACTAGTTTCATATCATAGATTAATGTGATTATGTTAACCTCTTAACATGTTGGTTATGATAATTAGTTTGAAAACTAATCTATTGTTCTTACAAGTTAAACCTTCGTCAAGATTTTGGTTTATAAAACAAGCATTAAGTTTAACCAATCAATTCAAGTTTCATAAGTCTACATACATAAACTTAAACACAAAACATCCACTTGTTCATCAAATTGCTTAAGAAATGGTCAATACAAAAGGTAACGATCATAGACAAAGGCTACAATTGATTCTCAACAACTAATCTTACGACCATTTAGATGTTTCCAACCAATCCAATTTGATAATCAAAAGCGTTTCTATTACAACCACACCTTAATTCCTTTGTATAATCAAGAATAATGGGTAAAACAATCATCCATAGACAAAATGATTATGACTAGTTGAATAACAATTAGTTCTTTCGACCCCAACGTTTACTATCAATTAGCCAAACTTGATTAACAAATGTCACTATGAAACTTTAGCACAATTGGATCTTAGAATCAACTTGAAATTGAATTAAAACATGTTAACACAATCACTAACTAATCATATGATAATCAACATCATTTAAGCAAGTGTATAAAGAAACTAGCCACTCATAGCAAACATGAACATAAACTCATAACTTTAAACATTAGAAAACATGATTAAAAGTCTTATAATGCTTGGAATAAGATTACAAATGGTGTAGTAATGATTCCCAAAGTATTGAGGTAGACTTCTTGGTGTTTTGGCCTCCAAATGTGGAACTTCTGGAACTCCAAACTTCTCTAGATTTCTAAGGACGAATTTTGAGAGCTTAAGGCTTTGTTTGATGAGTAGAGAGATTTATATTTTAGAGTGTGTCTCCAATGCTCACAATAAGCCTCTATTTATACTAATTCCAAGGCCTAGGGTATTAAATGCTGAACTTGGCCTCCAAGGAGTAAGGAAGGGACTAGAATACACCAAGAGAAGGTCCTAGAATCGTTTGGATGCAAAGGGAAAGCTTAGTGATGAAGATTGGCAGATGCAACTTCTCCAACCGAATCGGTCATAAGACCAACCAATCCGGCTATTCTTCTACAACACTGGCCAACCGATCCGGTTGCGGGTTGCAACCGATCGGCTAGCGATGGTTAAAACATTGTTTCTGGCCGTTTTCCAACCGATCCGGCTGCGATTGTAACCGGATCCGGTTGGATCTTCTGAGATACGGAAACTTGATCTTTTCTTCACTTTGTCTTGTAGAACTTGGTTCTTCAATCACTATGGTCTTCAAAGGTCCTTGAGATACTGATTTAGTCTTACTGAAACGGGAATCTTCGTTTTGCTAAACATTTCTTTATTTTCCTCCGTTTCCCTGCACTTGGTTATAAACACTAGCCAAACATCTTTTGATGCGTTTAAGTACTATAATCAAGCAAATATAACCAAATAACAGATATAAAAGTACACATAACGCTACTAAAAACATGCACAATCTGAGCGTTATCAATTATTCTTGGCTAATTCAGCTAGTGTTTACCTATGATTGTATGAAACTTGTTAATGATTAATTAGATCTTGTTCTTTTCTTAGTGGTGTTTGTGTCTATCTTCATCATTAAGGCATGACAAATTCAATAAGTCTGATTAATTTAGTTTATAATTCTTGCTTCTTACTTTCTCTTGTTTGATTGGTTGTTGTTGCGTTAGGAGTTAGAAAACTAGCGGTATCTAAGAATTCTTGCGAAGCATGTCTAACTAAACGCCCCATTATAGTGCAATAGATGGTTGATACATTGTATTTACTGCATGAACTGCGATCGCAGACTTAAGCATACCTATAGAATTAGGGTTCTTAATGAGTTCTATACATTCACAGAGTTAGGGAGTTTGGCACCACCCTATGACTAATAATTAAGGAATACAACGCGCTAACTAAAATGAGGACGTGACAATTTAGTAGCTGGAATTGGATAACTAGCAAGGAGTAATACATCATAGGTAGATACGCTTCACTTCCCTTGTAGAACCCTAATTTACTTTTATTGCTTCTAGTTTAATAGTAGTTTAATTAGTAAAAAACCAAACTCTTCAACCCTGAGATTTTTATTTGCTTTCTTAAAATATAAAACACAAAATAATCATCCTTCAACCTCTAGACTTAATCGACATACACTTCGGTCTTCACAAAACTATTCCCCTAAAGAACGATCAATCCCCTGTGTCTTACCTATACTACACTACAACGACTTGGTACACTACCTAGGAGGATTGTAAAACTTAGTGTGTTTACAATATCCGCATCAAGTTTTTGGCGACGCTGTCGGAGAATAGTTTATGTTTCAATATCTATCTTATTTAGGTCTACTCACTAGATTCCTATCAAGTGAGGTTTTTATTTTTATTTTGTTAGCTTTCTCGTAGTCTATTTTTTCTTTGTGTTTTTGTTCGCAACTTGCTTCAAATGGATACATACACTTCACTTGGACTTCTAAGATTGCAACTTAGGATTGAAGCACTAAAACTTCAAAATTTTCATGAGACCAGCCTTAGTGACACCTATGAATCATGTGAGCCTTCATCATGGATTGATTCTTATAAACAACCTCTCTTTTTAGGACCAATTTTTTTTGTGAGGCCATTAGAAAAAGTGACCAATTATATCAAACCCTTGAGGAAAGATCCCTAAAAATGAGCCATAAGTTGGATGATATGATATGTTTGCTTACATTACTACCTAAGGAAACAAATGAGGAGGATTTAGCCAAACATGAGTACCATGACCTAGTTTCTAAGAACAATAACTTTGAATCTCAAGAAACACTCGAGGAATCTTTAGGCAAATGGAACATAGTGATCAAGTTATTGAGGAAGATTCTTATGAATCAGACCTAGAGTTTGAGATGGCTAGAGAAGGATTTGAGATACTTAGGTGCATGTTTGGTTTAGATTCTACAAAAACAAATGATGAGAATATAGGTGATCTATACATGATGGAGGATGAGGTTAAAAGTCCAAACCCACTAAGTACCCCACAAGCCCTCCCATCATTTGAGGCATACACACCGCCCATGATATACCCAGAAGAAGTAGAAGAGACTATAGGAACCCCAATTGAAGTAGAACCTTTGGAAGAAAAACAGCTAGATAAAATAGGTTTGAATACTTGTAGTAATAACCTTTCTCTAAGTTCTACGGATTTTCCTAGTGTTGATGATCCGAAACCTCACCCTTAACTCAACGTTCAATCCTTAGATTTACATCTAGGAAACAAAAGAGGAACCAACCCACCCATCAACCTATATAGTCCGGGTAGTTTTAGGATGAAGGTAGTAGATCCTTTGACCATTTACACACCTCCTTCACCTCAAATGACATATTTCCATCCTAAAGGTGTGTATCACTACTATCACCCGTACTAAATCTTAAATGTAGGAAAAACCTCCCTTATACCCGTTAATTAAGGGTACAGATAGGCTCACGACTCGAACAAAAATCAGCACTTCTCGGGAGGCAACCCGAGCATATTTTATTTACTTGCTTTGTTTTGCTCTTAATTTTGCTTTTAGGTTGTTTTTATGCCAGTATTTGATTATGAATTATTGCATGATTAATGTGTATGCAGTTATGCTTTCTTTTGCTTTTGACTTCGTCTCATTGGTAATTAAAGATACTTTGCATAAAATAAGTATATGGAAGATCATATGTGGTTACTATGAACCTAAATTGATTATGTGATTATTTATAGTTTAAAATCTTTGCATGTTTGTTTGTTTTATTTTTATTTGTGTGTCAATACTTATGGATGTGTTTTATGAGTTTCTGCAAGAAAACACACTTTAGAAAACAAGTTTTTCTAGTAAAATTTTTCATAAAACTAAAATGAAACAAATCTGTCAGGTTAGTCTAATGGCGCCATGGTTTCCACATGACGTCAGCTACTGTAGCACAGTTTTTCCAGATTTTTGTTAAATGTCAAAAATTAACTTTTGAAAAATTTCCAAATTTCTTAAATGTCCAATATTCCTATATGTTACTTGTATTTATATTCTACAAGTATCCTATGCGTTAACTGTTTTGTTTTACTTTTATTTCTAAGTCTAGAATTATATCTTGTTGTGATTTTTCTTTGTTCGGTTTGATGCTTTAGGTTTGTTGTTTTATCTTTTATTATAGATTGGATGAGGATGGTCTTTTAACAATTCTTGGATGAAGATTTAGCCTTGTATCTTCGTTTATCGTCCATACCGAGCTAAACCAGGAAAGTATTAGTTTCTTTCATCTCTTCTATTTTTTCCGTTACAAAATCTTTGGTAAAGAAAATTGGCGACAATATTCAATTTAAGTGTTGGGAGGGTAAAAAGGGACACCTTAGAAACTAGTAACTCATTTGCTGTTTGTCTTGATTGTTGGGTTTATTGATTTGATGAAACAAAACAAGAAGAATGAAACAAGAGGGACTCAAAGTGACAAAGAATGAAACCTAGAAAAAGATGGAAGGACTTACTTGAAAAAGAAAATTTATTATTTAGTCCTTCGTAGTATTTTGTAAACCCTAATCCTCTAGTATATAAAGAGGACATGAGGTGTAGGTTTTAATATACAAGTCTTCCATAATGTAGACGTCTAATAAAGGTGTGTGTGTAACCTAGACGTAGGGTATAAACGTCTAGGGTTTAGAGCTGGTTTAGTTTAACCTCAAGAATCTCTTGATTCCTGTTACAGATTAAGTGTAACCGTATTATTCTTATCAAATAATATTTGAGGCTTGGAGTGTTATTAAAGAAAAACCTTGTTCATAATAACGTTAATTCATTATTGAATATTCCGCTTTCATTATTGTGTGTCCTAGATAATATGAGGTCTAAACAACCTTGAGCTACAACGATTTAACAGGTGGTATCAGAGCAAGGTTGCTCGTGATATCTAAGATCATACAAGGTTTTCTTGGCGAAGGAGGAAGAAAAATTCTAATCTCAAAAATTTTTGAAAAGTTTCTGCATGACAGTTTTCAAGAGGCGATAACTTTTTTGTGAACCGTTGGATCGGGCTACAATTATTTCTGGAACATCTCAGTATATCCATCTAACTTTTCACTCGAGGGATCGTCAATTTGAGCTCGCAATCAAAAGTTATTCAGTGTAAAGTTCACTGCAGAAACAGGGTAAAAATTCAAATTTTAGGATTTTTAGGGTTTTATATCTTTTGCATCATAATTTCATAACAATAGTGGGCCATCATTGCTCTATCATTGAATCATTAATTGTTTATTGAGGGTCGGTGGTATCTTTGAGTTATTTTATCATCAAAGTTGATTGCACAATATTTTAAGCGATGTAATTTTACTGATACAATCTTCATGTTGTTATTCTTTAAGTGGATATTTTTTGTGGGTAAAGTGTGAGGGTCTTGGTGTATCATATTGGGTCGTTGGTGTGTATAATTTTTATTATTGGAGTCATGCATGTGAAGAAAAAGAATAATGGTGAACCTGGATATATGGTGAAGGTGACTTATTTGATATTAATACTATATATCTGCTATTGATCATTTGTATCTACTGCTACAAGCGTTATTGGCTACACTACTGATACTTATCTCGAAACTACTGCTATACGCTTATTGGTACTGCTACTTGTGAAAGCACTTTGTACTGCTAGGCGTATAATGTTTATACTGATCACTGTCACAGTTAGTACTGCCCGTTGGTTATTTTTACTGCTATCTAGATAATAATGTTACTTGATTGTGTGATGATTTTGTTCGCGGTAAAGTCGTTTTATTGAATGGTGGTCGGAAACCTGTTTAGAAGGGTTTTACACTATGTTTGTAGAGGATTGTAACATGTTCGTGTTCCTACACTTAATAATTATGCTACTATGGAGGTTTGTAATTGTATGAGCTGCTGTTTTATGCATAGTATGGATGGGACACAAAATGGAGATTCTTTTCTGATTGGTGAAGGGAGACGACAAGAAGTTATGGTTGGTGCATGGTAATGCATTATTTATTATGAGTTGTTTAAATCTGATTGGATACATCTTATCATGGGACTACTGATCAATACTATGATTGTCGAATATTAAATATGAGTACAAGTAATTCGACATTTGTATTTTCATGTAGTATTTGTTCTTGGTAATTTCATTGTGTGCATCATGCTATCTTTCATCAATTGGATTTATTGGTCAAGTGCTAAGCAGTTTTAAAGGACAAGCTGACTTAGAAAGTTTTATGTTTGAGGGGAAGTCGATCGTGATTCGGTTTTAGATTTAAAAGAGTTTTTGGTTCTCGTATGGTTTGAATAATGTTGGACGACACACACAGGTTAATTGGTTCACACACACAAGGTTTTTGGTTATTTGTTCTTAAAGGTTTAAAAAGGCTCGTTTTTGGATTTATTGATTAATTGGTTACGAAGATGGTTATTTATTACTTATTTGAAGGTGAAGTGGTATTTCTTAGATGCGTGTTCTTATTTTTTTACATTCTTATTGTGACAAATAATTTACAAACACTTGAAGGAGTTACGTTATTGTGTTCAGTGTTATCATCAAGGGATTACGGTCTCCCTATACATTAAGTTGTATACGTTCAGAGTTACGTGGTTGGTACAAGATATAAGACATAAGTTTGGGTTATTCTACTTCTACATCAAGTTTGTTACATTTTGTTTTCTTCACAATTAATCATTCATAGAGCTTACAGATTTGGGGAATCATGAAGATGATTAACACATTGATTTCAAGGGAAGCTTATTCTTGTGATATGTTTAATCATTTAATATTCATGATTACATTCCCTATTTGTTGATAACAAAAAGGGGAAGAGATGAGAAGAGATGGCATGGATTAAGGGGGAGACAAAGGAAGACATACTTGTTTCATTCATGATGAGATTTAATTATCTCATATTCTCCACTTTGCCCAAGGAAGTTCGTACAAGATTCGTGGTTGTTTTATTACCATCAAATATGGGAAGATTGTTGGGTTTATTGATTTGATGAAACAAAACAAGAAGAATGAAACAAGAGGGACTCAAAGTGACAAAGAATGAAACCTAGAAAAAGATGGAAGGACTTACTTGAAAAAGAAGATTTATTATTTAGTCCTTTATAGTCTTTTGTAAACCCTAATCCTCTAGTATATAAAGAGGACATGTGGTGTAGGTTTTAATATACAAGTCTTCCTTAATGTAGACGTCTAGTAAAGGGGTGTGCGTGTAATCTAGACGTAGAGTATAAATGTCTAGGGTTTAGAGTTTGTTTAGTTTAACCTCAAGAATCTCTTGATTCCTGTTACAGATTAAGTGTAACCGTATTATTCTGATCAAATAATATTTGAGGCTTGGAGTGTTACTAAAGAAAAACCTTGTTCATAACAACGTTAATTTATTGTTGAATATTCCGCTTTCGTTATTGTGTGTCCTATATAATATGAGGTCTAAACAACCTCGAGCTACAACGATTTAACATTGATTTCGAGTAATTGTGTAATAAACCAAAAGAAATACTTGTAAAGATAATTTTAGTACGAAATTTAAAATTTTTTATGACATTTACAAGTGAAACCTTAGTCTTAATAAAATGTCTCATGGATAGGAGTTATATAACTAGCACAAAAATCATACCCCTCAAATTCCACCCAAAAATGTGAGGTTCACCTTTAGATATTTAGGATAAAAGCATTCACTTTTAATGCTTATGAGTGTACCAGTAATATATAGATTCTAGAACTTGTTGTAGTGATGCATTCCGAGATCGCTAGTGAGATCACATTCGTGTGATTAAGATTAACTAAATGATAAGAGACATTAAGATAACCCTTGTTTTAAACTTGTTTATTATAATTATATTGGCTTCATTGGTCAAGTAATTACCCCACACCTTTGCGACATACTTATTTTTAGTACAAGATGTCCCTAGTTAATCCCTCCGAGCCTATCATTTTTGCGGTTCTCGTGATATTTTGGTGAATTCTGAAATATTAATGAAGAGCATTGTTTACAATCCAACCCAAATGTACACCTAAATTTCCTTAGCCTTCGTTGTATGCACTCATTTTTAGTGCATTATTGTTATTTGTTTAACCCTTAGTTAATTGTGTAGTTGGTTACATGGTTGCTAAGTCGAGTAATATCTTGTGTATACAAATTTAGGACGATTGGAACTCATGGGTTTAGTAATATTTATTATGGAGTAATGCGGAAGAACGTCAAATTCATTACCCCCATATCTACGTAAATGTTTAAGTACTCCACGTGTTTTGATCTTCGCAATTTAGGTCATTACTTAGTTTTTATATAGCTAAAAGTTCAAGTGTAGGGATGCAACTATAAATCCCTTAGTTATGATGTATTATTTTGCGGATAGTAGGGCAAGAGTGTAATGAAAAAAAAATATATAAATAAAAAAAATAAAAAAAAAGAAAAAAAATGAGAAAAAGAAAGGTAAAAAGATACGGACTACCATCCCGCCTTTTTATTTTTGTTTAAGTCAAGAAAGATTGAAGAAAAACAAAAAAAGAATTAGAAGTTAGTGATTCGAGCCTTCGTTTAGCAACGCCACATTATGCATATAAGTAGCTTAGATGATTAACTTGCCACCAGTAAAAATTTCCCTATATCCAACAAAACCCGGGTTTTTCCTTTACCCTTACACCTAACATTACAACCCTTTAAAAGACCTATTTGATAGTTTATCCTAGGTGTTTACACCAAACTGGTGGAGGTTTTGATCCTTTATCAAGCCTATGGTAATCTATATGCTATGACAGGTAGAGAGTGTTTATTTTCCCATTTCCATACATGTTATACAGCTTATACACCCGAGAGATGTGAGAATCCAAACACTTTATAAGAGGTGCTAGTATATAATTTTCGTGCTTGTTTGACTATTGCGGAAAGATTAATATTGTAGATTATCTTTAAACTAATGCTAAATGCCCCATAACTCATAAATTGATTAGGTTAAAAGCACATTTGCTTGAGGACAAGCACCAAATGTAGGGATATTTGATGAGGTGTAATTTTGTACGTTTTTGAGGGGTCATTTAGCCTCTAAACTCATGCATATTTGATCATTTATTGCCGTAAATAATTTCTATTTGCATTATAGGTACTTGGGAAGAAAGTACTGGAAATCACGATGTTTTTGGCTTATTTGGACAAGAAAACGAGAGTTTGTGTGTATTCATGTCCATTACGTGAAAAAGGTTTGTAAATTTCTTTTGAAGTTTCTCGTCTTCTTCCTAGTCAAAACCCTATTAAGTATGTATGACACGATTTCTACAGCATGACACCAAAACATTTGTGGTATGGATTGTTCGTTTAACATTGTACGACTCATCTCTTGCAAAGTTTGGTTCTTCCTTTTAACTACCCCATTGGACTGAGGAGTATGAGGGGCCGAAAAATTATTACAGATTCCATGTTTATCACAAAAGGCTCCAAATTGTACTTCATTATCAAATTCTCTACCATGATCAATTTGAATAGAAACAATTGAACATCCAAGTAGGTTTTGTAAGTTTTTACCTAAAACTTTAAATTTATTAAACGCTTTATTTTTAGCTTTTAAAATTAGTGTCCAAGTATATCTCGAATAGTCATGTACTAACTTTGGATAGAAGACGGACCAAACAAGTCCATATGTAAAAGTTCTAAGACTCTAGTGGTTGAAACCATATTTATAAGCTTGTGACTTGCATGGACTTGTTTTTCTACCTTACATGCATCACATAAATGATTATCAAAATTTTCTTTTTTTAATTTCCTTACTAGCTCCTTGGAGGCTATTGTTAATACAAATAAACCGTAAAAATATTTATTTATATTTTACGATCTTCTTATGTTTTGTCGATAACAATCGTAAAATCATTTTGACGAAATAAATAGAATACTTAAAGCTTTGAGCAAATAGTTTACTGTTGGATCGATGTACTCTAACCAAACTAACTATATAGCTTGTTAAGGATTTAACAACCTCGGATAAATCCTAAGTTATTAACAATGAAACACTGAGCAAACTCTATTAAGTATGCGGAATTTACTTAACAAAGCTAAGAAGAATTAACTTTAACTTTCAACGATTTTATTAATAACTTTGAATCTGCTTGTTATACAGATTCTTAAACAACTCTAAAACACTAATATCGAACTCTCTAAAACTCTAATAATTCACGTACGTCTAATGCCAATCTAGGGCTCCTTTTATAGGCTTAAGGATAACCCTAGTCGTTTTACAATTACAAACCTTGTACGACAAGTAATCTAAACAAAGAATATTCTAGAATAACAAAGCTTTCCATAAACGAATATAGCAGTTCTTTAGCTTTGCAAGACTTTGACTTTGACAAGAAGATTTTGACTTTTTCCTTAGCAAGATTTTGACTTCTTCCAGTACTTTGTCATTCTTCAACACTTTCATATCCCAACAATCCTCCCCTAACTTGAATTCTACTTGCTTGACTTCAAGTTCCTTTGTAAATTTATCTTTAACTTCTCCATCTTCAAGGAAAGATTGTGTCTTTGTCTTTAGATTGTATCTTTGTATTCTCTGTGCTTATATCATCATTATCAAAGTATTCTTTAGAAATAATTCTTTACAAAGATCATTCAAAGAATCTCCATCTTTTCAAAGAACTCAAGAATATATGACAATTGTGTACATTAATTCTTTTATGTTTCATCTATTCTCATCACTTCCGGTGTGTAAACTCATGAGAGGTGAATCATTGAAAATTTAATGGATTTTGATGTCTCTTTACCAAAGCCATTAACTCGGAGTAGCCAAATGTTTTGGTGTAAGACCATGGTACATTGATAACCATATGATTTTTAGCAAATCATCGACTATCAACATATTTGATTTGTCTTTACCAAAAGTCGCACTTTTGGACTAGTTAGTTCTTGCAACCATGGTGAACTAATTACCATATAATGGTTTTTCCACGACCTTTACCACAAGCCATTTTCTTTTAGGCTAGCCAACTCTTCACATTTATCGATATGGTGAGTTGATTACCATACAACTTATTAGCAAGTTGTCAACTATAAAACGGATTTGAGATATCTTTACCAGAGCCGTTTGCTAATGGATTAGCCAATCCTTTTGTAACCATGGTGGATTGATAACCTATTGTTGTTACCATCTCAAAAACCATTTATTTCTTTTAACCTTTGTTTCAAAATATTTATCACTTAACAAAAGTTTTCTTTCAAAATCAATAATCGGTTTAATCGTCGCAAGCGAGACTTTGATGAAATCTTGTTTGATTAGCGATTTTGAATAAAATCGATATTTCAAAAATAATTTATTCAATAAAGATTCATACCGTTGATTCATCATCATCGACCATAGTTGTCCATCCGATAAACAATTTGATAACCATAAGTGCGGTTTCATTATCTTCTTCAACTTCCATACCATGCTCTAGCATTCTCCTCTTAAGATCGATGTAGCGGATATCTTTCGTCGCTAACATGTGAATCATAGTTCCATCTTCTAACTCTAGAACATGTACTCCAGATTCTTCAAAATATCTCCACCGATAATCTCCCAATCTTCTTGATTTTCCAAATCTCATCGATGCTTGATTCTTCAGTTTCCCAAATAGTTGTGAGATCTCCAAGCAAGATTAAACCAACACCTTCTGATGGAATATGTTCAAAATATTCTTGCACCAAATGATATAAATGAAATAAATCCTCTCTATCTATTATGTGCAATAGATCCCATAGCATATTAAACACTTTGAAGCTTTCATCTTCTCTATGAAACATCAGATAATTTCCATCCTTAGATTCTACAACTTCAAAAGTAGTTATTGATGACTTTTTCTTCTTCTTTTCTCCATCATCTTTAGAATACGCAAATTCTACAACTCTTAAGTAATTCCTTAGTTCATCATCAGTTCAGATCGTAACTCAACCTTCTTTGATGGCTGTTCATCTTCAACTTCAGTTGTTCTTTTTCTTTTTAAACTTCCTTTTCTATCATCTTCTTTTTGAGCATCATCATCTTTAAAATCTTTGATACTATCAACATTCTTCTGATAAGCTTCTCTAACAGCTTCATATAACTGTTTCATCTCAACATAATTCAACTTCTGCAATCCAATATACCCTTGACCTTTTAAATAAGCCATCATTGCATTTCTTTCCTTAGCACGATTTGGTCTTCTTGGTAGATGATAACGCTACACGCGTCGTTCGGGGTCAAAGGAACTTCCTTTTCGTCGAGCAAGTTTTATAACACCCTAGGCAGTGAACCTAATCGTTGTAGTGTAGTATTAGGGTAAGCCACGGGAATTGATATCGTTCTCAGGGAATAGGAATGCTAGTGAGGAGTTACTACGCTAAGGTTGGGATTGAGGAAGATTATTTTTATCTTTTATGTTTTTTAGGAAATGGAAAAGTACGAATCTCGGGGTTTGGATTTGGGGGTTGGTATTTCACCGATTACTCTACTATCTAATTATCTAATTAACTAAGGTGAGGGTATTCTATGTCTAATTATTGTGTGCTCGTATGATGATTTAAAGATGTGTTTACTTAGGTTTTATTACTCCTTAATTATCTCCTATTGATGGTTGAATTGTCACGTCCTTATTCTTAATCGCGTTGTGTGTCTAAGATCGTAGGGTATGCGTTTATCCCTAACTCTTTGAAACTACCAAAGGGTCTCATCTACAAAATCTCTAGGATTTATAAACTCTAACTCTAAGATACTCTTTGGATGGTTTAGCCTACAACTACTCTAGGTGTTATAGTCTAAGGTTCACAAAGATTAATCAAGCATTAACTACACAACGAATGACCTATCGCATTACTAGATCATTAACAATTAAGATAAGAGACAACCAATCAATATTCAATAGTTAAGTTTCATATTCCTAAGCAAACACACAAGTAAATTAGCGGACATGGAGAACATGCAAGCATACACACAAATAATTGAAGACATAATTGAATTAATGAAGTAAAACACTTATCTTGGTGTAAGATAGGGTTTAGAACCCTAAAATCTTGTACAAGACGACCTTGGTTCGGTTTAAGTTTTACTCCAAAAGACTACTCTCCAAAACCGAAAAATTCGGATTCTATATATAAGATTACATTCGCGACGGCGCCACCTTATGATTTGTGACGCCGGGTTGCCATCATTAGGGTTTCGCCTTGGCCACATTAGTCTTGCGACGACGTCACCTTATGCTTGTGACGTCGTCCTCTTCACCTCGACGCCGTCTGGATCAAATCTAGGTCGTGCGAGTTGCGACGACCTACTCTTTTAAAGCCTAACATCGCCACTTGAAAATAAGCAATTTGGCTCTTGTATCGTCACAACATGTGCTCCGACGGCGTCGCAAATAACACCGACGACGCCCCTTGTGTTTCAAAGACTTGAGTGTCTCGATTCTTGACTTTGGCCATTTTCCGCGCTTTTCGTCCAAATAAGTGTCATTCCAAACAATTTGCCTTCAAGAGACCTAAAAGTGAAAAGGAACGATATTAAGTAATAACGGATACAAAAGTGATCAAATAAGGGCTTAAACGACCCTCAAAAAGGTACATTTTAAAACCTTATCAAATATCCCTACACTTGGTATTTGCTTGTCCTCAAGCAAATGTGCTTTTGGCCAATTAATTTATAAGTTAGGGGTCATGAAGCATTGGTTTAGAACAATCCACAACACATATAAGCCTCGCAAAAGTCATAACAAGCACAGAAATTACATACTAGTACCTCACATGGGGTGTTTGGGTACTCACATCTCTCGGGTGTATATGCAATATAACAAGTTGGAAATGGAAGATAAACACTCATTAACCGGTCCTAGTACATAGATTACCATAGGCTTGAGGATAGATCAAACCTCCATCGCTTTGGCGTAAGAACCTAGGAAATACTATCAAAGAGGTCTTTTAAAGGGTTGTAATGTTAGGCTTACGGTAGGGAAACAAAGGGTTTGGCGGGATAGGCTATTTAGTGGTGGCAAGTCAAAAATCTTTATGTTACAAGCATACGAAGAATGACGTTGCTAAGCCAAGACTCGACACTCTAAACTCTAGATAACTAAAACAAACAAACATAATTTTAAAGGATAGATGAAGGATGGTAGCCAGTATGTTTTTTTTTTTTTTTTTTTTTTTTTCAACACTCTATTTTTTTTCTCCTTTTCTATTTTTTTTCGATTTTTTTTCATACACTTTTACTCTACCATCCTCTACGGTAACATCAAAATGATAGAGATTTATAGGCACATCCTACACTTGAGTTTTATTACTCTAACACTAATTTGACCCGAATTGAAAAGATCAAAACACTTGGAGTGCATTATTACGCAAATAAAGGGAATTTGAATTTAACGTTCCCTTCCCGTCATTTCATAAACTTTAACTTTTCCCACGAGTCCCAATCGTCCCAAAAGTGAGTGCATACAAGGTAGGCTAAGGCGATTTGGGTGTACATTTGGGGGTGGGGTGTAAACAATGCTCTTCATTGATATTCCGTAAAACCGAAACATCACGAGAACCACGAAAAGGATAGGCTCGAGGGGTTAACTAGGGTATCGTGTACTAAAGATGAGTACAACGCAAAGGTGTGGGGAATTACTCAACCGATGTGGAAGAAGCAATTATATTACGGTATCAAACAAGGGTTATCCTAATGCCTCTTCTCATTTAGTTATTCCTAACTACACAAGTGTAGTCTTACTAGCGATCTCGGATGCATCACAAAACAAGTTCTAGAATCTATTATACTACCGGTTCACACACTAAGCATTAAAGACGAATGCTTTAATTCCTACTAATCTAAGGGTGATCCTCACATTTTGGGTGGAATTTAGGTGGTAAAGGGTTTTGTGCTAGTCATGTAACTTCCTATCTCGTGAGACGCTTTTGTTAAGACTAATGGCCCACTCCTATATGTCATGAAAAATTTAAATTTGGTGCCAAAATTACCCTAACCGATATTTTCTCATGGTTTATTACACAAATGCAATTGACAAAGCAAATAATCAAGGATAAGCATAGTTTCAAAGTTCCCGTTTTATTTTCCTCCTACACTTAAACTGAACATTGTCCTCAATGTTCCCCGAAAGTATCAAAGTTATGATAATGGAAGGTAATTAAAAACGAAAGAAACTAGTACTCCCCTGATTAACTCGGTAGGATCCGTGTGAAGTATTGGTTACATCTTTCTTCAAGAAGAATGTTTGCGTGAAGAGCTCCTTCCGATCTTATGTATCTTCTTCTTGATAAATTAAACCTGCACACTTGAAGAAAACAAACAACCCAACGCATCAAACCGAACAAAGAAAAATCACAACAAGATGTAATTCCAGACTTAAATAAGATATAATGCTTGTGGAATGGATGTTTGCGATTTTCTAGAAAATTAAGACCGAAAATTCCAAAAATTATAAGTAGCACGTAAAACGAGAAAAAGTAGTAATCGCTTTCTCCTCCCGACGCCGTCAGTTATCATGATGAACCGGTGCGATTTTTGGAAAAATTCGAAAAATTTTATCTTTAAAATCTTGAAAATTTCTGCAATAACATCCATTATGACTCGATACAAGCATTTGACTAGGACAAACACACATGTATATCTTTTAAATAATTGTAATTCTCATGTTCACGTTTCTTTTGAAAACATGTGTAATCCTCCCTACACTTATCCCTTATGTAAAATACCTTTATATGTAATTAAGACGAGGTTAAAGACAAAATAAAGCATTTTTACAAATTTAAACATGAGAATAGACAATCAATAAAAGATATATGACACAAACAAGCAAACAATTAAGCATGGGTTGCCTCCCACGAAGCACTTTTCTTTATTTATGAGTCTTGTAGCTAGACTCGTAGTCGTGCTCCTACGTGGTCTCGTGCATGCTCACGTGCTCATACTTAAGCCATTCCAAAGTTCTCTCATTCTTTTTGTAATCATCTCCTAACTCTAGGCATTTTTTGTAATACCTCTTAGTTTTCTCATATGGGTACCTAAGTCCTCTTTGCTTATCCCTTTCACTAAGCAATGGAATAGGGGTCATTCTATTACACTCCTCAATATCCTTGTGTTTAAACCTAGGATGAGCACGTGGCATTTGGTAGATAAAGTCTTCAACTTCATCATAGAATGTAATTAGACCATCAATCATCCGTTCATTCAACCTAGTCATTCTTTTGAAAGGTTTTCCAAAAATTACTTGAGTGAGGTCCTTATCAATAAATTCTCCTAAGTCTTCTAAGACCATGAACTCTACCAAATAAGCAAAACTTCCAACAAACACGTGCAAATGAGTGATGCTTCAACAACATTGTTCCTTGATAAGTTAACTCATTGATCTTGATTTTATTGTATAGGTCCCTTGAGATTAAGTTCAAAGGTAAGAATGAATTCAAGTAAGAATCGAACCCTTCTAATCCTATTTTACAAGGGAATTGCATGTTAAAGGGACCATCTTTCTCAATTCTACACCTATGGTCAAAACATTGGGAGGGGTCTTCTTCCATTTCAAAACTAACTTCATCAATGACCTCCCCCTTGTCAAGTGCTTCACCGTAATCAAATTCCTCATCGGAATCTGAGTCATAGAAAGAACTTTGTTGTTGCCAATTTATTTCATTATGCCCTAGGTGATTTCCAAAATGGTGAACGGGTGAATGGTTTTGTGGGATTGCATTCTCAATTTCGGGATTGGGAACGGGTAGTGTGAAGAATCTTCGGCGGAAGACACGTATCATGGTGAGTGACGGGTTTTACGAACAAAGGTCACGAAGAAGGGGGATAGACTACGAGGAAGCAAAAAATGAAAAAAAAAAGTTTACTTGATAGGAATCAAGTAAAGAAACCTAAACGAGGTGGACTACTAACTAGCTATTCTATTCCCCGGCAGCGGCGCCAAAAACTTGATAACGCCACACGTGTCGTTTGGGGTCAAAGGAACTTCCTTTTTCGTCGAGCAAGTTTTATAACACCTAGGCGATGAACCTAATCGTTGTAGTGTAGTATTAGGGTAAGCCACGGGAATTGATATCGTTCTCTAGGGAATAGGAATGCTAGTGAGGAGTTACTACGCTAATGTTGGGGTTGAGGAAGATTATTTTTATCTTTTATGTTTTTAGGAAATGGAAAAGTACTAATCTCGGGTTTGGATTTGGGGGTTGGTATTTCTACCGATTACTCTACTATCTAATTATCTAATTAACTAAGGTGAGGGTAGTCTATGTCTAATTATTGTGTGCTCGTATGATGATTTAAAGATGTGTTTACTTAGGTTTTATTACTCCTTAATTATCTCCTATTGATGGTTGAATTGTCACGTCCTTATTCTTAATCGCGTTGTGTATCTAAGGTCGTAGGGTATGCGTTTATCCCTAACTCTTTGAAACTACCAAAGGGTCTCGTCTACAAAATCTCTATGATTTATAAACTCTAACTCTAAGATACTCTTTGGATGGTTTAGCCTACAACTACTCTAGGTGTTATAGTCTAAGGTTCACAAAGATTAATCAAGCATTAACTACACAACGAATGACCTATCGCATTACTAGATCATTAACAATTAAGATAAGAGACAACCAATCAATATTCAATAGTTAAGTTTCATATTCCTAAGTAAACACACAAGTAAATTAGCGGACATGGAGAACATGCAAGCATACACACAAATAATTGAATACATAATTGAATTAATGAAGTAAAACACTTATCTTGGTGTAAGATAGGGTTTAGAACCTAAAATCTTGTACAAGACAGCCTTGGTTCGCTTTAGGTTTTACCCAAAAGACTACTCTCCAAAACCGAAAAATTCGGATTCTATATATAAGATTACATTCGCGACGGCCACCTTATGATTTGTGCGCCGCCGGGTCGCCGTCATTAGGGTTTCGTCTTGGCCACGTTAGTCTTGCGACGGCGCCACTTTATGCTTGTGACGTCGTCCTCTTCACCTTTGACGCCGTCTCGATCAAATCCAGGCCGTCTGCGTTGCGACGACCTACTCTTTTAAAGCCCCGACACCGCCACTTGAAAATAAGCAATTTGCTCATCAGATCGTCACAACATGTGCTCCGACGGCGTCGCAAATAACACCTGACACCGTCCCCTTGTGTTTCAGCAGATTGAATGTCTCGATTCTTGACTTTGGCCATTTTCCGCGCCTTTTCGTCCAAATAAGTGCCATTCCAGCAATTTGCCTTCAAGAGACCTAAAAAGTGAAAAGGAGCGATATTAAGTAATAATGGATACAAAATTGATCAAATAAGGGCTTAAACGACCCCTCAAAAAGGTACATTTTAAAACCTTATCAGTAGAGCAGAAACAAGAATAGGTGTCTTCAATGGTACAACAGCTTCAGCATTTAATTCTTCTTGCAATTTCTTAGCTGCTTCTTTATCCTTAGCTTCTTCAATAGTAACTTCAGCATTCAATTCAGTTTGTACCTTTCTAGCTGCTTCCTCATTCCTAGAAACTTCAATTGCTCTTATATCTGCCAAGGTAAGATTCTTTTTCTTATTTGTTTCAATCAGTTTACCTTTTCCTTTATCTTTTGGATCTATAGAAGGTTGAGAAGCTTGTGGTTGTTCTTCAGTAACTCCTGGAATGCTAACACCCATTGGTTTTGACAAATCATGCAATATCTCAGCAATAGTTTCATCATCACTTGCAGTGTGTATTGGTTTGGGTGTATCAGCTTCCTTTTCTGGTATGACTATTGAAGGACCAGCTTCCTCTTCATATATAGCAGTTGAAGGACCAGTTTCCTCTTCAAAATCTAACAACCTTGGTGTAATTAACTATTGCCTATAAGTTTCTTGACGAGCAATAACTTGATCATCAGTACTTTTACCATCAGTACTTTGTACAACAGTACCTTGAACTTTAGTTCCTTCTTCCTCAGTACTTTCAATATTGACTTGCACTTCAGTACCTTGAGGTTCAGCTTCTTCATTCAAATTCTTATCTTCCAATTTCCTCCCCAATTGGAATGAAGATTGTTGTTGAACCTTTTTTCCTTTGGTGGTCTTCTTAAATTGCCTAACTGGCCTGCCTTGCTTTCTTTGAGACTTGACCCATAATCTATGATGTTGAACCAATGGCCAGACAAATTTCTTGAATCTTCTAAACTTAAGCTTCAACTGCTTAATCTGTGTAGCCTGTTCTTCAAAAGATTTCTTTAATCTGGTCAATTCTCTTGATAAAGCATAATTATCTAGAATTGTACCCTCAGATGCCACATCTCCCTCATCTCCTCCAGATGTTTGAAGCCCATCTATTGAAGTATAATCATTGGGAGAGGATGGTGGGTGTTCTTCTTGTTGAGAATCATGAGCAGAAGCTTGTGGAGATGGGGAAGGTGAAACTGCAGTATCTGCTTGAACATTAGCACCTTGTGAAGCAGTACCTTGTGATGCAGTACTTTGAGAAGTAGTACCTTTCTTTGAAGCAGTACCTTCTCTGTCATCACTCTCTGCAGCCTCATCTCGTATTGCTTGAACAACCTCCATCATTGAAGTGGTTAATGGAGTGTTCCTTCCAGTAAATAGATCACTTTTCCTAGCCATAAATGTGAAAATCTTGGCTGTTTGTACCACAACAGGTAGTAGACTTGTAGGCTTTGGTACATCAGCAAGTTTTTTATTCAAGAATACTTGAATAAATATTGGATACATCAACCAGCTTGATCCATGAGAAATATGAGATAACATTCCATCTAGAATTAGCCTTGAAAAATTGAAAATTCGATTTGTAGCCAATCCCACTATAGCAGATGCTATGTTAGAACCAAATTTCTCCCATGATGTACTTTTAGCACTAATACAATGAAGCAATACATGAACCAAATACTTCCAGTGTGGACTAAATAAGGGTTTCTAGAAAGTTTGTTCGATTAAGGACCCTTCATACCCAATGTCTCGAATGTATCCCAAATCAATTGCTTATCAAAACGAACAACCCCTTCTTCATCATCAAACAATAAATCTTCACGAATTGAAGCTTCAGAAACCTTCACTATCCTCCCAGCAACTTTAGCTTGAATATACGAATCATCATTCTCCATATGAGCCCTAGCAGTTGCCCAAAACTATTGAATCCGTGGCTCAATTATATCTAGTTCCACTAAAAGTGCATAACTAATCGGAGATCCAGTGAGAAAATCAATGATGTCATGGAAGATGACATTAGCTTCAGTTTTATCCAAATTCGCCACCATGTTGTGTTTTGAAACCAGACACGATTTGCCATTGATGATTTGTGTACTAAGAAAGCGGTTGAGTGAATAATATAGGTGAAAGAGAGAGAAACATGGAAAATATTATAAGGTATAAAGATGAGATGGAAATTGGAGAGTAGTTATTTATAGGTGAGATTTAAAAATCACACCCATAATAACAAAGTTACCGTTAGTGAAGTTTACCCTCAATATTACCGTTGGAACAAGATTTTGATAAGACAAACAGCTTCTTTCCACGTGCAAGATTTTTCCAAAGCAAGACTTTCAAAGCAAGATTTCATATAACCAAAACGCAAGATTTTCCCATTCTCCTCTTTACAATAGCAAACACTTCAAATAAACATGAGATTGCCTCCCCTCAAGCAATGCATAAGACTGTCTAACTAACCAATCAGTCCTCCCCTCAAATGTAGCTCAGTAATTAATCATTCCAATGCTTACTACCAAAGGATTGAATCTAGAAACATCAAATCCTTTGGTGAGTAAATCAGCTACTTTATCATCTGTGTGAACCTTAACAACATTAATGAGCCTGTGCTCATAACAATCTCTGATGAAGTGATGCCTAATCTGAATGTGCTTGGTCTTGGAGTGATAAACTGGATTCTTCACAATGCAAAGTGTACTCTTATTATCAATGTTGATAGGAGTATTCTTGAAGTTGAACCCATAGTCCAAGAGTTGATTCTGCATCCACAAAACTTGTCCACATTGACTTGCAAAGCAGCCACATATTCTCGCTTCAAGAGAAGATGTTGTCGCAATAGTTTGCTTCTTACATTGCCATGAGACTAATCTTCTTCCAAGATATTGGCATCCTCCGCTTGTTGATCTTCTATCATAGTTATCACCGCATAATCACTATCTCGAAAAGCTTCTAAGTGAAAAGGTGAATCCTTTGGATACCACAACCCCAACTTAGGTTGTTGTTTCAAATAACTAAAAATCCGTTTATCGCATTCATATGGGAGACCTTAGGTGAGACTTGATATCTTGCACATAGACAAACATAAAACATAATATCAGGCCTAGATGCAGTGAGGTACATAAGACAACCAATCATGGATCTGTACAGTTTGACTTCAACAGGTTGTCCGTCTTCATCCTTGCCAAAGGAGTTGATAGATTTAATAGGTGTAGTAACTGGCTTCTTAGCATCAAAATTGAACTTCTTAAGTATGTCAGATACATACTTGTCTTAACTTATGAAAATTCCCTCCTTTGACTGCTTAACTTGAAGTCCCAAAAAGAAAGTTAACTCACCCATTGAACTCATTTGAAATTCATTCTGCATCAGCTTCTCAAACTCCTTGACCATAGATTGTTTTGTAGCTCCAAATATGATATCATCTACATAAACTTGTACCAGCATGATATCCTTCTTATCTCTTTTAATGAACAAAGTCTTGTCAATAGCTCCTCTTCTGTAACCATGTTGCAATAAAAAAAATAGAGAGTCTTTCATACCAAGCTCTAGGTGCTTGATGAAGGCCATAAAGAGCCTTAACCACCTTGTTGACTTTGTTTGGATGTGCAGGATCTTCAAAACCAGGAGGCTGTTTGACATAAACCTCCTCTGTAATAGTGCCATAGAGAAAGGCACTTTTGACATCCATATGATAAACCTGAAATCCTATATGATGCAAAAGCAAGGAATATTCTAATGGCTTCAATCCTTGCTACAGGAGAAAATACTTCATCATAATCTACTCTTTCTTCTTGTCTATATCCTTGTGCAACTAACCGTGCCTTGTTCTTGATGACATTCCTCTTTCATCTCTTTTGACTCGAAACCCATCTTGTACCAATGACTTTCTTTCCATCCGTAGATCACACAAGACTCCAAACTTCTTGAAGTTTGAATTGAAGAAGTTCTTCTTGCATAGCTTCAACCCACCTCTCTTTAGTTAATGCTCGAGCAATATTCTTGGGTTCTTCTTGAGAGATAAAACAAGTAAACAGCATGTTTGATGATCCTTATGATTCAAACTGCTCGCTTATAGACAAAGCTAAGTAAAGCATTATGAGGTGTAGAAAAACCTTAGCTTTGGTTCTTGTGAGCACTCCATGAGTGAAGGTCCAATGATTTGACTAGTAGGATGATCTTTATGAATTTTAAGATAGGAGTCTCATGGAACTTCATAATTATCACCCAAATTAGTGAAATCAAGATCTTCATTGAATCGAGAAAATACCTTCATCTTCAAACTCATCATCGATCTTCTAAGCCGTGCATGGTAGGATCATCCAAATCATCCAAAGTCATGTCAACAGTGCGTGAGTACTTTGATCGAAAGCACTGTCACCCAAAGCATCGTGATCTAAAATCTTGAGAGAACTCTCAGCCTTGTTCTTTTCTTTGCTTCTTAATAAGCTCTTATTTGTTCATCATTATAAGAATGTGCTACTACATCTTGAAAAAGCATCCGATTAAGTTCCTCTTGAATAACTTGATCCTCAAGCAGACAAATGAGGATTTTGGTTCATCAAGATTTTCTTTGGTTCAACAGTATGGGTTCTTCATCGTGAACATCATCGTCTAATATGGACTCCATGAACAATGTAATCGTAAATTATCTCCTTTGTGAACAGGTTGATTTTCTTCTCTAACAGGTACATAATTCATAGAAGGAGTCAAAACTTCAAGATCAAACATCCAATCAAGACCTTTACCCTTATGATTTTCTTGATCTTCTAAAAATTCAAAATGAAGCCAATCTTGAACTTTCTTGGTGACTCTATTGTACACTCTAAATCCCTTGCTGTTGGTACAATATCCCAATAAATATCCTTCTTCTGACTTTCCATCAAATTTTCCCAGATTATCAATTGTATTAAGAATAGTCAGAGGGCATCCAAAAGGCTTCATAAAACGAATGTTGGGTTTGTTTCCCATCAGCAACTCATAAAGTGTCTTCATCCGAGGTTTGGTGATTGATACCTCATAAGCACATAGCAAGCAAGACTTACAACTTCACCCTGTAATTGAATAGGTAATTGTGAATCGCAAGCATTGTTCGGCCGCTTCAATCAAAGTTCTATTCTTTCTCTCGCAACACCATTCTCATTGTGGTGTTCTTGCAACGTCGAACTCCTCTTGATCCATTTGTTGGCACAAAATTCATCCATAAGCTTGTTCTTGAATTCGGTCCATTATCACATCTAATACCTCTAACTTTGAGTCTTAATTGGTTTTCAAGTGCTATTATAAGATCATGAATAGCATCAAAAGTATCATCTTTAAATCCCAAGAAAAATACCCAACTGAATCATCGCAATCATCTGTCACAACCAAGCAAGATTTTTCTTGTTTAGACTTGCAATGAGACAGTCCAAACAAATCCATGTGTAATGGCTCCAAAGGTTCTCTAATTGTCCTATCTTCAATCTTCTTGCATGAAGCTTTGTGTTGTTTACCCTTCTTGCACGCCAAACATGAGTGATCATTCTTTTATGTTTTAGAAGGTAAACCTCTTACTAAATTTCCTTTAACCAGCTTGTTGATGTTTTTGAAATTCACATTACCTAATCTTCTATGCCACAGATGTGCTTCTTTAAGTGATGCCTTTGCTACTAAACATGTAGCTCTTTCAGAAGAGTGAAGACTCTTCATATCCAAACTATACACATCATTGGTTCTTGGTACTTTCAAGATCACCAAGTTATCATCGCTAATAACAGGTGGTGTTTTTATCACGATTTGAGAGACCGACAAAGGTTGAACTTGAGCTCCTTCACATATCTAACATTCTCAAAATCTATATACCGCTTTGATGGTTCCTTTTCCAAAGGATTCTTCCTCCATTAGGATCATTCCCAAATGCAACTCTTCCTCCACAATAAGATCTAAAATCGATGTAATCTCCTTGTCTCTATCATGCTTCCAGAGTAACCACTATCCACAATTAGATGATCTTTAAGCTCCTCTTCCGGGTTGCCCGCACAAAGATAAAAGAGTTAGTATATTTTAGGAACCCAAGCCATTATCGACTTGTGTTCCCTTAGGAGTAACATACTCAAATTCCTTGAGTATGTAACCTTCATGCTTTTGTAGATAGAATCAAGCATTATCTTTTGTTTTAAAACTTGTGGTGGATTTTCAAGAAAACTTTCTTTTTCAACAAAAATCTCCTTTTCTTTTCCACAAAATCATCTTTATAAAAAACTTTGTTTCACTGAAGATTGTTGAAAGTACCGCTTGTTCCTCATCGCATTTCTTTCTTAACCCATTTAGTTTAACTGCTGGTGTATAGTCCTTTAACTTAGCTACTTTTTGGAGTTGTAACGCCTTCTAGATTGATAATAATTTGATCTCCTAGGCTTTCCATTCCAAAAAGTGTTTACAGTACCTTGATTATTTGAAAATCTAGCGAGACTTTGAGAAGGTACAACTTGAGTTCTTTGAAAAGTATTTGAAGGTACCGGAGGTTTTAAAAAGGTCTTCTCGGTGAGGTACCTATAGTCTTGTGAAAAGTTGTTATGGTTAACCCTATGTGAATGATTTCGATCGGTTTATTCTCTCTAGGCTACGTTGGTAGTTTTGTTCTTTGAAATTTGCTTAGGTACTCGAGTGAAAGTCACAAGTGCTTAATCGATGATCGAGGACTATAACAAACAAAACACAATTTTGACCCAAACTCCCAAAATTGCTTCCTCTATGTCTATGACCAAAACGATCTCGTCTTCTAGGTGAATGATTAAAACTGTTTTGACCAAAATTATCCCAAAAGGTTTAGCAAGATTTTGAAAAGATTTTCCTAAAGGTATCTTGAAGATGTAGCAAGATTTTGAGTTGAAGGTACCGCTTGACTTTTAACATCATTATCCTTAGGGTTTTCAGCAGTTTCTTTTGGGGTTTCGCATCTAGATTGACCAATAAGCTTTTTCCTAAACTCTAGATTGTCTATTCCAAAACGAGAAACATCGGGACTAAGGGGTTGAAAACTTCCAGTGGGATGAGGGACGGCATGATAACCATTATCTTTCTTAAACTCAGGAGGTGTTTTACTAACTGATTCCTCATTACTAGATGTGTCTACATAATTAATGAGTTCATCATCACTAGTGGTTATATCCTCAAAATCAAGGTCATCCTTATCACTAGATGGGTTTTCTTCTATGTTATTAAAGTCCATACCAAAACCTAGGCCGGTTCTAATGTAAGCTCTTCTCTGTTTTTTAACATAAGTAACATGAGAAAGACCAGATTCTTTCCAGGCATCAAACTTTGCTAACAATTCATCTCTTTCCTTAGTAAGCTTCTCAATTTCAGAGATTTTACAATTTAACTTCCATTCACTTAATTTTAACTGATAATCATGTTGTTCATACTTTTCTGCCCAAGCCATTTCATTATTTTCATGTGTTATGATTTTGGCTTCCATTGATTCTAAAGTGATTTGATAACCAGCTACCTCAGACCTAGCCCTTTGATAATTATCTCTTTCAGTCACATAATCATTAAGTACTTTTTGATAAAAGTTATGACACTTAGAACATACCTCAGAGATAGGGGGTGAACTTGGTGAAGTGAATACCATAGCGAGTAGAACAGGATCATCTTCACTCTCCATGCTCCAATCAAAGCTTCCTAGACCATCTCTCGATTCCAAAGCAAAGATGTCCAGTTCTCATCAAAAGTCGTGCTCCAATCAAACTCTTCCATTGATTCCTCCACGCCTACCATACAATAGGTTACCGGTTCATCATCAAACTCAAGACTCAAAGAAACCTCGATAGATTCTCTTGAGCAACCAAAGCTTTTGTTTCAAGAATAGGAATTTCTTTTAGCTCTAGCTTTGGTTTCTCATCATCCTGCTTGCTTGATATTTAGCAAACCCGCATTCCCTTGCAAATGTCCGCCTTTTGACAATTGAGGCATTCAATCTTGGATTTGTCAAAGTTGTTAGGATTTAGTAAATCCAGCTTATTAAAGAGTCGGTCACCTCAAGTATATGTAATCGTAGAAAGCTCGTAGTCGAGATTATTTAATGTTAAGTAGTATTTAGTTAAGTAACATCGTGGAGGACGACGGGTCTTTACCCATCGATGCCCGATCCACACCCGTAGGTGGCGATTTGTGTAAGACTATAAATACTCTACCTCCCAAGGTAGAGTTGGAGCTCATAATAATACTTTCATTTTTCTCACTAAGTTCCCAAACCTCTAATTCTTTCTCTCTAAAACCTCTTGTATAAGCCTCTTTGATCATTGGTTTAGTGTGTTTGTGAAACCAATATGCAACAATTGGTATCAAGAGCTATGGTTTGATCATCTCTTACATATCCTTGGATTTCTAGTGGTTTTAGATGGTTTTGAGTTTGAAAAGTTTAGTGGTTTTGAATCATTTGGATCATTTCTTGTGTTAAAGTTTGAATTTTGGGTGTACTTTTGTGTTAAGAATCATTGTAAGTGCTTGGGATTTGATTTGGTAAGCTTGAATCAACGTGGTTGAGCTTGTTTTGGATTGAAAAGTGTGTTTTGAAGTTTTTCTTGCTAGCGACTTGGTTCTCGTAGTATTTTCATCATAGCGACTTGCTTCAAAGAAAAGTTAGTGAGTTACAAAGTGTTAGTTGTTAGCGACTTGAGCCTAGCGACTTGTCTATTGAGACGTCGACAAATAGTACAAGTTAGTGGATTCTCCACTACGGCCAGAGACTTAGTAAGGTTAGCGACTTGCTTTAAATTGTTAGCGAGTTGTAGTGTAACTTGTTAGCGACTTGATACTAGCGACTTGGATCTTAGCGAGTTGTTCTTTAGCAACTTAACCGTGTTCAGCTAATTAGTGCTTAGCGACTTGGTGTTAGCGACTTGGACTTTAGCGAGTTGCTCTATAGCGACTTGACTGTGTAGCGACTTGGTGCATTAGCGACTTGAGTCCAAATGACTTGGTACTTAGCGACTTGGTTCAAGAATCAGAGCGACTTGGTTGATTTTTGTTTGTAATACGGTTTTCTCTTGATTTGGTAAAATCCCGTGAAAGAATCTATTTCCGCTTAATCATAGAGTTATAAAATCCGTGTAATCTATTAACATGTCTACCAACGTACCTACAATCATCTCCATCGCTGTCGAGGATGTTCAAGCGGTGGTTCGGATACTCGTCCACCTATGCTTGATGTAATCGACTACGACTCTTGGGCTCAACGAATCGATTGTACTGCCTTGGAAAGAAAAATGGGGTCAACATTCTCAAATCCATTGATGAAGGACCTTATCATATTGAGACTACAAGAGACTTAATTGATACAAATTGCAGATGGAACAATGATCTATGGATTAGATGCACCAAAGACGTATGATGAGCTCAATGATAAGGAGAAAAGAGATTCAATGTCGACATCGTGGCTTCTAACATTATACTTGTGGTCTTCCAAAAGACATCTACAAGCTTATCAATCACAACACTGAAGCCAAGGCGGTTTGGGATAATGTCAAGATGCTTCTCTCAGTTCGAATTAACCAAGGAAGACAGAGAATCACAACCAGATGATGAGTTTGAGCATTTCAAGATGAAACCGATGAGAGTGTCTATGAGTACTACGTGAGATTCCATAAGCTTGTGAATGATATGAGGAACATCAAATGACCATGCTAAACATTCAAATTTAATTCAAAGTTTGTGAACAACATGAATCCCGAATGACATAAGTTTGTCACCTCCGTGAAGCAAACCAAAGGATTGAAGAATACAAACTATGAGCAATCAGATACCTTTCTTCTTCAAAATGAGAGACATGCTATGTTTGAAAAAGGATTCTTGAACAGCTCAAACCAACTAGGAGAAACAAGTTCACAAATGACTCTACATCTTTTACACCAATGTTGGAATTACCACCAAAGCTTCTCAAGTCATACCCGGTAATGGTAATTACAAGCTCATCCTCGATCCAAAGATATAAGCCCCCGACCCAAACACATTCATGGAAAAATTCATCAATCAACTATCTCTCATGGTTAGTCAAACATGAACTCTCTCCCACACACCAACAATAACCTCGTAACATCATCCAATCCACACAATCAAGCTACTATCGAGATAGGAAGGTTATGGTGCAACCAGCTCAAGAAAGACAAGATGAACAGTAAAGAGGGGAGTTGGTAAAGGATATCGAAAATCAATCGTGGAAGGAATCCAAATCAGGTCAAGCTAAGCCAATTAAGTGCTACAACTGTGGTGGTGATGGACACATAGCAAGGAACTCGCACTTCTCCAAAACGCCTCAAAATTTAGAGTACTTCAAAGACAAGATGTTACTTGTGCAAGCTCGTGGATAATGGAGTTGTGTTGGATGAAGAGGAGTCGTTGTTTCTTGGTCGAGGGCAATGCCAAGACATATGATGCGATGTGGATGAGCAACCAATTCAGAGATAGGTCAAAATCATCGAATGCCTTTCAAGTCGCCGATCGTGATGCATACGACTCGACGTTGATGATGAACCCATCGCATGCATAATTTTCATGGCTAGCATTTCTAATGGTCTCTAAAGGTCCCTCACCACAAGAAGTCGGTCCATCCAAAGAAGCAATCATCTCGAGGTATTAAACTATACGATGATGTTGATGAGCAAAGATACATGACAAAGTACAATCAATCGAAACTTTTGAGTCGATATTGAAAATATGGGTAATATCAATATTTATGTGAAACAAAGTGAAAGTGACACCGTATCAAGTGATGCATCTTCGCATCAACGATGACTATATTTTGATGAATACACCGCATGCGCCCATGATGAGTCTGTTATTTCGAATTGAATGCCTATAAAGAACAAGTTGCTATTTATGAACAATGCTAAGTTTGAGTTAACCACCGTGAGCGTGAAATGGATGACCAAATGCGCATAATTATTAGAAAAGTAATTTTAGAGAAGAAGTATTAAACAAGAGTTAAACTCCTTACATGAAAAGCTTTCTAAACCGCTAATCAAAACAAGAACTTCAAGAAAATGTTAAATGCTTAAGCAAGAATTCAGCTAAGGAATCAAAACTTTGAACTAATTTTCTAATCTAAAACCTTGAAAACAAGCTTGAAAATAAGTTGTACGTACAAGGGAATACCATTCAGATCGCTCACATGATCACTAAGCATGAGTTCTCACGATAAGCATAGTACCCCATTATAAGTGGAATCCAACCCCGAGTATGGTAAGATTGCAAAAGTCGCTCAAAATGTAATCTATGATGGCAATGAGATTCTTAAACCCAGACGTAAACCTAGTTGCATTGAGTGCAATCAAGAAGATAGAAAACTAGATGATGCATCTAGGGAGAAATGAATAAGAAGCTTAACGATCCTCGTGTAAAGAGAATAACGAACGATCAAACCCCACGATTACACTAAGGAAAATTGGATATCCTTGAACATGTTTAAGCCTCAAACTCAATTAACCCCGCAATGTATCTTTGGAAGAAAGATATGGATAAGCTAAAAGTTAATGTACTTGTTGAAACAAACACTCCCTTAGAAAATGCTCAGCCATCGCAGTATCCTCCAATACACCAATGCATCTAGTTCCTAGATCTATTGCCACTAATAGCAAGACCTTAATCACCAGTATGTTGTTTATCACCGTTTGTTGATTTTGAGAAAACATGTAAGAAGAGAATCACACCTGCTGTGGATAATCGAGGGGAAAGGGTTTTGAGCAAACTAAAGAATGTTATTTAACCGAGGTCATGCCTTTCTTCAAACAATTAAAAGGTCAATTTGAGAGTCTTCAAAAGGGATAAATTCAGATATTAAAGAAATTGAAAAGGAATTTGATGCAATGATAGTTGAAGTCAATGATTATGAACAGAACTAAAATATAATGAAGTTGAAAGGAAGAACTTGCACATCTTAAATGAGAATTTGATTTCAAGTTGTGTTGCTCAAGATGTGTTTTATATCGTTACTAATCACTCTATTATCGCTTCTCGATTTCATGAATTATCTATTGCATTGAAAGTTTCCATGATCGTGTCATTGAGCTTGAAAACAAAAACTCATAACTAAGTGAGAAAATTGATCGTGATGATCACGATAATTTGGTAAAACATCTTTCTAAACTAGAAGTTGAACATTTTGATTTACAACTAAAATATCAACATCTTAAAGAAAATGTCAAACCTCAAATATCAAGACATCCTCGATGTTCCGAGTTTGATGCGCTTTTTCGATAAATAAACGCGATTTAATGTATTCAAGCTCATTGTAACACCATCGTAAAGTTGAAAGCCCAAATCTCTCAATTAAAGGGTGAAAACAACAATGTGATCGGCCCCAAATGCCTCCTCCTTTAGATTCTCAGATTCTAAAACTTTTCATCTTCAAAACTTAGTTAATGCTTTACAAAAGAAAACGAGAGTTTTCTAGAAGAAAATGAAAAGTTAAACGACACTTTAAAGAGTTATATTATTCAATGAAAGTCACTCGTGACAAAAACAATGAAAATAACTTCTTTACAAAAAGAAATTGAGAATCGAGGAGTCGAAAAGGAAACTACCACTTGTCTTTAATGAGAATGTTGCATCAAAGTCATCCTCGATCGCAAATATATCGTGATCGTTAAATACATTCCTCCTTATCTTAGGAATAATGAACCCGTGTTTCACAACTATTGTGCTCACCTTAAGGATAGTCTAGAATGTCTCCGTGAGATTGTGGAAGAGGATTTTATAAATAAGCCTCTTGATAGAGAAATTAGGTTTGCTTGCATTCGTGCCAAACGATCTCGTGGAGTCGCTAGAATGTTTAATTGCAACATGTCCTAAATCCTTAGGTACGAAAGGTAAAGTTGTGATGCCTTGTTCTATGCCTAGTGCCAAGCATACAAACCATTCTATGCCCAGATAAGAAAGTGAACACTAATGTGCCTTCAGTAGTTCGATCCCCGCACGCCTAGTTCGTGAATGCAAAAGTAGATCAACCAACTAATGTTCCCATAATTCCCCTACAGAGTAATAAGTGACAAAAAGCTAGCGGGTCAAAGCCTCCAGCGATACTAAGCAAGATACGACCGCAAGCTAAGAGTATGCATTGGAAGAGAGTAGAAGATCACCCTAGAATATTAAGTTTGAGTTAAATAAAACGAATCGTGTTGATTCTAGTATTAGCTATAAGCGATCAGTAATTAATTCAATTCGCTACTATTCGCAAACCATGTAATGACGATTGCTTGAATTCGCTATTAATCATGAATGTGGTGTGAATGTTTTGTCTAATGCTATCAAATGCCCGCTAAAATTGTTAATGTTATAAATCAAGCTAAAAAGGCTAAAAGGCAAAGGCAAAAGAAAGTTAGAAAACAAAGGAAACCCACAGAAGAATATTTAGTAAAATAGGTTATCAATGGATACCTTCCGCCATAAGGTTAATGAGTTCTCGCCTTCAATTTGCTAAAACAATGCCCACTTGAAAATGGATGCCTCACGGTAGAACTATTCCTTAAGAAGTGAACATACATTGAATAGTCGAATACGACATTAGCATCGCATCTATTTATGATGATTCCATTGTTTCTACTCGATGCGGGTGTTCCAATCATCGTTATTAACCAAGTGGAACCCATTTTTGCATGGGGTTCCCAATTATCCGCTTATCCATTCTTGTCTGTGGTTCAACTGCAGATCGCTCAAATCGCTCGTGGTACCGGACTCAGTCGCTCCAAGATATGACCGAGATCGCCATGACTCAAGAACTTTGAGTAAATTCATCGGACCGTTAGATTTGGGAACCAACATTTTGGAGCAATTATGGGTTATGGAGACTATGTGGTTGGTAAACGTAATTTGTGGTATATTATGTGGAAGGTCTTGGTCATAACTTGTTCTCTGCTGGTCAATTATGTGATTCCGATCTAGAAGTGGCCTTTAGAAAACATACCGCTTGCTAGAGAACTTGATGGTGTGGAATTATTAAGAGGTACTCGTGGTTCTAACCTATACACCATCTCTCTCGAAGACATGATGAAGTCTTCTCCAACTGCTTGTTGTCAAAGGCTTCTAAAACAAAGTCATGGTTATGGCATCGCTGCCTCAATCACTTGAACTTTGGCACCATTAATAAACTTTTCGTAAAGGATCTTGTCGAGGCTTACCCAGATTAAAATATGAAAAGATCATTTTGTTCACCACAATTGGGAAAAAGCACAAAATATGCCTACAAACCAAAACCCACAAACTCAAGAATGGAAGTTCTTCATACCCTTCATATGGATTTGTGCGGACCAATGAAAGTGCAAACTATAAATGGAAGAAATACATTCTAGTCATTGTTGATGACTATTCTCGATTTACTTGGGTAAAGTTTTGAGGACAAAGGATGAAACCCGATTTCATCATCAAACTTATCAAACAAATTTCGTGTTCGACTCAACAAAATAGTTAGAATTGTTCTAATGCATAATGGCACGTAATTTGTTAACAAAGACTTAATTCGCTTTTATGAAAGTATTGGAATCACCATCAAAGAAGTGTTCCACTAACTCCTCAACATAACGGTGTAGTTGATAGACGAAATCGAACTCTTGTGGAAGTCGGAAGAACAATGCTAATTTATTCAAAGGTTCCAATATTTCTATGGGCTGAAGCCATTGCCACTGCCTGCTACACCCAAAATAGTTCCCTTATACACACCTCTCATGGAAAAACTCCATATGAACTTGTCCACAAACGAAAGCCTGATCTATCCTACCTTCGTGTGTTTGGTGCTTTATGCTATCCAACAAATGATAGTCAAGATTTAGGTAAATTAAGAGCTAAAGCGGACATTGAGTTTTTGTTGGTTATGCATCAAACAAGAAGGGTTACCGAATCTACAACAAAAGAACTCGAGATATCATGGAAACTATTTACGCCACGCTCGATGAGTCGTCCCGCAAATGGCTCCAGACAATCCAGCTCGACCCAAGATCTCAACCTTCATCAAGTAGTCCTATTAGTTCTACTCTTGTTTCTAATCCTCACCAAAGAACTCCTTATGTACCACCATCGAAGACGATTTAATGAAATTGTTTGTCCAATGTTCGATGAACACTATGAGCCAAATGCTAATGACATGTCAATTCCATCAACAGTAGGTCGCCCTATCCCCGCCAATGAAGTCAACCTTTAATTTCAATATCATTAAGTCAAGAAGCACCGTCCGATCACTGCCTCATCAACAAATCATCAATCATCAATGTACATCATGGAATTGTTCCCGCATCCATGATGAAGTTAATCCTTTGCTACTCCCGAGGATGCCCCATTTGAAAACATATTTGCTCCTCGAATCATCATCGTAACCATCTTTATCGAGATATCGACTCGCTACTTCGCCTCAACAACAACCACATGAACACCTTTGAAAATGGACACATGATCATCCATTGACAACATCATTGAAACCCTCTCGCCCAAAGATTCACACGAAAACAACTTGCAACCGATGCCTTATGGTGCTTCTTCAACTCCGCATTTCTAAGGTCGAACCAAAAGATGTTAAACCGCCATGAATGAAGACAACCGGTTCAATGCCATGCAAGAAGAAATTCATGAGTTTGATCGACTTGATGTATGGGAATTAGTACCGCTAGAGATTGTGCTATGATCATTGCTCTAAAGTGGATCTTCAAAGTGAAACTTGATGAGCATGGTGATGTTTTAAAGAACAAGGCTCGATTGGTTGCAAAGGATACCGCCAAGAGGAGGGTATTGACTTTGAAGAATCATTTTCCGTGTGCTCATATCGAGGCAATCGTAATTTTCTTGGCTAATGCTACAAGTAAGAACATGCTAGTTTATCGATGGATGTAAAGACGGGCGTTTAACTGAGATCTTAAAGAAGTCGATACGCCACCAACCCAAGGCTTTGTGAATCCGTAACATCCCACTCACGCTATCGCTTGAAGAAGGCTCTTTATGGGTTAAAGCAAGCTCCAAGGGCATGGTATGATACGCTATCAAAGTTTCTTCTATCTACCGGATTCAAAGAAAGGAGCGCTGATCCGACATTGTTCACCGTAAAGTCGTGCAAACATTTAATTCACGCTCAAATATATTTTGATGATATTATTTTTGCCTTGATCGACCCCAATGAATGTGATCGCTTTTCAAATGAAATGGGTTCCAAATTTCAAATGTCAATGATGGGACAAATGTCATTTTTCTGGGATTACTAATTTCACAAAGTCTCTGAGGCCTTTTATAAATCAATCTAAATATGCAAATGAGATTTTAAAGAAATTTGATTTGATTCTAGTGACCCAGCTTGACACTCCCATGATAGAGCGTGATTAAATCGGATGAGGACCACTGTGGATCATGGTAGACCAAACAAAATATTGTAGTATGATTGATCCTCGATGCGCCTCACACCAAGAGACCGTATATTATGTTCGGGCTGCTTGCATGTGTGCTAGATATCACCTAAGCCTACCAAAAGCACCTTGAAGCGGTTAAACGGTCTTTCGGATTCCAAGGAACCATCAATATGGGACTTTGGTACCGAAGACACCGGTATGTCACTAACAACCCTATGCAGATGTTGATCATGCAGATGTCAAGATACACGCCGGGCACGCCCGAGGTGCTCGCTGGGTGATAAGCTTGTGAGTCGGGTCTTCAAAGAAGCAAATGAGTACTTATTTCTCTACAGAGGTCGAATACATAGCCATGTCATCTTGTTGTGCTCAAATCCTATGGATGAGATCCCAATTATCTCGACTATGGGTTTGAATTCAACAAAATCCTCTCAGACAGATAATAAAAGTGTTATTGCCTCTCATGCAACAACGCACAACACTCAAGAGCAAAGCACGCCGACATTCGACATCATTTCATCGTGAGCGTAGAAACGGTGTGGTGGAACTTTATTTTGTGAGGACCGAATACCGCTAGCGTGACATCTTCACCAAAGCTCTTCCTAGAGAACGCTTTGAGTTTATCCTCCCACCACTTGGTCTAAAGAGTCTTCAACCGAACACTCAAACGCCTTCAAAAGGAAGACGAGGAGTAAAGGTCTTTCTTCATCCTCTCTTGTAAATATTTTTTCGAAAAGCAAATTACAAAATTACAAAACCTTCAAAAAGCAAATAGAAAATATAAAACTTTCAAAAATCCATAAAATTTGAAAATTAAAAAATAATAATAAAAAAAATTATTGTCATTTTGTCATGATTTTCTCGATTCGATAAATATTCACGATTTTTGTGTCATTATTCAAAGAATGACACGGACTTTAGATGTTGTTTGAATATTTATAAAAAAACAAAAAAAAACAAAACAAAATCAAAAAAATATTTTGGGAGAAAGTGAAACAATGGTTTATTGTCATTTCAGGCATTAACCCGTTTTTCAAAGAAAGAACAGAGCCATGCTTTATCTTGTTTTTCAAAACTCATGCTCTGAGTCTATAAACAAATACTTATTATCTAATGAAAACTAATTGCTTTGTAGATAAACTCGGACTCTATTTTTGAAAATCATCTGGACTTAACGTGTGTCAAAAATATCTACCTCTCAATCAACAACTTATGTCATTAATTGAGGGGGAGAATGATTTCAATTAAATCAAAAGATTATTTGTCATACAATTGTTTTCAAAAGATAATCATGCATGTTTAATCAATGGAGTGTAAAGTCTCAAAATCCGATCCTTATCAGTTAAAATGTTTTTCATAATCAAGTCACAATTCTCCTCAAAGCTTTCAAAATCAATTTAATTACAGAGATCACAAACTCAAATGATTTGAAAATTGTGATCGTGGGAGAATTTGTGATTTAATTTGGATTTAAACCGATAATTCGATAAATGGTTTCATAAGTGTTTAGCAGCTTTCCTCCCTCATGTGCCAAACGATTTCAAATTTTCCATGCACATGTCGGTGGGGAGCTCCTATTTTAAACCACAAAGAATTGAAACGTGATTGATTTGTCTCTAAGTGTGTTCCTTCTAATATGTGCAAACTCTTTGAAACCTCGAGGCAAATATTAAGGGGAGCAACTTATGAAAACCTCATCCTTCCTCTATATGCTTTATCTACTTGATTTGATCTGAAGTGATGTTGATATTTTTTTGAAAATGGTAATCTAAGAAGTTAATTCTTTTCTCTGCTGGTGCTAAACGATTTCTAATACATGATGCACATGGTGAGGGGAGCTCTATTTTTTCTAAACATATCAAAACAATTCAGTACAAAATACTTTGATAATATATCACAAGTATCCGGATTGATTTTCAAATGGTTTTCAATTGGTTCCAATGGCGTATGAACAATACCAAATAGACTCCACCAAATTTACTTTATGTATGGTGATATAAGGATGATAAGGTTAGGTATTTGTTCCCATGATCCGCTGTAATCCGAGGGATCTACCTGTGGACAATCCACTAGATAGGGTAGAAGTCTTTAGGTGTGATGAAAAAGGAGAAAAGTGAGATATGGGAAGAGTGCGGATCGAGATAGAGCTAGAACTAGAATAAACCCAACAAGGTTCTAGTAATGAAGTCTCAGTAAGTACGTATGGGTCAAGAATGAAAAGAATTAAATGTGAAAAGGGTGAAAATAAATAGCCTCCATTTATTCAACCTTAGGGCGTAAACCGGTTCAATTCATATGCACCGTGGTTACCAAGGTAACATCTGTATTGAAGACAAGACATCATGGGCCCAAAGGACGACCGCACTACAACTTCCCAAGCTACTCAAGTTCCTCTTAAAGGGCTTGTTTCATTCTCACGGAACCGACGCTATCTATCGACTTCTCTTAGGGCTCGCTTGGTTCGCGTAACGTTTTGACTAATTGGAATCTGCTAAGGAATTGGAATGTGAAGGAATGGAATGTAGAAATTGAAACTTAGGATTTAAAATCCGACTAATTGAAATCGCAAATACTAGCTTATGTTTGGTTGGAAGAATGAAATGAGAAAAACAATTATATTAAAATATTTAAAATTTAATTTTAGTTTAAGATTAATAAACTAAATATTATTTAGTAAATAAAATACTTATCAAATTATAATAATAATTTTTTAAATGATATTATATAAACTAATATATTAAATAAATAATTTTTATATAAAATACAATTGTATTTTTTAAAGTATAAATTAAAAAGTAGTTATAAATAAATTATATTTAATTTAATTTTTTAAATTAATAATAAAAAAAATTTAATAAATAATAATTTATATTCAATTTTAAATAAATAATAATTTTTAAATCTTAATAACATGATTGTTTATAAAAATAATAATAATAACAATGATAATTAAATGATATTATATAAACTAGTGTCTCGGCTTCCCACCAATTTTCTTGTAAAAAATAAAATAAAATAAAATAAATAATAATAATAATAATAATAATAATAATAATAATAATAATAATAATAAAATAAAAATAAATAAATAAATAAAATAAATAAAAATAAAAACAAAAAATAAAATAAATAACTAATAATAAAAATAAAAATAAAAATAAAATAAATAAATAAATAAAATAAAATAATAATAATAATAATAATAATAGTATCAATGGCAACGATAAAGATAATATGAATTCCATAGAATTGTCAACAATCCTTCTCATATTGCCATGGAATGTTGAATTCCATATATATGGGATTTTCAAGAACTTCATTCCATTCCGCTTCACAACCAAACACAAGAAGGAATGGAATTCGATTCCAAATCCTTTAAATTTTTCAACCAAACACGTTATGAAATGGAATTGGATTTCAATTCCACCGTAATCCTTAGGATTTTACGAACCAAACGGGCCCTTAGAGTTTTTTGATATCAAGAAGGAGACCTCTCCTAGTCTCCGACATAGGATCCAAATATGCACAATCGAGTCTAGAGCCACGCGATCATCAACAAATCTCATTAGACACTGTTTACGAAGACTCTCTGCTTCACACGATGTGGAAAGAGAGATTATATATTATGAGTCCCACGACTATCCTTGTGGTATTGCTGTAACATCCGAGTGATATTCACAATGAAGATGGAAAGCCTTCCGAGCCAACATCAAACAAGCTCCCGGTGGGTGGCATGTGAGATCTATCCAATAGATCAACCATGTGACAACCGAATGTAAACAATGGGCGATTCATATTTATGAATCAATCCGGTTCAAAGTTATGGATCGACGGATACCTTTGAAAAACCCGTCGTTGTGTTTAAAAATCTTTTCTAACACATCGACCGCTCATTAATACTTCAAAATAAAAGGTGTTTATGATTGATAATTGATTTTCATTAAAACCTTCGCTGTATTGCAAAAACAATTTCTATTGAGCGGTACACCATTGTTTTTCAAATCTCTTTTCATCAATCGCTGAATCTCAATTCGCTAATTCACTCACTCCGTGTTGTCTTCTTTCGAGACGCCTCGCTTAAGAACAATTTAGAGCAATGCGAAACCCCGTCAAGGAAATTCTCCGAATTATACCGATCACAGTCAGATTTGTATCGATCAACTGGGAACCGGGTCGTGGTACTCAATTCAACGAAGTGATCAAAGACACTTTCGCGGCGCTTTATTGCTAATCACAGTACTGTGTACACCGACGCTTGCAAATGATCGTAATGAAGCGGTCAATCCATAGCCGCATGCTCACACTACACATTCATCTCTAAAGAAATCATGATAAGTGAATCAATGACTCGATATTTTCACCCATGCTTTTGTTACCGCTACCAATATCATGAATCAACGAAAGCTTTCGCTACTCGATGAGAATATATCATGATCCGTAATGTGAGCATGTCGGTCCAAATGTCACAACATTACATAATGTCAACACCACAATGGAAGAGTCGAGATTTATGATAGTCGATGATCTCAAAGCTAGCTCAAACTCATTATCACGCGGATCGCTTAACGACCTCCACTGAATTAACCAAACATGCAAAATGATGAATCAATGACTACGAGCTTCAGAGCTAAGAACATTAACAAGAATCCAAGAACAACTGATTGTAATATCTGCTTGTATTCAATGTATTTTTGAGGTGACCTCCTTGGGGAGATTGTTAGGATTTAGTAAATCCGCTTATTAAAGAGCTCACACCTCAAGTATATGTAATCGCGAAAGCTCGTAGTCGTAGATTATTTAATGTTAAGTAGTATTTAGTTAACAACACCGTGGAGGACTGGACGGTCTTTACCCACCTGATGCTCGATCCGCACTCGTAGGTGGCGATTGTGTAAGATTATAAATACTCTCACCTCCTAAGGTAGAGAGTCGAGCTCATAATAATACTTTCATTTTCTCTCACTAAGTTCCCAAACCTCTAACTCTTTCTCTCTAAAACCTCTTGTATACGCCTCTTGATCATTGGTTTAGTGTGTTTGTGAAATCCAATATGCAACAAAAGTGATTCCCTGCTTTGGTTTGAAGTCAATGCCTCTTCCTGCCTTCTTCATAAACTTTTGATCCTTGCAATGATCATAGCAACTTGCCACCGACATCAATTTCTTCAAGAGCATCCTCTTCAACTGTGATATATCTTCTTCATAAGTAATGTAGGGTAGCTTGTTGTACAAAGAAAGAGCATACGACTTCATATGAGTGGATGGTATTTGTTGGTGTAGCTTATCGAGCAAAGGTGGGAGTAGTGTAGGCAACAAAGATTGAGCAACAAGATTGAGTAGAGAAGCAAGACTTTTAGTGGAAGTATCGCCTCCTTTCGATGACAAAAGGCTATACTGTGAGACTTTGAACTTGTTTGTCCATTCATCTCATGCTCATACACCTTCGATGACCGAGATCATCAAAGTCCATAACATCCAAACCAAAGTTGTCCTCTCGATCATAGTAGCAATCACATGCCATGTAGATGGCAAACTCCTTAAGAACTTCGATTTGCATCTTTAATCGAAACCTCGCTTTGTACAGACTCCAAAGATGTCGAGAAGATTTTGAATCATTATAGGCAAGATCAAGGCCTTCTTTCTCCAACAAATGAATGTTTCAAATTGTTGCTTCAATATATTTCGCAGATCTTCGAAGCATCATTACCTCCAAACCTTGTCTTGAGAGCAGCCCGTAGTTGCTTTGTATCTTTAACATCATGGAACTTGAGTAGATGACCATCCGAAAAGGCATAATAGTATATTGAGAGCCTCTCTTGATTTCTTATTGTTGTCACGGTAAGACCGCTTTAGGTGGTTTAGGTTGTCCAGAATCTCGCAGTTCGAACTACTTCATTACCATCGACAATTATATTCCATAGTGCATGGTCTCGTAATAGCAATGCACTACCTCATCTTCATGCTCCATAGGTCGATTCTCCTTCTTAATGATTGGTATTCGAGTGAGGCGATGGATGGTGGTGGAACAACAACGACATCTTTAGGTTTTTGTTGTTAAATAGGTTTTAAGGTTTCTTCTTAGTCAGAGTTTTCACACAAGCTCTGATACCACTTGTTGGATCGATGTACTCTAACCAAACTAACTATATAGCTTGTTAAGGGTTTAACAACCTCGGATAAATCCTAAGTTATTAACAATGAAACACTGAGCAAACTCTATTAAGTATGCGGAATTTACTTAACAAAGCTAAGAAGAATTAACTTTAACTTTCAACAATTTTATTAATAACTTTGAATTTGCTTGTTATACAGATTCTTAAACAACTCTAAAACACTAGTATCGAACTCTCTAAAACTCTAATAATGCACGTACGTCTAATGCCAATCTAGGGGTCCTTTTATAGGCTTAAGGATAACCCTAGTCGGTTTACAATTACAAACCTTGTACGACAAGTAATCTAAACAAAGAATATTCTAGAATAACAAAGCTTTCCATAAACGAATATAGCAGTTCTTTAGCTTTGCAAGACTTTAACTTCCGATAACAAGATTTTGACTTTTCCTTAGCAAGATTTTGACCTCTTCCAAGACTTTGTCATTCTTCAAAGACTTTCATATCCCAACATTTACTAACATATTTTACTAAACATATAAACCATTAAACATGTTTAGTTAAATAGTTTATATAAAACCAAAACCATTTTTATGAAAAACTTACAAGTAACTTTAGTTACTTACATTTTATAAAAATACATACTAGTTCAAATGTATCTTGTAATAAATATATGTTGGGTAAACCATGATCCATAACCCATGCCCATAACTGATGCCCATGACCCATATGCATTTACATCATACATGACATCATGTTAGGTTAAACCCATGACCTATGACCTATTGTCTATCTACATTGTATCAAGTTGGGCACCCATGATCCAAAGTCTATGACCCATGGTGCATTACCCATAACCCGATTTGTAACCCAAGACCCGAACTATTTTAATCAAACAGCTGGATTTCTGGGTTTATACTAGCCGGATCCCTTTGGGGAGGGATCCGGTGGATCCAGGTGAATAGTAGGCATAATTGCCTATAAATGGTAAGCCATTTCTTCTTTGTTGCTCACCCCTTTTAGACATATCTTCGCTCTATGGTCTAAAATCTCTAACCTCATATCTAAGGATCTTCTATGTAGCTTTTCTCTTTGTGATTCTTTAGGTTCCTCTTAAAGGCGAGATCATGACCTCTTGAATATTTGCAAGCTCAAGGTCATGAGTTGCTAAGCTTCGTCTCCATCAAGATCACTTAAGTGAATCCTCTTGATGTTTCTTCTCTTCCTCCATTAATGTGTTGTGTAGTTGAAGGTGTTGATGTCTTGTACTAATAGGTATATTCGATATGGGTTGTCAAAGTATGTTGTGATACTTGGTGTGTAGGGTGTTGGTTCCTCCATTGTAATGGAACCCGGTATCTAGCCTTGTACCAAATAAAGTGTAGGCGACGAGATTTGGTTCTACCTAGTGAAGAACCCGATATTCAAATTTTGTACCGTATAAAGTGTAAGTTTACGCCAGAAGGATTCTTCACCGTTAAAAGATCTTGTGGTATGTAGTGATTACAAAATCTCGAGTTGTTACTCGGGGAATGGAGTAGGGCAAGGAAGGTGTCCTTGCACTCGAACCACAATAAATACTTGTGTTGTGGTTGTGTATCTCTTTCTCTAAAGTTATATATTCGTATAACTATCAATATCCAATACACACTCAAAATATATTGACATAAGTCGATCTAAATACTTTAAAACGAAGTTTTAATTGGTAAAACTATTCAACCCCCCTTCTAGTTTTCTGCAATTGGCATCAGAGCTTCGTTACCAAGTTTCTTAGAGTATATTGTACTTTAAAAACTTGAAACGATCCGTGTATGTTTGAAAACTACAAAGAAAGATATTTCTTAAAACAAAAACTATATTTCAAAAATATTCAAACTTTGGATATTGTTAGATATTACCATTTATTTTATATGTTCTATTATACTACAAAATCACTAATCATGTTTTTGAATTATCTTAGATGGTACCATAACAAGCAGAATATCTCACCTGGTACTGAGTCAACTCACTTAAGAGTTATCAAATCTCATTACCAACAAGCTCTCATACATTCTTGAAGATCTTGGAGTTGTTCTACTATAATACTTTCTAAAGGACACTCAAATCACCATTGGAGGTAAAGTCTCATTAGTTTCTCTTCTCTCTCTTTAAATAATATAGGTAATCACTAACTTATCTTTCAACATGCTTGATCTACTTGCATAATTTATTGAATCCCTTTTTCTCTCTTGCTTGAACACCCAATATGTTTATCTAACTTAATTTCTCTCATGTCCGTATAGATTATGGTGTTCATCTATCTACGTGTCCTTCTATCGTTTGTACTTGTCGTCCAAATCAAATCATCTAAACAAACTGTTCACAAATTTCAATGAAACCTTATTCACAAACTCCCACACACACGAACGGTCAAACCACCAACTTTTTCCACTTTCAAATTTATCACACCCTCATCATCTCCTTCCTAGAGAAGTATCTCACAATAAAGGAAATCATCATCAATATGGTGTATGTCTCTATTGTGATCATCACCATCTCTCTCATAACACTCATCTTCCCTATGATCAAGTTCTCACATAGAGATTTGCTTATAGTTCTGGGAATCTTCATCTTCATCATTTTTATAAAACCTTTGTATTGCTCTAGGCATTGAAATAAAAGGAATATAAATACTATCTCATTTATCTCGTCCTTTCTTCTTCTAGCACAATGAGCTTTTAGTACACATAAGCACTCGTAGTCCCGATGTGTCAAATGAAAACATTGGGCTAAAAATCATAAAAACATGTGATTAGAACACTTAAAAAGTCTTGCGTTTAAAAACCATAACTCTTCTATTTACAGATTTCCCGGATCCCTTTGCTATAACGGGCCGGATCCTTTTTGGAAGGGAACCTGAGGATCCGGCAGGACATATGACATAACACACACAAACATTTCAGTCAATTCACACATACATTTCATCACCTCCATTCTAAAATCCATGTCTCCTATTAGTAAGTTATTTCATCACTCATAACATCATTCTAGGTATTAATTCATCATAACTATCTCAAATAGAACTTTTAGATTAAAAAATCAAATTGGATATTAACATTAAATTCTCCTGGATAGAAATTGTATTCTCACAAATCAAACTTCTCACCTAGAACATTGTTAATTCAAATAAAAAACGTTTGGCAAATAATAAATCACTATAAGATGAATTGTCAATCGCCCTAAATCATGTTAAACCTCATTGAGTAAAAATAAGATAAAGAATTCATTACCATGTATTAATGTATACATTCATCTTATGTGTATAGGTCTCAACATGTCTCATGAGTATGACTTCGATCATTAACTCACCTACGTTTATATCCTAAACATTTCTTGAATCAAACACCCCTAGTAACCATGTTCGTGGGTTCAATAATCTTGAAACTCATCTCTTTCATGAAGGGCGTGTTGTTGACTCACCTTTGATCTTCCAAGAAGACATCAACGCAATATTCTGCACCATAGGATTTAAATGCCTTCTCACCATCAACGAGAAAATCTATCCACAGTTTGTGTTGGAAATCTTTCGTCAAGCAGAACTCGTTCGTAATGAGGATCGTTCTCTATTTCTTTGGTTTTGGATCAAAAACCAAAAGTTTGTCCTAACTCTTGAGTAGTTTGCTCACATCCTCTGCATTCCAAGTCATGGACAATGTATCTACACTGAAGATTGGTTCTTTGAGTCTCTCTTCAACTACCATGAGGAAAATAGTCCTATTGCTCATATATACCTTCTCCACAAGAAAATACTCGTCTCCTTCGACGCTTCAACCATCTTAACCCAAACATAATTCATACACTTGAACTCCGAGAGGAACTGAAACCAATAGCGGTGATCCTACGTGAGAATGTTTGGAGTCTTACAGGAAATCATGAGCAACTACCAACGTGTTTTGCTCATATGATATACTGTCTTCCAACTCAACAACCATACAATCTAGCCTATTTGTTCGCGAAACTTATTGTACATCTCAAGGGCAAAAAAACAAACTAATACCCTATGGATGCTCCTAACTCGTCTCTATCTTCACTTCATGTTCTATCACCCCCAGTTTTGAAGTCCTCAATATTCACTTTGTGGAAAACTAGAAGGGGGGCTTGAGTAGTTTTGCCAATTAAAACTTCCTTTTAAACTATTTAGATCGACTTATGTTAATCTATTTGGATGTGTGTGTTGGATGTTGATAAACAAGCATATAAAGGTAAGTAATGAAAAGATAAGAGTAGGAAGCACAAAACCACAAAGCAAGTATTTATAGTGGTTCGCCACAAGGACACCTTCCTTGCCCTACTCCACCCCCGAGTCACCTACTCGAGAGTTTGTAATCACTACACCAATCTCCTTATGGCGAGAAGCCTTCACAGCGTCGCCTACCCTTTTTCTGGTGCTAGGCTAACCACCGGGTTCTTTCACACCAAGGTGAACCAAACCTACACAACGTCGCCTACCCTTTTTAAGGTACTAGGCTAAGTACCTAGTTCTTTCATTCCAAGGTGAACTACACCTTTACAACGTCGCTACCCTTTATTAGGTAATAGGCTAAGCACCTAGTTCCATTGCAATGGAGGAACTACTACCACACTACACCAACGACTAATCCCAAAGGAGATCTACTCCTTTACAACATCATCAAGGATATCAATATCCTTGGATCTAATACTAGTCTATCTTGTACATCGAAACACACCATATCGAATGTACATCTAAGGCACCTTCACTAATGCCTTTGACTAGATCTACAAGACACCTTTCACTAATGTCTTGTGTCTTCACTTCTAAGCACCTTCACTAATGCTTCTTTGTCTTGACTTCTAAGCACCTTTCACTAATGCCTCTTTGACTTGACTTCTAAGCACCTAGCACAAGTGCTTTATCTTATAGACTATAGATACCCTTCACTAATATCTTCGCCTTGACACTTGAGACATCTTTCACTAATGTCTTCAACACTACACTTCTTTGAAGAAAGAAAGGAATCATCAACAAGAAGACTTCAAGAGCCTTGATGATGAGGAAGCATGGCAACTCATGGACTTGAGCTTGATCGACTTCAAAGGTGGTGATCTTGCCTTTAAGAGGAACCTAAAAGATCACACAAAACAAAACTACAAACATAGATCTCTTGGATCTCGAGGTTAGTGAGTTTTCAACTCGTGGAGAAAGTGTGTTAGAAAGGGTGAGAAATAATGAAGAAATGGCTCACTATTTATAGAGGAAAAATCCCACTGCTCCTGATCCCACGGATCCTACCACAAGGGATCCGGCTAGCACAAAGCTAGGGATCCGTGGAACGCCTCTTGCCCATGGGTATTTTGGTTATGGGTCATGGGTCATGGGTTGAACCATGGATCTTTGGATAGATACAATGTATCTTTGAGTGCAATGCACTTAGTCACTGGTATGGGTTGATCCATGGGTTATGGATATTATCCATGTATGATATAAGTATGATGTCATGCAATGGGTTGTGGGTCAAGATCCATGGGTTATGGGCTTTGGGTTGTACCCAACTACATTCAATGTATTTGCCCAATGGGTTGTGATACTTAAGTTTCTACCCATTTATATTACCCAATATACTACATACTAGTTATGTGTATATTATACCCAAATATGTAAACACTAGTTGTTGTACATATGTATTACTAAATCATAAAATCACTTATACTTTTTTAGTGTTTTATGTGAAAATGTGAATATGTTAGAAACTATTAGTTCAAACCATTTACGATTTTATTTGTTTCGTTAACATGATTTTACGCTTGTTATCGATAAAACATTAGAAGATCGTAACATATAAATAAACGCTTTACGGCTTATTTGTATTAACAATCTCCCTTTTGTTGATGACAAACATAAAATTATTTTAAGGAAAACTAAAATTGTAAAAGTTTGAATTTGTAGTTTTTACTTTTTCTCCCCTTTTGTCGAAACAAAAGTGTTTGAAGGAAAGCAACACATCGCTTTTAAGAAAAACATGTGAAAGAAATAAAAGTAAAAGAAATAGAGAGCAAGTAACGGAAAGGATTTGTCTTTACCCCCTTGACGAGTCCATCCCTATGTGAGGGCCAAGAAAGCAATACTAATCTAGTTTGTTTGCAAGTAAGTTTGCAAAAGATTTCGCCTAAGTGACGAATGTACTCCCCTTGATGATTGCAATATTGCAAGGGATGTCATGAAATGTAAACCTAGTATTGCAAGTAATTTGCTATGTATTGCTTTGACATAAAGCTCCCCTAGCTTTAGGATGTCAAAGTCTTCATGTGTAAATTGAGTAACTACAAAACAAAGATTAGAAAGCAAGTATAATTCACAATTTCCTGCAAATGTGGTTCAAGTTAGTAGAAAGAAAACTTTCTGTCTCACGGATCCCACGGTTCCATCCTAGTAGGGAGGGATCCGTAGTAGCTGATTAATTTCAGCAACGGTGATATAACAAGTAATGTTATCACAAAAATGAGATATGAATACAAGGTAATCATATGCTCAGAAAAATAACAAGTAGCATGTAATTCCATTTAATAAAACTAGAGTTATGATATACATGACTCTAAAAACTAAGAAAATAGACAATGCATGACTAGGAATTTCTAGACCAACTAACGCTTGATGCTAGGACACCACTAAAATCTTCTAGCTCAAGTTTTGTTTAGGTTTAATCTCGCCGAAATGTTCGAGGAGATGATAGAACATGAAACGTTGGTCTTCTCGCATTTCATGTATCAAACTTTCAACATGTTGACAATGATAGCAATCTTTGTCATGGCTAGGTATTGGTGGTGGAAGAAATGAAATAGCTTGATGCGAAGGATCAAGTGAAGCGGCTTGTAGAGCTTCAAACGATGGAGGGATTGGTGGAGGTACATTTGAGAATGACTCAACCAAGAATGATGGTGGTGGTAGAAGTGTCAACTTCCATATGATCGGGTGGTTGACTTTGATGATTTCTCATAATCCAAATGGGATTATATGATGGAAACGCGAAAAGGAAGCCGGAGCAAGTTTTGACTCAACACCTTGATTTTGAACCATTATTCCTCCTAATGAGGAGAATGTTGTCGGCGGAAGCGGATGAGACGGCCTAGGAGGTAAGTCCTCTAAATTGTAGAGATGTGGTGATGATAGTGGGGATGTAAATGAAATAGCTCTAGGGATCAATGGTGATGGTTTAGTGGAGATAATATTGTTTGGCCTAGGAGGTATGGTGGTGTTTGGTATTGGTAGTTTTGTGGGTACTATCCTTTTAGGAATTGGTTTGATTGGATGAGGAAGAATCCTATCATTTGTTGGCTTGACCGGAGATGAGTCGGTTGAAGAGATTTCGTGTATAACACGAGCCTTTTTCATGGGTGGTTCTTTGGTGGATAAGTTACTACATGGGGTTTTCCTCATGATGAAATGATTTCAAGAGGTTGTAAGAGATGAAATTTAGGATGAGAGTGATGACTATGGAGGTTCTAACAAGGTGGTTTATAAACCAAGAGATTTGGCAAGATCATTTTAGCCTTAAGCCACTAGAATTCATTGGAATGTGATGATTAACATGCACAAGAGTCAACTTCAGAGGTTTTACTGATCTAGGAATTCATTTAAGATGAGATGGAGTGTTTGAGTTAGGAAGATTATTTGAAATGATTGTTTTAGCAAGATTTGACATAAACCGTCATCCGGATCCCACGGTTCCTTCCTCAGAGGGATTCGTTTAGGCTAATCCTAGGGATCCGGCTTTCAACAGTTATGAAAGAGTGGAAATGATGTTTCTAAGATCTAAGACCTATATCATCTTGAGTGTTTCAGTCCTCCTAAGTGTTTTAAATGAAGGGGTGCTTGAGTACTTAAAGGTAATGAATGATGTAGCTAATGATTATTATTTATGGAAGGATTTGGAACTTTCAAGAGTACCAATGGATGAGCAAGGATGACACTAAAGATTTAGAGTGTCAATTGAAGCTAAATAATCCTAGAGATCAGGTTGTGTCTTAGGATAGTGTTTTGGAAAGTATCCTAGAAGCTTTGAGATGGGAAAACTAGATTTTGATCAACTTTGATCAATTTTGAGGTGAGAATGATTTATGATCAATTTTGTCATAATAAAGATTTCTAAGACTGGATGTGAGGGATCAAGTAAAAAATGAAGTGTGAGTTTAAGAGCGGAAGAGTAATGGATTAAAAACGAAACGGTAGATCTACAAGCTTCTTAGAGTGTGATCTAGGTGAGTTATGTAAAAGATCAACTTTTCTTGATAAGGATTTAATTTACCTTAAGACACTATGTTTAGCTTAGTGTGAGGTATTCTAAGGATATGGTTGAAATATAATGCTTTCAATTGCATTTTCTGTTTGCCGGATCCCACGGTTCCCTAAGTGTAGGGATCCGTCTAGCACAATCTTTAGGATCCGCCTATCTGCTTAGCAGGACCTTTACTAAAGGTATGCAATGATCTTGAAAATGCATTATATCTCAAGGATAGTCTAAAACGAGTTACTAATACTAAGATATCAAATGTAAGATGTTTTATTTCATGAAAGAAATTGGATTACATTGATAGAGCACGAATACAAGAGAGTTGATCCTATTTTGGAATACTACTAGGTTCCTTGAGTGTTTTCACTAGGAGGATCATTATGTGATTGATGAGTGTTGGTGGAATCAAGAATAAAGAAAGTCTTCATGAGAGATATGTTTAGCGGTTCCATCATCTTGTTCACAAGTACGTACAACGGACTTTGAAATTGAGGATGGAAGTGCATAACATTATGATAGAGGCGTGTCAAGAACATTCCATAAAGGATGAGTTTATTCTTGGAGCCTTGAAGATTTGCAATTCTCCTTGCGAAGAAGTAGGCGAGATTGTATGGTTGTTGTGTTAGCAAACAGTACAACATGTGAGCACAACAAGCGGGAAGAATTTCTCGATTTCCCCTAAGACTCCAAAAATTTTCACGTAGGATGAGTGCAAGAGGCTTGTACTCTTCTCGGATATCCCTTGTAAAGATAATGTTTGGATCGGAGTAATATGGTCGAGGTTTGCATATTATGCGATTTAAATCTTCCGGAGAGGGTACGTGTGAACAATATGGACTATTTTCTTCACGAAAGTTGAAGAGAGAATCAAGAGACCAATCTTCGGTGAAGGCACATTGTCCATGATTTGGAATCCAAGGATGTGAGCAAAATTCCCAAGGGTTAGAGTGAACTTTTGGTTTTGATATAAAACCAAAGAGATAGAGAGCGATCCTCGTTACTTAACGAGCTCGACTTGACGGAAGAATTCCATTATGAACCTTGGACATATCTTCTCGTTGATTTCAAGAAGACATTCTAGTCCTATGGCTCGGAAGGAGGTATTGATACCTTCTTCGAATTGTAGAGAGGTGTCTACAATACGTCCTTCGTGGAAGTGACGGTTTTCGAGATTATTGAACTCACGGACATGATTGCCAGGTGTGTTGGGTTCGAGAGAGATGTTCGGAGTGTAGACGCTAGTAAGTGAAAAATCAAACTCATATTCATGCGTCATAGTTGAACCTATAGAAATGATGGGTTAATGAGAGGTGATGTTTATGGCTCGACCTATAATTATCTAACGCTTTTATTAGATTTTTATTAACAATGGTTTTAAACAAGAAAGACACTTGACTCACTTATGGTTTTGACATTCTAGTGGAGTATTACTTCTAGAAGAAAAATGGTTTTAATTTGCATGAAAAGTCGTTCTCCAAGTGGGACGGATCCCACGTTCCTTTTCAAAAGGGATCTCGCTAGTATAACTTCCGGATCCGTGGATCCGTAGTAATGTAAATGCATTTGATAAAAACATAAGTTTTACATTTTATACCACGAGAAGTGTTTTATCCTACATTTTCTTTTAGCATGCACACATGTTGGAATCACTCCTAAACCTAAATGAAGTGTTAGTGATTCATATGTAATAGTTAGCTTAATTATGACCTTTATGTTTGTTTTAGCTTAAGCTTATGTAGAAGGCCCATAAGCTTAGGCCCATGTCCATTAAGGAAAAGAAGGGAGTAGGAGTGTTGCCCTAGCTCCCCTTCCTACAAATACCTTGTAATAACCCTCACTTGAGGGTTGGTTGTTCAATTCATTTCTCTTTCACATGTGCTACGCTTAACCTTTCTTTAGTTTCTACGCATAGTATGTTTGTGAGTTGTTCAACCAATCTCTTCTCCTCTCTATCTCTTTCTATTGTGCTTGTGTTGTAAAACTAGTGACCTAATAGTGGTATCAATCGCCTACTAGTTGGGTGAATCGTATTGTTTTTTAAGTAGGTTTTGGTCCCACGCGTAAAGCATACGAGTGATACTTTGGTTCGCTTAAAACACATTTTTACACTTTGAATCCAAGATTCTTGTACTTTCAATGTTTTAAGGTGTTAAAATAACTGCTTTTGGCAAAAGTTTCAACCTTTACGTGTGGATCATTGTTTTGAGCTTGGTTTTGACGAGGTACTGTTCTACGCATAACTGCTTTTAGACACTTTGGATAATCAAATTTCACACTTTTGTGTTATTTTGGTGATATTGAAGCTCTTTCATCAAAAAAACGGTTTAGAAACATCTTTGGGCTAAAGTCATTTTTACGAGTAAGTCTACGCGTATCAAAACCCTAAACTTACGCAGTAACTTATTCCTTTGTTTGATCTTTTTAGTGGTTTACTCTGTGTTTTCTTGCTTGGATAAGCCTGAAAATACGTCGACTTGGGATATCTTTTGCCACCGTGATAGTGTAAAGATCACTTGGGCAAAACCCTAAAATTACGCATAAGCATAAGCTTACGCCAGAAACTTCTATGCATAAGATTTATCTTACGCCTAAGCTTTGTCTTACGCATAAGGTCATCCTACGCCTAAGTTTTCTACGCCTAACTTCTTGTTTTACGCATAACTTTAGTGTTTTAACCTTACTTACGCGTAAGCTAGACCTACGCGTAACTCTTGCTGTTACGCATAACTTTGGTGTTTTTACGCATAAGTGCTACTTGGCTTTATTGTGATTTCTACGCCTAAGGATACTTCATCAACAAAGGTTCATTCGACTACAAAGATCCATTTAACAACACAAGTTTTTCAACATGTCACAACCACCATACTCTAACTATTTCCCTTACACTTATACTCAACGACAACAACAACTAAGTCCACAACATCAACAATGGAATCAACAACAAGCAATTTATCAACAACAATTTAATCAACAACATACTCCACAACTTGCTGCAATTCCACAACCTCAAATAGTTCAACCACCACCAAGTCTTCAAGTACAACCCTACACAAACGAATTCAATCAACATCTATCAAGGAACACTATGAAGGAACCCACTTGGCTTGCAAAGATGTGTGAAGCTTTAAGCGACCAACAATCAATTCATGAGGTGGATCACTGATAGACCTCCAATGCTCACTCCGTGAAACTACGATCAATGGGTGATTAGGTTCTTTAGGTTTTGTGATCCAAGAACCCACATGGAAAGTTCTTAAAGAAGGTTATCTTGAAGGTCCATTTCGGATGCCTACCGTCATTGTACCCGGAGATCCAAATGCTAATCCACCAAGAGATGAACAATCAAACATTGCTATCATTGCAGCACTGAACGCAGCAGAACTTCTACACTATGAAGTCGATGAGCTTGCAATGCAATATATCCTTTTAGGATTACCAAACCCAATTCTTCAAGTGATGCTCAAAAGATCGCAAAGGCAATGTGGGAACATATTCATCTTCTTATGGAAGGATCTCGACTCAATCGAGGATATGGAATCCAAAATTTACTTGGCTTATGAACACTTCATGATTGAGCCCTGAGAGACACTAGAGTCTTATCATCATCGATTCTCGACATCATAAATGATTTGGATAAACACAACATCATCATGCCAAGAATTGCGTTAATACTAAGTTCCCGAGTAGTCTTGGTCCTGAATGAGAAGTATGTCATTTTTCTCCGACAAGCGAAGAACATGCATCATTCTACATACGGATTGTTGTACGATTACTTGAAGCCTCATCAAAAGGAAGTTGATAAGGAAAGGATTCTCCGTGCTCAAATTGCTTCATCTTCACATCCGGAAAATCAACAACTTGCCTTGTATGCTCAAAGCAGTTATCCTCCTCAACCAAAGAACTCAACCAATCGCCACTATCACACCACATGATCAATCACAACAATCTCAACAAACTCAATTGGTTCCTTACAACAACAACAATGATCAAGCACTTTATATTCAAGCTAATGAGGAATCCGATCCGTTCAAGCATTGCAACAAGGATTTGTTATGATTGCTAATGCTTTTGGCCGTTATACAAACAAATCCAACAATCGCATTCGCTCCTCATCTAACCCAAGGAATCGAGCTATTGTGAACAATGGACGAGTTTAAGTTCGTAATCGTGGTTATGGTCGCCGATGGGCGGTGGTCAAGGGTTTAATGCTATGGGTTGGAATAACAACAGAGCTCAGTGGTTGAACAGGAAATGCTCGTAATGGGTTGAATGGTCTTCGATGTTACAACCGCAATGAGAAGGACACTGGCTAATGCATACCCAAAGCCGAGGACTAGGGGCGTGCTTATCACAAGGAGGCTTTACTTTTGGCTCTTAAGGATGAAGCCGGTGGAACTCTCACAGACAAAACGAGTTTTATGGCGATCCGCACTCGATGATGATATGGAGGACTTGCAGTGCCAATGCAAAGTTATGTTGATGGCTAATATGCATGAGTTACACATGAGTGACACAGGCCTAGTGTATGACATCGATGGCTTGTCTCGGTACCGAACAAACCATATTTATCTCTCGATCTAATATCTCCGCCAACATCTCGAATCCGGAAGGCTCGAGAATGTTCAAAATGAGTCGTCCACATCTCATTCCGACGATTTTCAACTAGACCCGTAGTTACATTTGACGATCAAGATGACCTTATGGTTTCCTTGATAATCAAATTGACTCCGTGGTTATACTGAGGATCTAAATAATGATCATGTTGTGACTCACGTTAAACACACCGAACTTTTGCCTCGTCCAGATGTTGATATGTTGCTTAAAACCAACAATCCATAGTGGAAGAATGTCGTGCAATAAATCGGGACTTGAAAAGTAAAATGCATTTGTTAACCAAGGATTTTGAATGTTTACAAAAGCAACTCAACTTTTCAAAACTCAAGAAAAGCGTGAAAAGGTTTTGAAGCCGCCTTTGCTAAATCTCATCAAAACGAAAAATATTTAGAGAGGCGGATCGTGATCTAGCCGCTTTGAAGAATGCTTTGTTGTGCGAAATAGAAAAATCAAACATGAACATAAAAAGCAAATTAACGCCTCACCTTGGAAAATCAAAAGCTAAGGTGAGTTATTAACTTGTAAAAAGCAGTTCTCTACATACAAAAAGCATTCAACGAAATGAATAGATGATCATCTTGAAGAAATTATCGGCTTGCAAAACAAACTTAAAGAGTTTAAAATTGTTGTTTACAAACATGGTGAGTCGGTCACGACTATTGAAAAGTTTACCTTAAAACCCAATCCAAATGGATATGGACCGAATCTTCTTGATTACAAACCTAAGCTTTCAACCAAAGCATTCAAACCAAATCCTCAAGTTTCGGTCACGTAATATAAAATTGATAATTCTATTATGAGTGTTGTTGAATATCATCGTCAAGAGGAATTAGATGCGTAAGACGAGTCGATCAAAATTAGAAAGCGTTGTTTACAACAAACCTTTTAACTATTCAAAACCGGTCACTTTCACACACCAACGGATTCTTCTAACACACCAAGGATTATTATAAGAACGTCTAAGTCTTCTAATGTTAATCCCCAACCGATTATGCACAAATTTATGGTCCTTTACCTTCCATCGATGAAGTAAATTCAAAACACGAAAATCGCAAAATTCTTAGATATTTTGACCTTTTCATGGTGACCTCAAACTTTACAACATGAGATAGAATATCATTCAAATCAAAGTTCAACATTTTCAATCGCCTCGCGCGAGAACAAAGAGACATTTTTCGAAAAATCTTTTACCAAATGTTAAAATTTGAAACATTGTGCATTGTCTTGGGAACGGACTTTCATAAGGAACTTGGATTGATGAAGGTTGTTTTCAAGAAAATGAAACATCTATTTCTAATACTAAACGTAAAAAGAAAATGTTGAGAAAAGATGTTGATCGACTCTTGAAAGATGTTATCTGTCTTGATGTCCATAATGTTGTGTTATTGAATTCTTTGTCATATGCATCGATTATATCTCTGCCGATCATCGTTGATTACGTGGTAATGTTGAGAATTTTGATAATGTGCATCGATCGAATCTTTAAAAGTCGAAAATGAACGAGTGATTAACGAGCTTTCAAATGCAAAACGTCGTCTTCAATGGTGTCAAAAAGATTGTCACAATCGTGAACTTGCTTTGCAAAACAAAATCAACCAGTTGCAATCCAAAACGTTTAATCCAAAATTTGAGCAACTGGATGATCAAAACGTGTCTTTGAAATGTCAAATCTCAAAATATGAACAAGAACTTGTAAGTTAAACAGGAATATGGTGTCATATTTGATTTACTTAAAAAGACTCGTGATGAAGCATCAAACGAGCTTGATTATTTTCTTGCACACACTAAGGAAGTCATGAATTTTTTGGGAAATATTCGTTCTGAAAATCAAGAATTGGTGCACACTATCTTTAAGTTACGAGAAATGTTAGGAAATTATGAACAACTTCCGCCTACCGTGATTAAGAGAATAGCACCAGTAACACTTAGTAATCGTGACCCTAGAATCCCTACTGTCAAATCACAAGATACTAATGTGCTTACCTCTACTGCAATAGGAATAATTGCCTATTTTCCAAACGTTCGCACTTCACAGCCTAGGTGCACTACATCGAAGAATAGGAAGTTGCGACCTAAGAAAAGATCAATAAGGAATGCTAAAGTAGAAGAACACCCTAGGACTATGAATAAGACTCACGTTGCTCCCACTTTAGATATTGCGTCTCACAAATGTAATAGAAAAAGTGATGTAACGAATGCTAAACCTTTAAGTACTTTTAATATTCAGTCTAATGCATCTTGTGTTATTTTCCGTAAAAGTATGAATTCTGATTGTCATGACAAATGTGTTGCTAAAACTATTATCTCTCGTTTAAGGAATCCTAAGAATCGGAATACCTCTAGGCCCACTAATCATTCTAAGTCTGTGCTTGGTAGACCACCCTCTTTAGATTCTAAGAACCGCATTGATGTCCCCGTAGTTCTAGTTTCACCTCCTAGGAATGTAGTACCATCTAGTGCATTCACTAAGACTAAAGGAAATACTAGTTGGAGATGGCGAAATGGATATATAACACACTAGGATTTAAATGGATGCCTAAAGTTATTGATGTGTATGTCTACTATAATCGCTCCGGAACCCTCTAACATTTTGGGTTCCACATCTACTTCTATTCCATCCGTGTAAATCATGTGTAATGCGGTGATATGATCATTCTCTCGATTGTTGATAGCGGATGTTCCCGACACATACGACATGCAATCTTAAGCTGTTATCAAACTTTATTGCAAAGTTCATTGGCACTTTCAGATTCGGGAATGATCAATTCGCAGCTATCATGGGCTACGGAGACTATATCAATGGGAACATCGAAATTAGCGGGGTTTTTATGTGGAAGGCCTCAATCACAACTGCTTTCGATGGGTCAATTTTGTGATGGAGATTTGGAGGTTGCTTTCGGGAAAAATCTTGTTTCATTCGTGATCTACAAGGAAACGACCTTATGTCCGCTCGCGTAATTCTAGTCTTTACACTATCTCTATGCAAGACATGGTTGCTTCATCTCCCATCCGCTTACTTTCAAAGGCAACATCAACAAAATCCGGCTATGGCACCGTCGCTCTCACATTTAAACTTTCAAACTATAACCAATCTTGCTCGACACAAACTAGTTGAAGGTCTCCACGATTCCGGTATTCTAAAGATCACCTTTGCTCACCTTGAACAAGGAAAAGCACTCTTGCTCATTTTCCTTCAAAGGTGGAACACAACTCTCGAGATGTGCTTCATCTTCTTCACATGGATTTGTGTGGCCCGATGCGCGTGCAAACAATCAATGGCAAACGCTACATCTTAGTAATTGTTGATGACTATTCACATTGGACTTGGGTCTACTTTCTTCAAGCAAAGACCAAGCTCCACAGATGATCATCACCTTCTCACGAAAATACTGTGTTCGACTCCAAATACCATCGGACAAATCGAGCAGACAAAGGAACCGAATTTGTTAACCAAACTCTTCGAGAATTTTATGAGAAAGTGGGAATTCAAAGATCGACATCTATTGCACGTACACCGAACAAAACGGAGTTGTTGAAAGACGAAACCGAACATTAGTGGAAGCTGCAAGAACAATGTTAATCAATGCTAAACTCCCAGATTACTTGTGGGCGACGTTGTATCTCGCATGCTATACTCAAAACCGTTCTATGATTACAAAACACCTTCGAGCTTGTCCACAACAGAAACCGAATCTCAAACACTTTAATGTATTTGGATCTCTTTGCTATCCGAATAATGATCGTGATGACTTTGGAAAGCTCAAAGCCAAAGTCGACATTGAGTCTTTATTGCATATTGTGAAAATTCTAAATTTTTCGAACGGAATCGTCGAACAAAGGAGGTTATGGAAACGGTTCATGCTCATTTGATGAACTTACGGAAATGGCTTCGAGTATAATGACTTGGAACCTGTCACAACCGCTTAAACTTCCCCAAACCCCATCATCACCGAACAAAGCCCTCGACTTACTCGTCAACAAATGGAAAGACTATTTGCTTACTGTTCGATGGCGATATTGATGAACGTGCTCTGTGTATCCGATGTTTCCATTGCTCAACCCGATAATACTCTTATACCGATACACTGCTACAACAACTCATTGTTGAAGAAGCACCACCGATTGACTCTACCACAACATGATTGAACAAACCGCTTCCAACAATGATGAACCGGTGATGATGTTCTTAATGAAGTACCCCACTGCAGACTTTGATCCAAATGCATTCTTTAACCCGTTTGCTAATGAAACCGCCGCACGGATGTCGCAAAATCTTCAACAAGCCATTTGAATCCTCAAAATCGCACAATGTATACCAACATCAACCTCTACACATCGCCGGACAAAAGACCATCCTCTTGAAAATATTATTGGAAACCCGAATCAACCAATCGTTACGAGAAAACGTCTTCACACGGATGGTGAACATTGCATTTATGCACTCACCGTCTCGCTAACTGAAAGCCTAAAACATTAAAGACGCAATGACAAAAGACAAATGGATTGAATCCATGCAAGAAGAACTCAACCAATTCAAACGTCTTAAAGTATGGGAATCGGTTGAAAGACCAACAAGGGTCTACGTCATTGGTCTCAAATGGATTTGGAAGAAAAAATTGATGTCAAGGAACGTAATCGTAAACAAGTCACGCCCGGTGGCTAAGGGTTATCGATGGAGGAGGGTATTGACTTTGAAAATCATTTGCCCGGTTGCTCGTCTTGAGGTCGTTCGGATATTTCTCGCGTTCGCGCTCATATGAATATGACGGTCTTTCGGATGGATGTCAAAACTGCGTTTCTCAATGGACAACTTAAAGAAACGGTTTATGTCGACCAACCGTAAGGATTCGTTGATCCCGAGTTCCCGAACCATGTCTACAAACCGAACAAAGCTCTGTATGGTCTCAAACAAGCTCTTGGGCATGGTACGATAAGCTATCATCTTTCCTCATTGCCAATAATTTCACCAAAGGTTCGGTCGACCCTACTCTTTTTATACAATATCACGGGCACATATCTTAATTGTTCAAATTTATGTGGATGACATCATTTTGGGTCTACACATAAAAAGTACTCAATCGCTTTTGCAAAACTAATGAAGAAAAATTTTGAAATGTCCATGATGGGTGAACTACGTTCTTTCTAGGACTGCAAGTTCATCAATCACCCCGTGGTATTTTCTTGAGTCGATCCAAATATGCCCTTGAGTTGTTAAATAAATTTGGAATGAAAACCTATGACACTTATGCCACACCAATGACTCATACCAAGAAGCTAGTATTTGATTTACATGGGAATTTAGTGGACCCTACAAAATACCAAGTATTATTGGATCTCTCATGTATCTAACACCTATGAGACTGATATTGTCTTTTCCGTTTATCTCGCTCCCGTTATCGGTCAAGACCAATCGAAACCCACCTCTACGAGGCTAAAAGAATCCTCCGATACATCAAGGAACCATTAACTTGGGGATCCGTATCAGAAGGATTCGGTTTTGAACTAATCGCTTTTTGAGATCTCGATCACGCGGGATGTTTAGATTCACGGAAAAGTACTTCGAGAGCACTGCAATTTCTTGGTGACAAACCGGTGTCACGGCAATCGAAGAAGCAGATTGCACACATTGTCATCAATGTAATCGAATATGTAGCCATGTCGCGTGTTGTGCTCAAGTCATCCGGATGAGAACACAACTCAAAGACTATGGTTACGTATTTGATGAATCCCGATGTATCGCGACAATCGGAGTGCCATTGCGATCTCGTGCAACTCGGTTCAACATTCAAATCAAAGCACATCGATCTTCGCTATCATTTCATCAAGGACCACGTGGAGCAGGTGCAGTTGAATTATACTTTGTGGGTGCAGAATACCAATTGGCGATCTTCTCACCAAAGCCTTGCCTCCCGCTAAGTTTAATGAGTTGTTCCACGGATTGGTATCGGTGTTTGACTCAAGAGGAACCGGATGAACTCTTAAAACCGGTCAAACACCAAAATCTCTTTTGTAATTATTTTTCAAAACAAAATATAAAAATATAAAATCGATAAAACAACAAAATATTCTTCTATCTATCTTTCTTCAAACATGGCAAGTACATCTCTTCCGTCAACACTCAAATCTTTCAAAATTTAGTATTTTTTCGATCAAGTGTTGAGGGGAGAAAATAAATACTTAGCTGTTTCATAAAATTCTTGAATGTTACCTAATCCGGTTGTTTCTTTAATAATGGTGGTCACATTTCGGTTCATGACACTCCTCGGACTAAAAATTATAACCTTTCATTATTTCTTAAGTCGAGGAGGAGTGTCGTCAAGTTTCTTTCTTAAAATCTTCGTTTGGTAACCAAAATGGAAGTTAAAAGGCTTTGGATGAAAATGGAAAAGGTGGAGGGACTAAAACTGTCAAAAGCTTAAAGTATTTTCTAATATACTCTCCACCTAACTTTCACTTCACATTTATTACACACAACTAACTAATCCTATGCCTAAAATTGAACCGGCTAATCCAAGTTTCGATCATCAATGCAAGTGTTTACGTGTTTATAACAAGTTTTAAACAATGGTTTGAATTTTCATAAATCCAATGGTTAAATCTTGAGATATTGTGATTTTTGTGGTCTGGCGTAAGTGTAAGAACACATAATCGTGTTTGAGTGTTTTTGGTTAAAATGGTTTGGTCAAAACGTGTATTTAATCAATATGAGTCCATTTTATCATCAATACTACCGTAAATACGAATTGAATGTTTCTTGAAATTAAGGTTTATGCGTGGGTTTGGTTGTTCTCAAATGAGAGTGTTTACGGTTAAAAGATTGTTGTATGAAGTTGTTTTGATGATGAATTGAACTTATCCATAGCTAGAACTTGCCCGTAAACACCAAATATGATGAATTAGAAATTAGGGTTTAATGTTCTTGAGATTTGGGTACTTTTGATTCATCGCGAATTTGTTGTTAAAACTTGGTCATTACACTCACATAACATCTTAAACTTACCGTAAAAGTTTGGTGCAATTTCCATGGCTAGATTTCTTGCGCGTAATTCTTGAAACTAGGGTTTAAGTTCTACGCATAAGGTTTTCTCTGCGTAGAACTGTTTGATAAGTATTCATGCCATGATCGTTATAGAATGAATGTATGTGCTAAAATTGATGCTATGATGATTTTATTTCGGGTTTGCTACGTAAAATCGAATCAAGGTTGTTAGACATCTACGCATAAGGATCACCCTACGCGTAGCATGTTATGCGAAGAGAAATCTTACGGCGTGGCGTTACGCCAGGTTATACATAAGAGACTACGTGTATCCCGTGAAGGATATGCGTAAACAATGACCTCACGCATAAGGTCTACTCTCACGAGTAAGCCTTACGCTAAGGTTTATATACGCCACGCGCTAGCTCTACGCACAAGGTCCCCTTTTCCCACGCGTAATATTTCTTACGCGTGAAGTCGGGATCCCACGCATAAGCTTGCGTTTCGCGTATATTACTCCCTGTTTACGCATAAGCCGCCATTTCTACGCCTAAGCCTTGTTTAACCTTCATAATGAATTGTTCTGGCGTGCAAACTTGTAAATAAATAAATCATAACGTCACGAAACCAATAATGTCACTAATAAGCTTAAACGTTTGATATGTTGTGAAAAATAAGTGATAACATAAACTTTAAAACTTAAAAGTTAACTAACTCACGAAACTTATCACGACGTCATTGGACTATTAGACAAACAAGTTGCTTTGGACTCGTGACAATCATTAACATATCACATTCAATAATTAGACAATAAAACCATCATTGACTAACATAATGTCTTTCGATATGTTGGTTCTTTTGGCTAATGTTATTTCGAATCACGACATGGCGCTCAAATGAATGTGGATGCCCCAAATGTTCTCACCATTGCCGATATCTTCCTAAATGGCTATCCGATGAAGATTGGAAAGAATAACCTTCGTGTTGACTTTGAAACTCTCACCGCTCCGAGTCTTCTTGCTTGATTGTTGTGGATATTCGAAGAATCATCCTTATCGAACATGCTCTCAAATTCGCTTTCTGATGCCGAGATCTACATTCACCGATTGGAATACAATGCAGAGGATCAAAGGTCAAAGTGTATATGATGACGCCAATCACAAACAAGTTACCATCACACATGCAGACTTAAGGGTTGTCCTTCTCATTCGACATCGAGCCAACCAAATTCAATGCCACACCAATGAAGAGACTGCTCGCAATTCTTGATTGATATTGGGTATGACGAAGCTTCAGGAGTTATCACTAAGCATTCACACGTGGATCTTAAAACATTCCTCGACCTTCGAGAACCCTTTACATCATCATCACAAAATCATTTACGGTCGTGACGGTGGCTATGAGCATCCTAAGCTCATGGAGCGCAAATCTTTTGGGCTCGATCAACATGAAGCACATCAGTTGAAGCTCGATATGGGATGACATGATGACATTCCTCAAAAGCTTGGTGAAAGATTCCTTATATCGATATACAAAACTGTTGATCCAAAGAGCACTTGGATACAACCCCGATATCCCCAAAGAATCAATGACCCGACAATCTTGACATATTGTCCGAACCGATCTAATGATCGATTTTAAGGAGTCAACTACCAAGAAACAAGGTCTTTGTGTTGCGGATCTCCTTTCTCGGATGAACTCAAACAAACTCTATTCTTATAAAAGATATTTGGTTCTTTGTGAAAGAGAAAAAGTTGGTTTTCTATGAAAAATCTTCTAGTACACCGACAAGGAGAACCGTAAGAGGAGTGCAGGAAGTCTTTGCAAGCACCGAGAGTCGAGGAAGTTCCCAAAGAGGAATCCTCCACGAAAAGGACTGTTCCTTCTAATTGAAGAACCAAAACCGAAAAGTCCGAGAAAGATAAAGATGTTGATTATGATATCGTTTCTTCCGGATAGTCCTACACGCTCAAAGAAGGAAACTTCGAACCACCAAAGGACCCGAGTCTCCTCGCATCTCATCATCATCAGATTCATCTTCTCACCCTCACCACCACCATCAAAAGAACAACCAGATCCACATCCGGATCAATGAAGAAGCCAACTACCTCTTGGATTTCTCAAGCTAAGACACGAATCGTTAAATCATCAAACAGTCGAAAAGAAGACGTGCTTTACAAGAAGTGAATTTCTTCTTCGATCGTGTCTGATACCTTCATGGCGAGAATGACGAGATGAAAGTTGAAAGGAGTATGTCCGAAGATCATGAAAGATGATCTTCAAGGAAAATGGACGAGATGATCAAAGGTTACACTCACAAGTACCTTCTTGACATCGTTCTCGAGTTACTAAGGATCCATTCACCAAACAACTCTATCCGAATCTCTTACACCGCCAAATGGACTATGAAATCAACTCCAATGCATGTGAACATCAATCCAGTTGATCCCATAATCTTCTCGGATCTTGAATTGGTTAACCGGTGGTAGCTCAAATGTCAAAACGATCGCAACATTTGCCTCCTACAAAGGTAAATTGTTTGAAGCATCTTTGGAATACCAACTAAAATCGCATGCGAGAAGAAGTCGAAAGGCCTAAGCGTCCACGCGACGATGAAGATAAAGATAAGGATAAGAATAACGAGCCCAAAAGCCCAAGAAGTCCGGTAAATCATCTCAATGCAACCTCCACCCCTAAGGACTCCACTCAACAAAGATCTCCTCCTCGCTCTTCTCTTGAAAACCTCGGGATTACGAGTTACCACCCGCACTCGGAAAACCGGTGATCACTTTGAGTATACTGGTGGTGACGATGAGGAAGTCCATGAGCCCCTACAACAACCCATCTCTCCCGACACGCCCAAGAAACTAGAATCCTTCTCTAGGCCAAAGAAAAAGAAGAAGAAGGCGCCCATGACCGACGTCTTATCATGGTCGGACGAGGATGACACCGAAGGTCAAGATGCGGTGAAGGTCGTACATTGGAGCATGCTAAGTTCTTGCAAGAAAAATTACGTGTGAAAAGATGACGGAATCCGAGTTGAAGCGAATAAAAATGAAGCATTTCAAATGCTCAAAGACACTTCGAAAGTGCTATTGAAGTTGAGTATCACCTTGATAATATAGCTCGAGCTATGTCCAACAACATGGATTGGCTCAACCCTCAAGCAAACATCGACTTCACTAAACGGGACAACCCTCCATATTACACCGATGGTCTAAACCTCTACCGACAATTGGCCAACCAGATCGACCTAAGATTCCATTTCGCTACTTCTTCAACAACGACTTGGAATTTCTTCTACACGGCAGTGATGATTCAAGGAAATATGCTACATCCCCGACACTTCCGTTCCGGCTGACCATATACTCTAACCGCATAGCCATCGAGGAAAAGGCTACCCACATGTTTTCTAACAATGTGGAATTGTATGACCGTGATGCAATGTATGGGATTCACCATTGGCGGGCCAGCGAATCTACTACATGTGTGCCGGGTTCGTAAGTCTCAACATGAAGTGTTCATTACTAAAGGAATCGTTCTTTGTTAAACATGTTGATCTTTCGCCTAAATGGGACTACACTTTTCTCAAGAATATCGTGGTCAAAAGACAAGACGAAAGAGATTATGCATTCGATGAAGCGGACTTTGAATTTGTCTCTCAACGACATTGAAGATCAGATCTTGCCAAAGTACGTGGACGCATGAGACAATTCTCGATCAAGTTCAACGTGAATACATCAAGTCCTTGCTCATATTCATCGAAGCATAGTCATACAAGAACGTTTAGAAGATCTACAACTTCTCGTTGAGTCATATCGACTCGTGTCAACTTCACGGACCTCGGCTAGAACTTCCCGACATCAACCAACTTCCACAATACACACTCGTCAGCAAACCATTCGGCGTCGTTTATCGCAGTGAACTTCAACGAAATTGCTTGATGGCGTGTAGAGATCTTCACAAGTTTAGGGATCACACATTGAAGAAGTTTAGGGACGGCTTCGCTTATCGGTTGAAGGCGATATATGAAGGCATTGGGTCTCAAAAGCGATGGAATTCTTAGGACAGAAGGGATGTGAAGAGGATCATCACCATGATTGATGAAAGGTTGCTGAAGGGACGATTTAGAACACTAGAGAGCTTTGTAGGTGGTGGTCGGGATTACTCTCACGGCTATCAGCACGCCTGCTCGCATTCCCGGTGATATTCTTGGACTACCGGTACCCTTAAATTGCTTCTATGTTAGGAATTAGAAATTCCGGTATTAAAGAGTCGGTCACCTCAAGTATATGTAATCGTTAGAAAGCTCGTAGTCGTAGTTATTTTAAGTTAAGTAGTATTTAGTTAAGTAACACCGTGGAGGACGGACGGTCTTTACCCTTGTATGCACGATCCATGACCGTTGTGTGGCGTTTCATGTAAGACTATAAATACTCTCTACCTCCCAAGGTAGAGAGTTGGAGCTCATATTAATATTTTCTTTCTCTCACTATAGTTCCCAACTCTCTTCCTTTCTCTCACTAGAACTTTTCTCTCTAACACACTTATCGCCTACTTTGATCATGGTTTAGGTGTTTGTGAAATCCAATATCCTACAATTGGTATCAAGAGCCATGGTTTGATCACTCATCTTTCATGCTCTTTGTTTGGTGGATTTCAAAAGGTTTTGGTGTATTAAGGGTTTAGGAGAGTTTGATTCATTGGACTAATTCTAGTGGTAAAGTTTGAATTTTGCTTGTACTTTTGTGTTTAGGATCATCATATGTGGTTATGTTTTGAATTGGAAGGCTTAAATCATTGTGGTTTGGTTGTTTTGGATTGATAAAGTGGTTATTTGTGAAAGAAGGACTAAGCGAGTTGAGTCTCGGACTTGTGTTTCTTCAAAGCGAGTTGCTTTGTTATTTGATGCGAGTTGGTACATGCGACTTAATTTGTTTAGCGAGTTGATATTTATGCGACTTGGGTTCTAAGCGAGTTGTTTCTTTAAGCGACTTGAGATCTAAAGCGACTTAGCTATTTAGCGAGTTGTAACGTTAGCGAGTTAATTTAAGCGACTTAGTGTTCAAGCGAGTTGATTGTGTTGCGAGTTGGCTATTTAGCGACTTGATTCAAGAAGTGAGTTGATCGTGTTGCGAGTTGATCTTGATGCGACTTGGCTATTAAGCGAGTTGATTACTTAAGCGAGTTGTTAATTAAGCGAGTTGTGTAGTTAGGTACTTATTCATTTAGGCTTGTTACTTCTTCGTGATACATTCTTACGGTTGTTCTTTTGGTTTAGTAAAATCCGTGAAAGAATCAATTTCGGTTTAATCAAAGAATAGTAAAATCCGTAGAGCTTGAAACATGTCTACAAACATTCCTACTATCATCTCCATTGTTGCCGAGGATGTTCAAGCGGTGGTTCGGATACTCGTCCACCCATGCTTGATAGAACCGACTACGACTCTTGGGCTCAACGAATCGATTGTCTTGTCTTGGAAAAGAAAATGGAGTCAACATTCTCAAATCCATTGATGAAGGACCGTATCGGGTTGAGGCGACTAGAGATGTACTTGATCTTCAAGATGGAACTCGATTTACGGAATGGACGGACCAAAGATGTATGATGAGCTTGATGATAAGGAGAAAAGAGATTCGATGTCGATATCGGGGCTTCTAACATTGTTCTTCAAGGTCTTCCTAAAGACATCTACAAGTCGATCAATCACAACACAAGCAAAGGCGTATGGGATAATGTCAAGATGCTTCTCTCGTGTTCGAATTAACTATGGAAGGCAGAGAATCACAACTCTGATTTAATTTAAACACTTCAAGATGAAACCGGATGAGAGTGTCTATAAGTACTATGTGAGATTTCATAAGTCGGTGAATGATATGAGGAACATCGAATGACTATGCCTAACATTAATTTGAACTCAAAATTTGTGAACAACATGAATCCCGAATAGCACAAGTTTGTCACCTCTGTGAAGCTCACTAAAGGTTGAAGAATACAAACTATGAGCAACTCTATGCCTTCCTCCTTGTAATGAGAGACATGCTATGTTTGAAAAATGATTCTTAATCAGTTCAAAACCAACCAGGAGAGACAAGCTCATCTAATGACTCAACCGCCTTCTACTCAAACATGGAATCACAACCAAAGCCTCACAAGTCATACCCATGGGTAATGGTAATCACAAAATCATTCCCGATCCTATGTTCAAACAAGTCGATCTTTGATGCACACGTGGGTAACATCATTAATCAACTAGCTCTTCCGATTAGTCAAAACATGAATTCTCCCACAAACCAACAACAACCTCGAGCGACATCTAACCCACACAATCAAGCTCTTTGTTAAAGATGGGAGGATCGTGGTGCAACCAGTTCGGGAAAGACAGTATGATCGGGGAAGAGGTGGGTGGTAGAGGTTATGTTGATAATCGAATCGAGGAAGGAATGGTAATCAAGGTCAAGCTAAGCCGATCAAATGCTATAACTGTGGTGGTGAGGACACATTGCAAGGCGCACATCTCCAAAACGTCCATAGAATGTTGATTACTTGAGAGATAAGATGTTGCTTGTACAAGCTCGGGATAATGGTCTTGCTTTGGATGAAGAGGAATTGTTGTTTTTCTTCGAGGGCAATGCCAAGACCTATGATGCGAGATGTGGATGAGCAACCTATTCATGAGATAGGTCACAATCATCGAATGCCTTTCAAGTCGCTGATTGTGATGCATACGACTGATGTGGATGATGGACCCTCGCACACACAATTTTTATGGCTAGCATTTCTCCAATGGTTTCTCCCAAGGTCTCATCTTTACCACAAGTGGCCCATCCAAAGACAAAATCATCTCGAGGTATTAAAACTATACGATGATCTTGATGTGCAAAAGATGCATGACAAAGTACAATTAATCGAAACTATTGAATCAAATATTGAAAATATGGGTAATATCAATGTTGTCCCATATGATCAATATGTGAAACAAAGTGAAAGTGAAGTTGGACCAAGTGATGCATCTTCTGCGATCAACAATGACTATATTTTGATGAATACACTTTGCATGTGCCTCGATGATTACGTAATTTCGAACTAAATGCCTATAAAGAACGTGTTGCTATTTATGAACAACGTGCAAATTTTGAGTTGACCACTGTGAGCGAAATGGATGACCAAGTGCGTATAATCATTAGAAAAGTAATTTTAGAAGAAGTATTAAAACACGAGTTAAATTCCTTGCAAGAAAAGCTTTCTAAAGCGCTAAGCAAAACAAGAACTTCAAGAAAATGTGAAAATGCTTAAGCAAGAATTTAATGCAAAGGAATCAAAACTCTTGAAAGATTTTTCTAATCGAAAACTTTGAAAAACAAACTTGAAAACAAGTTGTACATAAAGGAACACCATTCTGATTGCTCACATGATCACTAAGCATAGAGTCTTAAGCGATAAGCATAGCATTCCCTTGTTGAGGAACCAAATCCAGAGGTCATTAAAAGGCTAGAAATGCTCATAAGGTTCTTTATGATGGCAATGAAATCCTTAAACCTAGATAGAAACCTAGTTGCGTTGAGTGCTTTGAGGAAGATAAGAAATCGAGATGAAGTCACTAGGAATAGATGAACAAGAAATTAGATGATCCTAAATGTAAAGAGAAGAAAATAAAGATCACACCCCATGATTACAAGAAAGAAAATTGGATTTCCTTGAACATGTTTAAGCCTCGACATTGTTAACACCCGAACAAGTTTTCGGAAAATGGATTTAGATAAGGAAAAGTTGAAAATATTGTTGAAACAAACCCTCCCTTTGGAAAATGCCTAGAAGCATTGTGTATCCTCCTAATACACCAATGCATCTAGTTCCTAGAACTATTGCTACTAAAAGCAAGACCTTAATCGGTCAATATGTTATTTTTCAACTATTTGTTGATTTTGAGAAAACTTGTAAGAAAAGTATCACACCCATGGGATAATCAAGGGAAAGGGTTTGAACAAACAAAAGAATGCTATTTAGCGAGGTCATGCCTTTCTTTAAACATCTAAAAGATCACTTTGAGAGTCTTAAAAGGGATAGATAACGATATTAAGGGAATGGAAAAGGAATTTGATGCAATGATAGTTGAGGTTAGTGACTATGAGCGAGCACTAAAATATAATGAGATTGAGAGGAAGAACTTTCATACACTAAATGAGAACCCGATTTCGAATGTATTGCTCAAGATGTGTTCTATCTCGCTACTAAGCATTCTATTATCGCTTCTCGATTCCATGAACTGTCTGTTGCTTTGAAAGTCTCCATGATCGTGTCATTGAGCTTGAAAAACTAATTCTAAACTAAATGAGAAAATTGAACCTGGATGATCACGACAATTTGGTTAAACATTTTTCTAAACTAGAAGTTGAGCATTTTAATTTACAACTAAAATATCAACATCTTAAAGAAAATGTCAAAACTTCAAATATCAAGACATCCTCGGATGCTCCGAGTTTGATGCGCTTTTCAAATTAACAAACGTGATGAATGATTCAAGCTCATTGCAACACGATCGAGAAAGTTGAAAGCCCAAATCTCTCAATTAAAGGGTCAAACGAACAATGTGATTGGTCCCCAAATGCCTCCTCCTTTAGATTCTCGTAATTCTCAAAACTTTCATCTTCAAAACTTAGTAAATGCTTTACAAAAGGAAAATGAGGTTTTCTTGAAGAAAATGAAAAGGTTAAACGTCATTTCAATGAATTATTTGAATCTATAAAGGTCACTCAGTAACAAAAATAACGAAACGGTAGCCTCGTTACAAAAGAAATTGAGAATCTAAAGAGTCGTAAAAGGAAGATGCCAATGACCAATGGGGAGAATGGTGTATCAAAGGTACATGTCGTAATAAATATGCTTTATGCATGAAATATGTTCCTCCTCATCTTAGGAATAACAAACTTGCTATTCAAACATATTTCTCATACCTTAAGGATGACCTAGAATGTCTCCGTGAGATTGTAGAAGAGGATAAGTTAGAGAAACCAGATGATAATGCAATTGGCCATGCATGCTTATATGCCAAACGATCTCAAGAACTTCTAGAATGCCTAATTACAATATGCCCTAAAACCTTAGGTGAGCAAGTCAATCCCTTGATACCGTGTTCTATGCCTAGTGCCAAGCATGCAAGTCATTCAATGCCAAATGTTATGAATGTGAACCCTAATGTGCCTTCAAGTAGTTCGATTTCAAATCATTAGTACTAAGAATGTGAACTCGAGTGTGCCCTCTAGGTGTTCAAATCCCACTATTCAAGTGTTAAAAGTTAATCTTAGTGTGCTGCATGTAGCTCAGATCCCAAAGACATCTAAACAGTGAAGCAAATAGTAGCCAAACCAACTAATGTTCCCATTCCTCTACAGAGTAATCGGTGACATTAAAACAAGCGGTCAAAGTCTCAAGACAATACAAGGAAGGACACGACCGCAAGCTAAGAATGTGCTTTGGAAGAAAGTAGAAGACCTACCTAGGAACTTTAAGTTTGAGTCGAATAAAGCGAATCATGTTGATTCTAGTATTAGCCATAGGCGTCTTGTAATTAATTTGAATTCGATACTATTTGCAAACCTTGTATTGATGTTTGCTTGAATTCTGTTTCTAATCATGAATGTGGTGTTAATGTTTTGCCTAATGATGTTAATTGTCCGATTAATATTGTTAGTGCTAAAAATCATGCTAAGAAGGCTAAAAGGCAAAAACGAAGAAAGTTAGAAAACAAAGGAAACCCACGGGAAGAACATTTAGTAAGATAGGCTATCATTGGATACTGTTGGTCATAAGACTAATCGACAATGCCTACTAGAAAATGGATGCCTCTTGGTAGAACTATTACCTTAAGAAGTGAGCACACTTTGAATAGGGCTATCTGAGACACTAGTACTACATCTATTCATAATGATTCCATTGCCTTAATTTACGATATGAATGCTTCTATTTCGATGTGGGTGTTCCAACCATTGTTACTAACCAAATGGAACCCATTCTTGCATGGGGATCCCAATTATCCGATTATCCATTCTTATCATGTTCAACCGCAGATCGTTCAAATCGTTCGTGGTACCGGACTCAGTGTTCCAAGCATATGATTGGCGACGGTCACGGCTCATGAACCGTGAGCAAATTCATCGACGCTTAGATTCGGAATGATCATTTCGGTGCTATTATGGGTTATGAAGACTATGTTGTTGGCAAAGTGTTATCTCCGTGGTTTACTATGTAGAAGGTCTTGGTCACAACTTGTTCTCTGTTGGTCAATTATGCGATTCGATCTAGAAGTAGCCTTGAGAAAACATACTTGCTTCGTTAGAGAACTTGATGGTAAGGAACTTTTAAGAGGTTCACGTGGTTCAAATCTATACACCATCTCTATCGAAGATATGATGAAGTCTTCTCCAATGTGCTTCTTTGTCAAAGGCCTCTAAAACAAAGTCATGGTTATGGCATCGCTGCCTCAATCACTTGAACTTGGTACCATCAATGATCTCTCGAGAAAGGACTTAGTTGTAGGTTTACCTAGACTCAAGTATGAAAAGGATCATCTTTGTTCAACATGTCAATTAGGAAAAGAAAGAAGTATGCCCATAAACCCAAACCTACTAACTCTGTCACGAAGTTCTTCATATGATTCATATGGATTTATGTGGACCAATGAGGGTGCAGAATATCTTTGGGAAGAAATATGTATTAGTTGTGGTTGATGATTACTCTAGATTCACCTTGGTCAAGTTCTTAAGGACAAAGGATGAAACTCGATATCATCATCAAACTCATCAAACATTTGCAGTTCGACTTAACAAAGCAATCGTAATAATCCGAGCAGACAATGGAACCGAGTTTGTCAACAAACAACTCGATGAATTTTATGAAAGCGTTGGAATCACCATCAAAGAAGTGTTCCACGAACTCCTCAACAGTAAGCGGTGTAGTTGAAAGACGAAATCGAACTCTTGTAGAAGCCGCTAGAACAATGCCGATTTACTCAAAGGTTCCAATGTTTCTCCGGGTCAAGCTATTGCCATCGCATGCTACACACAAAATCGTTCCCACGATTCACCTCTGCTCATGGAAAAACTCCATATGAACTTGTCCACAAGAAAACCTAATCTCTTTCCTTCGTGTGTTTGGTGCATTGTGTTATCCAACTAATGAGGACAAGACTTAGGCAAACTTAGAGCTAAAGAGACATTGAGTATTTGTAGGGTATGCACCAAACAAAAGGGATACCTAATCTACAACTAAAGAACCGAAATATCATGGAAACAATTCACGTTACGCTTGATGAGTCGACGGTCAAATGGCTCTGGACAATTCGATTCGGGACCCGCACTTCAAAACAGTCCCATTGGTTCATCCCTTGTTCCAAACTCTTCTCAAGAAACTCCATATGTACCTCCTTACGAAGATGATTTAAAGAAATTGTTTGATCCTATGTTTGATGAACTTTATGATCCAAGTACTAATGAGGTGTCGATTCCTACAACAGAGGTCGCTCATATTCACGTGAATGAAGTCAATCCCTCGCCTCAATATCTTTAAGTCAAGAAGCGCTCTTGCCGATCCTTCGCCTCATCAACAAATCATCATTCTTCAAATGTACATCATGGAAATGTTTCGCATCAATGATGAAGTTAATCCTTTGCTACTCCCGAAGATGCTCCATTTGAAAACATATTTGCTCTCGAATCATCATCGAACCATCTTCTTGAGGAGACATCGACTCTGCTACCTCGTCCCTCAACAACCGCCACATGAACACCTTAGAAAATGGACTCACGATCATCCACTAGACAACATCATTGGAAATCCTCTCGTCCCTGTATCAACACGGAAACAACTTGCAACCGATGCCTTATGGTGCTTCTTCAACTCCGTACTATCTAAGATCGAACCAAAAGATGTTAAAACCGCCATGAATGAAGATAGTCGGTTCAATGCCATGCAAGATGAAATTCATGAGTTTGATCGACTTGATGTATGGGAGTTAGTACCGCTCCAGATCGTGCTATGATTATTGCTCTTAAATGGATCTTCAAAGTGAAACTTGATGAGCATGGTGATGTGTTGAAGAAAAAGGCTCGATTAGTTGCTAAAGGATACCGTCAAGAGGAGGTTATTGACTTTGAAGAATCTTTTGCTCCAGTTGCTCGAATCGAGGCAATCGAATCTTTTGGCTAATCTTCGCTAGTAAGAACATGGTAGTCTATCGGATGTATGTGAAGCGGCATTTTCGAACGGAGATCTTAAAGAAGTCGTCACGCCACCCAACTGAAGGATTTGTAAATCAAGAGCATCGTACTCACGCTTATCGTTTGAAGAAGGCTCTTTACGGTTTAAAGCAAGCTCCAAGGGCATGGTATGATACATGTCAAAGTTTCTTCTATCTACCGGATTTAGCAAAGGATTGATCCAACATTGTTCACGTGAAGTCGCAAACATTTAATTCATGTTCAAATTTATGTTGATGATATCATCTTTGCCTCGATCGACCCCAATGAGTGTGACCGTTTTCAAATGAAATGAGTTCAAAATTTCAAATGTCAATGATGGGACAAATGTCATTTTCTTGGGATTACAAATTTCACAAAGTCCGGAGGCATTTTCATAAATCAATCTAAATATGCAACCGAGATCTTAAAGAAATTTGGATTTGATTCAAGTGACTCGTTGACACTCCCATGATTGATCGAACCAAACTAGATGAGGACCACTCGGGGATCATGATTGACCAAACGAAATATCGTAGTATGATTGGATCCACGATGTACCTCACTGCTAGTAGACCGTACATCTTGTTCGATGTTTGCATGTGTGCTAGATACCGTGCTAAGCCTACTAAAAAGCACCTTGAAGCGGTTAAGCGGGTCTTTCGGTATCTCCAAGGAACCATCAATATGGGTCTTTGGTACCCAAGGACACCGGTATGTTACTAACGACCTATGCAGATCTTGATCATGCAGGTGTCAAGATACTCGTCAAGTACATCCGAGGTGCTCGGTTTTTGGGTGATAAGCTTGTGGTGGTCTTCAAAGAAGCAAATGAGTACTTCTATTTCCTCTGAGAGTTGAATACATAGCCATGTCATCTTGTTGTGCTCAAATCTTATGGATGAGATCTCAATTATCGACTATGGCTTTGAATTCAACAAAATCCCTCTGATCTTGTGACAATAAAAGTGCTATTGCTCTCGTGCAACAACGTTCAACACTCAAGAGCAAAGCATATCGACATTCGACATCATTTCATCGGGGAACAAGTGGAAAAAGGTGTGGTGGAACTCTATTTTGTGAGGTCCGAATATCGGTTAGCGCACATCTTCACCAAAGCTCTTTCAAGAGAACGTTTTGAGTTTATTCTTCCACGTCTTGGCTTGAAAAGTCTTCAACCGAAACACTCAAACGTCTTCAAGAGGAAGACGAGGAGTAAAGGTCTATCTTCATCTATCTCTTGTATATATCTATTCGAAAAACAAAATACAAAATTATAAAACCCTTAAAATCCATAAAAATCGAAAAATTCAAAAATCTTCAAAAAAAAATATTGTCAATTTGTCATGCTTTTCTCGGTTCATCAATATCTACGGTCTTTGTCTTTGTCATTCAAAGAATGACACGGGACTTTAGATGTTGTTCGAATTTTATAAAAAAAAAAAAAAAAAAAAAAAAAATTATTTTTGGGAGAAAGAGAAACAATGGTTTATTGTCATTTCAGCAAGAACCGCTTTTCAAAGAAAGAACGAGCCATGCTTTTTCATGTTTTCAAGATTTGAGAATTTGTTTGAACATTCATCAAAAGCCTTCTTATCAACCAAATTCCATGCTCGATTCTATTAACATGTTATCTCTTGAAAACAAATTGTTTTGAAAAATAACTCGGACTCTATTTTGATAATCATACGGACTTATTTGTCAAAATATCAATCTCTCAATCAACAACATATGTCATTGATTGAGGGGAGAATGATTTCAATTAAATTAAAAAGTTATTTGGCATTAAATTGTTTTCAAAAGATATTCATGCATGTTTTACCAATGGAGTTTAAAGTCTTTAAACCGATCCTTATCGGTTAAAACGCTTTCATAATCAAGTCACAATTCCTTAAAGCTTTCAAAATCAATTTAAATCAATAAGAGATCACAAATCTCAAATGATTTGATAATTGTGATCGGGGAGAATGTGTGATTTAAATTGGATTTAAAGCGATAATTTGGTAAATGGTTTTATAAGGATGTACATGCTATCCTTCCCACATGTGACAAACGATTTCAAATTTTCCATGCACATGTTGAGGGGAGCATCTATCTTAAACCTATGATTTGAAACGTGATCACTTATCTCAATGCGCAGTTCCTCTAGTATGTGCAAAACTCTTTTCAAACCTAGAAGCACATATTGAGGGGGAGCAAACTTATGAAAACCTCATCCTTCCCTAAAATGCTTTATCTACTTGTCTTGATTAGGGAAGTGATGTTGATATCTTTTAGAAAATGGGAATCAAAGAAGTTAATTCTTCCTCTTGCCTCCGTGTGCAAAACGATTTCAAACATTTGATGCACATGTTGAGGGGGAGCACTTGTTCTAAAAATATCAACAACAATTCAGGTACAAAATGTTTTGAAAAATATATCACAAGTATCTGGATTGATTTTCAAATGGTTGTTCAATTGGTTCCAATGGCAGATGAACAATACCAAATAGACCGACCAACTTTACTTTATGCATGGAGTTATAAGGATGGTAAGGTTAGGTATTTGTTCCCACGATCCGCCGAACCGGAGGGATCTTCCGAGGACAATCCACTAGATAGTGTAGAGTCCTTAGGTATGATGAAAAAAGGAGAAAAATGAGAAATGGGAAGAGTGCGGATGAGGCAGAGCTAGTAATCGGAATAAACCCAACAAGGTTATAGTTATGAAGTCTCGGTAAGCGAAGGGGTTGAAGAATGAAAAGAATTGAATGAGAAAGGGTGAAAACAAATAGCCCTCCATTTATTCAACCTTAGGGCATAAACCGGGTTCAATTCATATGCTATCGATGGTAACATCGGTATTGAAGACAAGACGTCATGGACCCAAATGACGACTTGCACTTCAACTTTCCAAACCACTCAAGTTCCTCTTAAAAGGACTTGTTTCATTCTCACGGGAACCGACATTATCTATCGACTTTCTCTTAGAGATTGTTGATATTGAAGAAAGCGACCTCTCCCTAGTCTCCCAAGACGGGATCCATGATTCGCTCCAGACAGTCAGGTTTTATCACACAAGCTAACCACTTGTGAATGGTCAACCGTAATAAAAGTCCAAACAGTCTAGAACCAATGCAATTAAGATCAGAGGAATATAGTGTATCCCCGGGTCGTTAAGTCCCAACGAGGTGTGAAATCTGTAGTAGAACGAATCTGTGATCGAGTGATATTGAATGGGAAAAGGTTTGTGAATTTGGAATAATTATACCTAAAGAAAAAGTTTGTAAATTGCAGGGGCTTAAATACAAATTAAATAAAATTAAAATGATAAATTATATTAAATAAACGCTATCACTATTTTTAAAATCGTTTAACGTTTATAATCAAAAACTTACGTTTAAATTAAAAACTATGTAACGCATTGAAATAAAAGCGTGAAAATAAAGAAGGAAAATACCTACGGATATGAAAATACATTTTGCAATCCTAATTATACTAGAAAATTATTGGAAAAGAAAATTATTTTTAAAACTATTTATTTAATTATTATTAATTAAAAACTATTTTTAACTATTTAATAATACCCTAAAATATAAGAAAATATGAAATAAAGCTAGAAAAATGAAATTTATACTTAGAAAAATCTAAAATATTATAAAACTTATTTTAAAACTGAAAATATATTTTTTAGACTTTTTATGTATTTATTATTAATTAAAAACTATTTAAAACTAGTTAAAATGCTAGAAAATACTATTTAAACTAAGAAAATTATGGAAAAATATTTTTTTGGCTTTTTATATTTATCTTAATCTAGAAAAATTGAAAACATATTTTTTTTAAACTTTTTCTGATTTATTTGTAATAAAAGCTAATTAAAAAGTCTTAAAAGCGATTTAAAATAAGAAAAATAGCAAACAAAGGGCGTAAAATTATGAAAAATTCAGGAAAATTCTAAAATATTATTCTAAATCTATGAAAATATAAAACATATGCTTATGTGTGAGAAAATGAAAGCGTAGTGTTAAGCGGTTCTACATAATTTACTAAAATAAGCTATAAGCTACGAGGAATAAACCAAATGATCAAATAAGTCAGATTATGCTACAATAAGTCTAACTTAACTAATTAACAGTACTCTTGATTACTAAATAAGCTTAAACTAGATTTGAGCTTATGGGATTAATAATGCAAAACAGTTTATAAGGGGGCTACTTTAAGCTAATGAATAAGTTATCCTAATAAGCTAAATGGGAAAATAGAAGTTGGGACCTAAAGATCACCTAGCAGACTACACATAGACCAAAACTCAGCTCCTAATGAGCTTATATGAGACTTGTGCAAGAGCAGCAAGTTGCCTGTGCACACTCAGTGTATGCTGAGTGTGTGCACAAGGCACATGAGGCCTATTTGTACAGCTTATTTAGACTTTAAAAAGACTTATAAAAATTCTCTAAAAGTCAGATATCAAAAGTTAAGCAACTGAACTAGCAATTCCCACAGTTTCAATGATTTTGACTTAGCATTGAACATATGAAACATCAACAAAGTTTTGCAAAAACTGACTTTTCTATATTTTGACTTTTAAAGACAGACTTGTAAAGTTGACTAATATGAGATTTGAGCTTATGATTCTTACTAATAGTGATGTTTAATGATGAAATAAACTTAATGCAAGCTATCTCTACTATTTCTAAACCTATATGCAAGATATGGGATCCTGATTCAAACAGTTATGATCATAAGGGCAGTTTGAATGGAGTTTTGACTTTAGAGTGATTCAGATGTCAGCTGATGAGCTAAGTGACTATAGCAACCCTAAATGAACTTAAAGCAACTATATTTAAGCACTCCACTAATCTCTAGCTCAGATCAATGATCTAATCCAAACACTAGTTTAGGACTTATATGCAAACTTACAACTAACAACTCTTTGAATCGACAACTTAACACTTACTCGCATCAAATGCACTTGATAATACCTAAATGATGCAATGAGAACAACCTATATCTACTTAAGCTATGATTATCAAAAGCTTCAGTTTGAAATCAGAAATAACAGATATATATTACTAATGACAAAATCAAGCTAAAACAGATGCAAAGCTTAATCAAACAAGTGTAATCAAGTAGAATTAAACTAAGTAAAGCACAATTAAGCAAATCTAAATACTCCTACAACTTAGAACTAAATATGAGATTTGAGTTATACTTACAAGAGATCCAGATTTAATGGTGACAATAGATAACCAACTATCACTATTCTACACCCATCAAACACTACAAATCAAGCTCAATTCAACCCAATTCCAAAAGCGCAACACCCAATTTCATTACCAATCCAAATTAGCAGCGCAATTGACTTTTGTTGGTGGAATTGATTTTAGAGTAGAAGCGAATAGAAGTTTACGAGTAAATAATAAGCTCAAGTAAGCTTATAAAAGCTTATATGGGAGCTTATAATTGCATAACATCAACTACAAACAACATTCACATGAACTTGATATTTTGAAATTGTAAATTGCATAAGATAAATTGTACTTGAAATTGAATCTTGAAAAGGTTTTATAATACACTGAAATTACATAAAAAAGTACTTAGAAGCTTAAATAAACACTAGAAATTGAAATTTAACTAAAACGACATTACCTAATCTAAATTACACTACTTAGTTTTCTTCTTTGCTTCTCATCCTTTCTTTATATCTTTTTGAGACCCTATGTCGACATCTGAACATTTCCCACCTATTTCCAACCATTGGATTCTTCAATTTCATCAAAACCATCCATTTGTCATTTTGGCGGGAAAAAGTATTTGAGCAGGTTTTGGTAATTAATGTGATTTGGGAGGATGTGGAGGTGGAGGGGGGTTGGTATACAGCTGGGGGGATAAGGTGGAAAGGTGGAAAGTGGTGGTGAGGTGGTGAAACCACTGGTATTGGATTGCAGCCGTGGGAGAGATACATGAACAGTGCTGGCGGTTTTCTAATTTTTAAATCTTTGGGTTTGGGCTTATATTGGGCTTGGGTTAACTGGTTTTGGATTTGGATAATTAAAAGGGCCGGTTTGGTTTGTTTATTAATAACACACAAGGACTAAACTTGTAATTTCTGCAAAGTTGAAGGTCCTGATTTGACAAGTTTCTAAAGTTAACACAAGGACTAAACCTGCCAAATATGATAAACCAAGGACCATAAATGTATTTATTTTCCATTTTAAACGTCCAAGGGCCTTTTATGTCATTTTTGAAACTTGAGGGACCAAACATGTAATTTTCCAAAAGTTCACCATAAGGACCAATTCTGTCATTTATGAATAGTACAAGGTTTATTTTTGATCATTTTCACTTTTTAAATTCACCAAGGACTATATTTGACTTTTTTCAAAGTTGAGGGACCAAAGTTGTCATTTTGTAAATTTTAAACTTTAAAGGGTTTATTTTGACAACTTTTGAATCTTATGGACCTTAAATAACATTTTGCTTTATTTTTATTTACCAAGGACTAATTTTGACAACTTTTGAAACTTGGGGACTAAAAGCGCCAATTATGCAAACTTGATACGTTTTTACCGATTTTGGTATTTTGCATTTGAAACACATAAAACACTTATTTGTGATATTTTATCATATTGATGCATTTCGAGTGTTTTCGGATGTTTTGCGATCTAAAAGGTACAAAATGATGAGTATTTAGACACTCATCAATCCAAATATGCACAAATTGAGTTTAGAGCCACGAGATCATCAATAAATCTCATTAGGACACTTTCAATGAAGACTCTGCTTCACACAATGTGGAAAGAGATTATATCTTGAGTCCCTCGCATTATCCTTGTGGTTGTGCGTAACATCCAAAGTGATATGTGAACATATTCACGATGAAGATGGAAAACCTTCGAGCCAACATCAAACAAGCTCTGGTAGGTGGCATGTGAGATCTATTATATAGATCAACCATGTGACAACCGAATAGAAACAATGGGCGATTCAATCTCTTGAATCAATCACGGTTCGAGTTATGGATTGACGGATACCTTTGAAAACCGGTCTTTGTGCTTAAAACTCTTTTCTTTAACACATTGTCCGTGTTCGAATATGTCAAATCAAAGGTGTTTTATGATTGATAATTGATTTTCATTAAAACCTTCGTTGTATTGCAAAACAATTTCTATTGAGCAATACACGATTGTCTTTCAAATCTCTTTTCATCAATCGGTGAATTTCTACTTGGTTCACTCGCTCCGTGTTGTCTTCTTTGAGATGTTCGGTTTGAGAACGACTAGAGCATTGCGAAACCCGTCAAGGAAATTCTTCGAATTATACGATCACGAAAGACTTGTATCGATCAACGGGAACCGTGGGCGTGTACCTCAATTCAACGAAGTGATCAAAGACACTTTAAATGCTTTATTGCTAATTGTTTTATGCGGTACACCGGCGTTTGCGGTGATCGAATGAAGCGGTCCATCCATAGCCGCATGCTCACTTAACACATTCATCTCAAAAGAAATCATGATTAGTGCATCAATGACTCGATATTTTCACTCCATGCTTACGCTTCTGTCACGCCAATATCATGAATCAACGAAAGCTTAGTTACTCGATGAGAAGACATCATGATCCGAATGTGAGCATGTCGGTCCGAATGTCACAACATCACAAAATTCCAACACCACAATGGATTTCTCGAGATTTTTCATAGTGATGATCTCAAAAGTGGCTCAAACTTATTATCACGTGGATCGGTAAAGACCTCCACCGAGTAACCAAACATGCAATGAGAAGAATCAATGACTACGAGCTTGAACAAAGTACTACATCAAGAATGCAAGAACAATTGTTAATGAAATATCTGTTTGTATTCAATTTAATTTTAGTATATGTTTGAGGTGACCTCCTTAGGGAGATTGTTAGGAATTAGAAATTCCATGTATTAAAGAGTCGGTCACCTCAAGTATATGTAATCGTTAAAGCTCGTAGTCGTAGTTATTTTAAGTTAAGTAGTATTTAGTTAAGTAACACCGTGGAGGACGAGACGGTCTTTACCACTGTATGCACGATCCATGACCGTTGTGTGGCGTTTCATGTAAGACTATAAATACTCTCTACCTCCCAAGGTAGAGAGTTGGAGCTCATATTAATATTTTCTTTCTCTCACTATAGTTCCCAACTATCTTCCTTTCTCTCACTAGAACTTTCTCTCTCTAACACACTTATACGCCTACTTTGATCATGGTTTAGAGTGTTTGTGAAATCCAATATCCTACATTCTATTTCATATTTATTTGGATGTGTGATTTATTATGACCATGGCTTGTGCACACATAACAGTGTACAACCCGTTCTTGTAATGAAAGGACCCTGTGGTATGCTTCAGTGCCACAATCCTTATAAAAGGAGCGAAAGCTTCTTACTTTTGAGTAAAACCTATCAAACCTTTCATTTTTCAAAGGTTTTACTCAAAAGAACAAGTACTTCCCCTTATGATTTTCAAAACCTCAACCGTTAATATCACTTGTTGAGGGGGAGTATTTGATTTAAAACTTTGTTCAAAAATTGTTCATAGTGGTCATCTTCCCATAAAACTCAAAATGGTCATATTTATTATCAACATTTCTTCAAAAATAACATTTATATGCCATTTTTAGGGGAAGAAATTTATGTGATAAGAAATATGTTGTGAAACTGCAAATGAAACTTTGTGCTATAGACTTAACCAACGAATTGACGAAACCTTAAACTGTTAGTAACTCGAAAAGACTTGTTCGGGACGGGTAATAATTTCAAGCTAGTTCGCTAGTGATGTAAACGTGTCTCGCAAAGGACTTGTCCAAGTAGAATGTACCATTCGAGAAACTCTTGGTAGACATGAACTTTGACGGGTTTGAAAACCTTTCGAGGATTGTTCACACCTTCAAGATAGTTATTAGAGCTAGTTGTCACCTAAAAGCTGACAATGCAACTCTTTAACTATTCAACGTAACCGTGTCTCGCGGGGGATTGTCTATCTTGAGGTGATCAATTCAAAAGTGCGAGCTCTTTCCTCACTGTGCGATTTCAGTAAAACACTTAAGCATATGTGGAGGGTATTTGCAAAGATCAAACTCTTACAGTGGTACAAAATGTTTTCATTCACAAACACTTTAAGAGATTTTCTTCAAAATTGGTTATTATGGCAATGGGTTATAAGGTGATTAAGGTTAGGAATAACAGTCCTATGATCCGCTTGAGTAGGAGGGATCTACCCAAGGACATCACAAATAGTTAGAAGTTAGAAGTCCTTAGGTATGATTATAAAAAGGAGAAAATGAGAATTGGAGAAAGAAGGAGTTGAAGAATTAAAAAGAAATGTAAAGTAAAGGGTGAAATGAAATAGCCCTCCAGTTATTCAACTTAGGGCGGACACGGGTTCAATTCATATACTCTTGGTTGTCACTTGATGCCGGTATTGAAGATTAAAAGTCGTCATGGACCCGATGGACGCATGCACTAAACCTTCTTAGCCACTCAAGTTTCTCTCAGCGAAGCTTGTTTCATTCTCACGAGGAACCCTACATAATCTATCGGCTTTCTCTTAGAGATAGGCGGTATTGAAGAAGGAGACCCTCTCCTAGTCTCCGCTCAGAAAACCAAAAGCGTACTATTGAGTCTAGAGCAACGAGATTCATCAAAAGATCTCTTACTTGACATTTCATCACTTGATGTTCAACAATAAGAACATCGCTGGTACGTTATCGAGTCCTTCATGATCTTAGCAACTGTCGAGAACATTTATGAGAGGTTCACAATTGTGATCCTCGTAATTGAATGGAAACTCTGCCGGGGTCAACATTAAAGCAGCCACGGCGGCCGAGTCACCGGTAACTCCCGTGGATTACGCTTAGTGTGTCTCAAAGCGGTCTACGATCGAGGTGATACTTGGTGTACCTCGGCGACTCATCCGAACTATAGGTGTACCGGTACATCGTGTTATCTCACTTGTGGGACTCCGGTTCGAGAACGGCCTTTGTGAGAATTAGAGTTGTGTTTTCACACTATCTTGTTAACACTCTCGAAGTTCAAACTTGTAAGTGTCGGAATCCGCTTATTACTAACCGTTTTCATGTTTTCTTCTTATAGAAGCTCGGAGCGGAATGATCATGATTCTTCACATGCTCATGCCAACATCATCACTAATGGAAGTTCTATCCAAAAGCAACACAAAAGTCGAATGATTCTTCATCAATCCAAAGAATCTACAAAGTTAAAGACTTAAAAACTTCATCAAGACTATTATCCAACGTTAAAGAGCATGTGAGCATGTTGAAGAATGACGTGGAGACACTTGAGCATGACGAGCACACGAGGCGAGACTTGATGCATACAACAACAACATACTATCACTACCATCACAAAGAACAATGATCAAAGAACAAAGTTAAAGATGACGTCAAAGCAAAGCATTTACGAAAACAATTTCTCTACACTCGGAGATTGTTCGATTCAAGGCAATTCTTCTCACAAGAAAGAAGAATGTCAGAAGACGTCAAAGCTACTATTACATTCGCACCTTAACCGTTTATATTCATTCATCACCAACACTTAGGGGGAGATTGTTGGAATCACTCCTAAACCTAAATCAAATGTTAGTGATTCATATGTAATAGTTAGCTTAATTATGGCCTTTATGTTTGTTTTAGCTTAAGCTTATATAGAAGGCCCATAAGCTTAGGCCCATGTCCATTAAGTAAAGGAAGGGAGTAGGAGTGTTGCCCTAGCTCCCCTTCCTATGAATACCTTGTAATAACCCTCACTTGAGGGTTGGTTGTTCAATTCATTTCTCTTTCACATGTGCTACGCTTAACCTTTCTTTAGTTTCTACGCATAGTGTGTTTGTGAGTTGTTCAACCGATCTCTTTTCCTCTCTATCTCTTTCTATTTTGCTTGTGTTGTAAAACTAGTGACCTAACAACACATGACTTCTAATGTATCACGAAGGAATATGAAACATATAAATCACAAGAAAATAAATAATAACAAAGATAACAAGATTATTAGTAATATTGCATTTCAATGCTAAGGATGATACAAAGGATTGGATATATGATCCCAATGTAGATTAACAACACAAAGTAAATGTCTCCATATGTGAACTTCATCATAGGGAACACAAGTGCGATGAGTGTTAAGACGATGAGCACGAGTGCGATGTAAACCATGTTGATGACGGATCTTCTTGGTTTCGGTTGAGATGAAATGAGGAGGAAGATGAAGTTTTTTTTTTTTTTTTGAGTGAGAGGAAACTTTTGAAATTGGAGGATTTGAAAAAGTGAGGGTTTGATAGAGTGGTCGACGATGGGAGTATTTATGGGGAAGGAGGAATTTTTGAAATTAGTGTTTTGTTTTATTATTGGATTAAAAGAAAACAAAACATAAGTTTTATATACCACGACTTTAGACGAGAAATAAGACACGTATGTAAGGAAAAGGCTTCCTAATGAAGCTTCATGTAAAACATGTAATTTGCACAAAAGATAATCATATAAATACCTAAATAGGTATACTTAATTATCAAGCAAAGTAAAAAGAAAATCATACCTCTAGCGCACTTAGGAATGTCTTTACAAATGACACAGCAAATGTCACTTAGACTATTCCCGCTCCTTTGCGTTTAAGATACTTTCTTAAGGAAGGTATTCTTGTTACCAAGTGACTCCTAAAGCTTGGTGGGTATGAGCTTTGACTAATCAATATGACAAAGAAGATTAGTGCAGTTAAATAAAAAAAAAATAGGAAAAATGTTGTTATCAAATCAACATCCAAACATATAGTTTTAAAAGACATGGTGTTTGTTTTTATGAAAAACCTTATTTGTAGTTTTCAATTAACCATGGATCGTATCAAGTTTTTAAAGTACAATATACTTCAAGAAACTTGGTAACGAAGCTCTGATGCCAATTGTGGAAAACTAGAATGGGGGGTTGAATAGTTTTGCCAATTAAAACTTCCTTTTAAACTATTTAGATTGACTTATGTCAATCTATTTGGATGTGTGTGTTGGATGTTGATAAACAAGCATATAAAGGTAAGTAATGAAAAGATAAGAGTAGGAAGCACAAAACCACAACGCAAGTATTTATAGTGGTTCGGCTACAAGGACACCTTCATTGCCCTACTCCACTCCCCGAGTCACCTACTCGAGAGTTTGTAATCACTACACTAATCTCCTTATGGCGGAGAAGCCTTCACAACGTCGCCTACCCTTTTTCCAGTGCTAGGCTAACCACCGGGTTCTTTCACACCAAGGTGAACCAAACCTACACAACGTCGCCTACCATTTATAAGGTACTAGGCTAAGTACCTAGTTCTTTCACTCTAAGGTAAACTACACCTTCACAACGTCGCCTACCCTTTATTAGGTACTAGGCTAAGCACCTAGTTTCATTGCAATGGAGGAACTACTACCACACTACACCAACGACTAATCCCAAAGGAGATCTACTCCTTTACAACATCATTAAGGATATCAATATCCTTGGATCTAATACTAGTCTATCTTGTACATCGAAACACACCATATCGAATGTACATCTAAGGCACCTTTCACTAATGCCTTTGACTAGATCTACAAGACACCTTTCACTAATGTCTTGTGTCTTCACTTCTAAGCACCTTTCACTAATGCTTCTTTGTCTTGACTTCTAAGCACCTTTCACTAATGCTTCTTTGACTTGACTTCTAAGCACCTAGCACAAGTGCTTTATCTTATAGACGATAGATACCCTTCACTAATATCTTCGTCTTGACACTTGAGACATCTTTCACTAATGTCTTCAGCACTACACTTCTTTGAAGAAAGAAAGGAATCATCAACAAGAATACTTTAGTAGCCTTGATGATGAGGAAGCATGGCAACTCATGGACTTGAGCTTGTTCGACTTCAAAGGTGGTGATCTTGCCTTTAAGAGGAACCTAAAGATCACACAAAACAAAACTACAAACATAGATCTCTTGGATATGAGGTTAGTGAGTTTTCAACTCGGGAGAAAGTGTGTTAGAAAGGGTGAGAAATAATGAAGAAATGGCTCACTATTTATAGAGGAAAATCCCTCGTTCCCGGATCCCACGGATCCCTACCACAAGGGATCCGGCTAGCACAAAGCTAGGGATCCGTGGAACTCCTCTTGCCCATGGGTATTTTGGTTATGGGTCATGGGTCATGGGTTGAACCATGGATCTTTGGCTAGATACAATGTATCTTTGAGTGCAATGCACTTAGTCACTTGGGTATGGGTTGATCCATGGGTTATGGATATTATCCATGTATGATATAAGCATGATGTCATGCAATGGGTTATGGGTCAAGATCCATGGGTTATGGGCTTTGGGTTGTACCCAACTACATTCAATGTATTTTCCCAATGGGTTGTGATACTTAAGTTTCTACCCATTTATGTTACCCAATATACTACATACTAGTTATGTGTATATTTTACCCAAATATGTAAACACTAGTTGTTGTACATATGTATTACTAAATCATAAAATCACTTATACTTGTTTTAGTGTTTTATGTGAAAATGTGAATATGTTAGAAAGTATTAGTTCAAACCATTTACGTATTTTATTTGTTTCGTTAACATGATTTTACGTTTTTTATCGACAAAACATTAGAAGATCGTAAAATATAAATAAACGTTTTTACGGTTTATTTGTATTAACACACTTGTCAATAAAATGATGGAGTCTTTGAATAAAACATACATAGCCTCATTCTTCATTCCCGAATCAGCCACAAATTTGGCACCATTTGATGATCCATCAAACAATAATGACAAACGAAATAAAAAGAAACTTGCTCAAGTCAAAAATTAGACTATGAAAATTGTGTTTTTAATTTCTCCTATAGCTGTCTCTGTACTTGCAAATTCTATCTCTTGTGTAACCACCGATAAATTTCCACTTGTAGGATATTCTAACTAAAGAATACTTATCCATTTTTCACGTCTAATTTTTTTTTAAAACGTTATCTGCTTATCTAATCACAACAACTAACTAATATGACGTAACTCGCATTCTTAATAAATGTACACACCAACACCAGAATGTCTTAAGTTCATTCCTTATACGTCAAGTATAAAAGTTTTCAGCTTTTATTTACCACTTTACGTTATTTCGTAAATGTACGCTTATTAAACATTCAAACTAGACGTTTTCTATCTATTGGAGTTTTCATAAAACCAAAATTTATTATACCTACGATTTTACGAAACTAAATCATAAATACTAAAGTACAACATTTTATACCTAGAGTACAAGTCATTAAAGCACGGAACTTAGCTATACTTTAATTTCCGTTACAAGCCCTAATATACAACTCTATGATTTTATGTGCATGATATTCAAAATACTAATGTACAAGTCTTTCAAGCACATGTACAAGTTTTTAATGCATACAAGCTTAATACTTATATAAATCATATTATAAACCTCAATGTACCTATTTTTAAGCACAAGGTACAACACTACAATGCACAAGCCTTTAAATTTAATTTTCTTATAATTCACAAGTCTAAGGTACAACTCTCCAATGCTTGTGGTACATCTATCTTATGCATGTATATTAAATATGTCATTTACTTAAGCTAAACTAACCTTAACTTGTTTCTAATTTAACTAAACTATAATTATGATATATAAGAACACAATTAAGCCACATCAACTCCTCTTCTTCTTCCTTTGGCCAAAAATTGCGACACCTAGCCTCATTTCAAGCCACTTGAACCAAACTTAAATCTTATGGCTATAAAATCGAACACATGGTGTTTTCCTTCTAAACCATTCAAATCCCATGGTAACCTAAGTAGACACATCACCTTGTATTCAAGAATGTCTAGCTAAGCATATGTGGTTCATTCTAAAACCATTCGATCCACATGGTTAGTGAATGAACACATCATCATGTTTTTCTACCCTTGGTCTATAAATACCAACCTCCTTCCATTCATTTCTTCTCATCCCTCCCTTGCTAAGCCTAAAACACACAATCACACTCCCACATTCTGAGGTACAAGGTCTAAGAAGAAGGATAAAAGCTTAGGTGCAAAGCTTTGAAGCCTCGTTTCCATTTAGAAGTCTCATTGAGCATTTTGCTACCAAATCAAGTACTATAGAGTTGTAAGTCTTTTAAACTCATTTCAATTTCTTTAATACTCCTAATATCAAGTGCCTACTGTTAAAAGGATTTTATAAGGAAAAAGTAGAAATTTGAATCACCTAAAACGGTCACACGAGTCAAAAGATATGGTTTAACAAAGTTTACAAAAAGTCATCAAAACTTTCGTGATGAATGGTCGGGCACGCAATTCGAGGCATTTCTGGTCCGTTTCATCAAAAAGTTAAAGCACGAATGTTTTCCGGAACAACATTTTCTTCAAAAACTTGGGTGTACGGGTCCAGAAAACGCATAACGAATTCAAATTTTAATAAAAATCCCAACAGTTGTATTGATTTTATAAAAACCAAACGCCCCTACTTGCGCCCCATTTTTCTACATTGGGTTAAAGGTATTAGGGCTAACCAAAGTACCTTTGTAAACACCACCTAGGACACTCTAAAACGCCCCCTAACCTGGTTTAAAAGCCTAGGTTTCATGCATAAAAACGGCACTCCTTTAGGGCCATATGTCCTAAAAACTAAAAGCCTTATACATCTGGTCCTTGGGGAAAACTTAGGATTTTTGATAAATTTGATTTTGAACTACCCTAGAAACATTGAAAATGAGTTAAACAACATGTCACAAGGTTGCATGCAAAAGATATAAAGTTTTATGGTTTGAAAACGAGAATTTCAATTTGTCAAAATTAGCCTAAGTAGCCCTTTCTATAATTAATATCTTGCTAATTAAAAGGTTTTAAAGTATGAGAGTTACACTGTTTTAAAGAGCTCACTGCAAGGATTTTAAAGCCCCAATAACGTCTTTAAAAGCTCTTATAGTATCTTTTATAATTAACCAAAAAGAAGGTGACTCGCGGAGATTTTCATAAAAAGACCTTGCATGCACTTTTCAAAATTTGAGTCATAGGAGTTATAGAATGTTAGATAATGACTTAAAAAGAGTTAATTAACATATTACAATGTCTCTAGGTGACACCGTAAAAGTTAATGGGTTAAAAATGAAATTTCCTTAAACCGCGTCGTGGCCAAGTGGCCATGTTCACGGAGTTGGTTCTCTCTAACCAAATATAACTAAAATATGAGACCTATACCATCTTGAAGAGCTTACAACAAAGTGTTTAAAGGATCAATTGCGTCGTAAAAATATTGGCTTTCCTCATGTAGAATTTGTCCTCATTTGGGCCTGTTATCGCCAAAACCAACACTTTTCACATAAGGCACCTAACCCCCCTACTTTGGGAAATCATTGCGAGCAAACCATAAGAGCTTAAGACTTATAGTTTGAACCATTAGAAATACTACCGGACAAGCTCTTGAAGGGATCAAGAACGTAGTAAAAACCTTTTAAGTCCTCGCTTTTATTTACCCGAACTTTTGTCAATTTAGGCCTAAAACAAGTGAATTTATCTTATAAAATTAGAAGTATAAAAATTGTAATTTTTGAAAGATAAAGTTTTCTTGGACTAAAAATGTAATTTCTTCAAAGTTAATTATACAAGGGCTGATTTTGTCAATAACCCATAGTTGGGGTTTAAAGTGTCATTTTTGAAAGTGCAAGGGTAAAAACTGTAAATATTTAAAATTGTAAATTATAACATTTTGGAAACATAAAATATTTAACAAATTGGGTTTCGATAAAATTTAATATCCATCATCCGAGCCATAAAAATAAGTATGATAAGTATTACTAATATTTGAAGAGACTTCATGTTTACCCAACTATCGATAAAGCATTATCATCGCATAAACTTGAATTCGAATACTAAAAACATGACATACTAACTCAGGTCACGTGTCGGAGCAGTTTATTCACATTACTTAATTTGTTTTCCATCCAGACTACGGTATCATCAAGGTGAGTCATAGCCCCTCTTTTTCTTGTTTTGAACATTTTGGGGGAGATACATGCTCAAATATTGCTTGATATTTTTACATTTATTTTAAACTTTTACATATTACCATGAGTCATAGCCCCTCTTTTCCTTATTTTGAACGTTTTGGGGGAGATACATGCTCAAATATTGCTTGATATGTTTACATTTATTTTAAACTCTTACGAATTACCATGAGTTCATGGCCCCTACCTTTAGTTGTTTTTAAACTGTTTTGGGGGAGATACATACTCAATTACCTATTTTTACTTTTACATACTACTATGAGTTCATAATCACACTTTATACGCTTTGCTACAAACACGAACACAAGTACTATCTGTATGCGATCCTAATTGTTATTGCCTAAGTTATACATCATTGCCACTAAAGTCCCTCATATCATGAACCATTAATCACTTGAGTGAACACGAATATAGTGAATAGATCTATTGGCGTTGGCGCCCCATTTGTGTTAGCGGATAGGTAACCAAATGCACTTTATTGAGAATACTATGAGAATGGCAAACTCCTACCGGAGGGAATTGTTGCTCACATCATTATTATGATGTTTGTAACTTACGTCATTATTATGACGCGTTAGGTGCTAAGGTTTGCGTTCATGAGACTTAAGGCAATAAATATTGTGTTGCGTTGATACAAATCGCAACTCATCGAATTTATGGGTGCAACAACGTGGCCCAACCTTGAAACTTGTGTTCAACTGATTACTAAATAAATGACAATTGGTGCATAACAACGTAGCTCACTACTTATTTTATTGATATTTGTATTTATTACAATAATCGCTCAAACTCGAAACTATTGAACTCAAATGTTTTAATCATAAACTCTATGAACTCACCAACCTTTGTGTTCACACTTTTTAGCATGTTTATCTCAGGTTCATAATTTACGAGGATGGCACGGAAGGCACGAATACTCAAGAAGGCTATATTATCATTCGAAAACTTATTTAATAAATTGTAAAACCACTGGGACCTCATTTTGTAAACTTTGATATTTATATAAATCGAATGATAAATCTTTTAAAACGACACAATTAGAGTTCGTTTTCTATTATTATAACTGTTGAGCCATGAAGTAACACCCAGCTTGAATTCCGCTGCGTATCACGAAATTGCGGGTGTTACATCTTGAAATACATTTCTTTAGTTTCCTATGTATTTTTTATGTGCTTAAATCAAGCTTGATCTCATTTGATTGCCAATAAGCTATTTTCACATGCTCTCTTTACTATGCTAGACTTGTATCCATGTATTCTTGGTCTAGGAAACATATGTCTAGAAATTTGATAAGTGAGCAAAGACTTTATGAACCCACTGTGAATAAAACTATCTCACAAGCCGGATTCCTTCAATATAACTAGCCGGATTCCTTTTGTAAAGGATTCGGTGGATCCGGGCAGTCTGTGATGTGGTTGGTACCTATATGCATCTTGTTCACCTTCCAGACCTTGTTAGATTAGTTGCTTATGCTCTATGAGTTTCACTTGAGCTATTGATAAGGTTTTAAAAGGTACCTTTTTGAGGGGTCGTTTAAGCCCTTATTTGATCACTTTTGTATCCGTTATTGCTTAATATCATTCCGTTTCACTTTTTAGGTCTCTTGAAGGCAAAATGTTGGAATGGCACTTATTTGGACGAAAAGGCACGAATATCTGAAGAAAATGGCCAAAGTCGAATCGAGACACTCAAAGTCTTGAAAACACAAGGCGGCGGCCATCGCTAAGCGACGCCGTCGGAGGATTTTGTGACGGGACGAAGCCAAAACTCCTATTTTCAAGTGGCGATGTCAAGTTATAAAAGAGTAGGCCGTCGCAACTCGCACGGCCTAGATGCAATCAGACGGCGTCAAAAGGCGAAGAGGACGGCGTCACACGCATAAGGTGACGCCATCGCAAGTCTAACGTGGCCAAGACGAAACCCTAATGAGCGGCGACACGACGGCGTCACAAAACATAAGGTGACGCCGCATTTGTAATCTTATATATAGAATCCGAATTTTTCAAGATTAGGGTGTAGTCTTTTGGAGTAAAAGCCTAAACCGAACCAAGGCTGTCTTGTACAAGATTTTAGGGTTCCAAACCCTATCTTACACCAAGATAAGTGTTTTACTTCATTAATACAATTATGACTTTGATTATTTGTGTGTATGCTTGCATGTTCTCCATGTCCAGCTAATTTACTTGTGTGTTTGCTTAGGAATATGAAACTTAATTATTGAATATTGATTGGTTGTCTCTTATCTTAGTTGATAAATGATCTAGTAATGCGATAGGTCATTCGTTGTGTACTTAATGCTTGCTTAAATCTTTGTGAACCTTAGAATATGACTCCTTGAGTAGTTGTAAGCTAAACCATCCAAAGAGTGCCTTAGAGTAAGAGTTTATTATCCCTAGTGGGTTTTGTAGACGAGACCCTTTGGTAAGTTCAAAGAGTTAGGGAGAAACGCATACCCTGCAACCTTAGACGCACAACGCAACTAAGAATAAGGAAGTGACAATTCAACCACCAATAGGAGATAATTAAGGAGTAGTAAAACCTAAGTAAACACATCTTTAAACTATCATACGAGCACACAATAAGTAGACATAGACTACATACACCTTAGATTAGATAATTAGATAAGTAGAGCAATCGGTAGCAATACCAAACCCCCCAAATTCAAACCCCGAGATTCGTACCTTTCCTTTCCTTAAAAATATAAAAGATAAAAATAATCTTCCTCAACCCCAACCTTAGCGTAGTAACTTCTCACTAGCATTCCTATTCCCCAGAGAACGATATCAATACGTGGCTTACCCTAATACTACACTACAACGATTAGGTTCACCGCCTAGGTGTTGAAAAACTTACTCGACGAAAGGAAGTTCCTTTGACCCCAAACGACGTGTGGCGTTATCATTATCCTTAGCCTTAGTAGATCCCACATTCTCTCATAGATGAATAAGGATCATGTTGAAGATGTTTTTCATTTTTCATTTCTCTAATACTCACCATTTTTTCGCTCCTATGTCTGCACCTTCTTCCTCTCATCTTAATCCACTTATTCTCATATTTCTTTTATTTTACTCATTTTAATCTTAAAATGCTCTAAGATCAAGTTTTTCATTTTTCATAATTTTTGAGAATTCTCTTTTTTTTTTACTGACCACTCTCTGATCTCTATCTCCATTAGCCACCTTCTAAACCAACTAGTTTCACTGTTGATCATTGATTGATCCTTCTTGAGTCTCATATCTCCATAAAAATCATCATTGAGTATCTTCCCATCATTATATTGAGCACTCTGAATATCTTACACTTAAGAAACCTCATTTCAATCTTAAAACCAACCTACACAAGCTATAACTCTTAAATGCTTAACCTTTCTCCTTTCTTTCTTGCTCTATCAGCCAGATCACTTGGCTAGAGCTATCCGGATCCCTTTTGAGAAGGATCCGGTGGATCCGGGCATATAGAGACAAGTTTTTATACTAATTATAATTTAAAAACCTCTCTTGTTCACTCCAACATTCCACATTACATTTAATAACTCTCTTAGAAGAGTGTACTTCAGTAGTTGACCTTAGTGCATGCAAATGATTGTAATTTGAAGGATTTTAGTGGCTTAGGCTTAAATTTCCTTACTTGATTTATCCGTATTTAAACCACTTGTGTTTATGCTTCTAATTCACACCTCAAACACCTTCTTCTCAGTAACAAAACCTCATCTTTAACCTCACTTCTCAACATGACTATAGCACCAAGTGCAAGATCATCCACCAAAAGCCCTCCAAGAAAAACCGCACGTATTGTGTATGAAATATCCTCAATCGAATCCTCACCCGTCAAAACACCATCAACTAGGACACACCTTTCCAACTCTACCCAAACACCTCCATCTATTGAACCACCACAACTTGCTTCCACCAAAACAACATCACCACAACTTGCTTCTCTTAAACCACCACCATCATCTAGTAAACCAAACACTCCTATTTCAACTCAACCAATGCAAACCTCACCTCTTCAACCTCAACTTCTCTCATTTACCACACCTTCTAACTCTCCACATTCATTCTTGGATACCTTGGAGAACTTACCTACTAGTCCTTCTAATCCACCACCATTGCCTACATTCTCATCTATTGAGAAAATAACTACTCAACAACCTTCTCAACATAACATAGGTGGTGACATCAACATGCCACAACCATTAGCACACATATCTCATCCACCCTCAAATGGCCTATTTTGGGTTATGAGAAGATTTCAACCACCACAACCTAACCTTATGGATGTTGACACATCTTTGCCTCCTCCACCCACACATATGCCTCCACAATCTTCAGTTGTGCATCCACAACCTTCTACATCAAACATACTTCCACAACCTTTCCTCTTAGGTCCACACAAACCATCATCACCTCAACCCAAAGTTTTAAAAATCACTCCTAAAGGCGCGCCTAGGGGTGGAAACGAGTCGAGCCGCTCGTAAAAAGCTCGGGATCAGATCGGTAAAAAGCTCGAACGAGCCAAGCCTAAACGAGCTCGAGCCCGAGCTCGAGCCTAAGTTTGGGCTCATGTAATAATCGAGCTCGAGCCCAAGCTCTATACAAAGGCTCGTTTAGGCTCATGAGCCTAAACGAGCCCTATACGATATATATTTTCTATCGTTATAACCAGTGTTAACGAGCTCGAGCCTTGTGTTGACAAGCGAAGCTTTGTGTTAACGAGCCGAGCTCGAGCTTGTGAAAATTTCATGAGCCGAGCTCGAGCTCAAAATGTGAGGCTCGAAGCGAGCTCGAGCTCGAGCTTTCTATATATAAACGAGCCGAGCTCGAGCTCTGGCAGGCTCGGCTCGGCTCGTTTTCACCCCTAGGCGCGCCTAGGCGCTAAGGCGCACAAGGCTCTAGCATTTGGGCCATTTTTAGATCGAGGGTCATGACGTGTATGAATCCCACAAAAAGCGCAGCGCCTTAGGGCTTTTTGCGCCTTTGCCTTGGGGCTTTTTGACTTAGGAGATGTAACGGGTTTTTGGGTTTTTTTCTATGTATTAATATAAGATACGTTGGCCTTATGAGTTTTATTCACGGGCCTTTTAACTCATAGGGTAAGTATTTTTATGATTTGTAAATTTGAACTAATTCTATGATTATTTTATTGGTTGAAATTTTCTTTAAAAAGCCATTTTGTTTCATTAAGTATTTTCTTTATGACATATTATCATGAAAATGTGGCATTATACCTTGAATATTAATACGTTGCTTGTTTGATAGTTTAGGTTAAATTGTGAGCTTTGTTAGATGTAAGTCTGCAATTGTAGGACACAAGCATATTTAGTCTGATATGGATTTTAATCTTTATATAGGTCATCGAGCTAAAGAGCTGATCCGTTTGAGAAGTGACAACCGATCCATTTTAATCTTTATAACGGCAATATGTGTCATGTATTAAGTATTTAAATGTTATTTTGTGTTATTTAAGCTACATAAATAGTCACATATTTTATAAAACACTTAAAGTATTTAGTGTGCCTCATATTCATGAATCTCGTGCCTTGGAATGTGCCTCGCCTCGAGGCTCTTTGCCCCCCTTTGCGCCTTAGTGCGTGATTCGCTCCCAGACGGTCAAGTTTTCTCACTCAAGCCGGCCACTTGTGAATGGCCGACCGTAACAAACTTAAAACAGTCTGGAAACGAATGCAATGAAGATCGAGATTATAGTGTTTCCCGGTCGTTATGTCCCGGTGAGCTATGCGAAGAATCACCAAACGAATAGTGATCGAGAGATTTGAGCGGAAAAGATTTGATTTATTATAACTAAGGAAAAAGGACATAAATTACAAAGGCTTAAATGCAAATTAAAGAAAATTAAAAGATAAAATATATTAAATAAACGCTATCACTATTTGCAAAATGATGTTTTTGATTTTTCTTTTATAAACCGAATTAAAACTACGCGACGTCTAAAAGAAAATGTGAAACTAAAGCGTTATTAATCCTAAAATATGAAATGATATTTTACAATCCTAATGATAAAAGAAAATTTTAGAAAAGAAAATTATTTTAAAACTATTTATCTAATTATTATTAATTAAAACTATTTTAACTATTTAATAATACCCTAAAATACAAGAAAATATGAAATAAAGCTAGAAAAATAAAATTATGACTTGGAAAAATCTAAAATAACAAAGAGAATTTTCAAAACTATTTTTGTATTTTTCTCGATTATTTTCTATTTTCTATGAATTAAAAACTATTTAAAACTACTTAAATTACTTAAAATACAAATTTAACTAAGAAAAATCTGGGAAAATATTTTTTGACTTTTATATTTATCTTAACTTAAGAAAAATGAAAATTATTTTTTGAAACTTTTCTTAATTAATTGTATTAAATGCTATTTAAAAAGGATTAAAAACTGATTTTAATTAAGAAAAATAGTAAACCGACCTAGAAAAATCTGAAAAATTCAAGAAAAGTCTAAAATAATGTTAAGAATCTAGGAAAAATAGAAAAATAGTAACTTGTGTGCAAGAATATGGGACTGCAATCTCAAGTGCTTATAAATAAGCACTTATAATAAGCCAACAACCACAAACAAGCACCAAACTGTTATAGAAGCTGTAATATGCTAAAACAACTCAAAAGCAACTTATAACAACTATCTTAAAATACTTGAGTGCAAACTGCTAAGACTTGATGTTTTGATTCCAAGTGCTAAAAACAGTTTTGAAGGGCTACTTTAAGCTTAAGCACAAGACACACTATAAGCTAAAAATGAAAACCAAGAGCTGGATCCTAAGCTAGACCTGGGTAGCTATGCCTAAACCAAATATGAGCCTGGAAGAGCTCGATGAGCTAGGTACAAGCTTGGCACAAAACACATGCACACTCGATTATCTTGAGTGTGACAGGCAATTAAGCCCATTTTGACAAGCACTTTAGGAGCTTATAAAAATTAACAAAAATTAGCAAAAATCATATTCGGAAATTAGACCGGTGAAGTTCTTAAACCCACAATTTCATTGGATTTGGCTCATAAATGAATCCAAGAAAAATCATCTTGGATAGGCTCAAAACTGATTTTTTCACTAATTTGACTTTTGACAGATATAAGAAGTTGACTAATTTGAGATTTGAACTCAATTTGTAGAGTGATTATGATATTAAATGATGAAATAGACCTAATGCAATCTAACTCTATGTATTACAAACCTAAAACAAGCTTTTGATTTCTAAAAATCCTAACAGTGAAGCAGTTAAGACAGTTGAGGTGCAATTTTGACTTTCACTGACTTGATACACAAATGAGTGACTTAAATGACCCTAATGTGTCTAAAGGAGGCTGAGTAAACTGAATTTAACCACTTTTAAGCACTGCAAATCCAAAAATCAGCTTAAACCAAACATCGCTTATAATAAGCGATTTGCAAATTATACTAACCTAACTCTTGATCTAGCACTGTATTTTTAACTAAAAGCGAGTTAAGGAATCTTGATTACCACTAAATGAACTAGTTTGAGCTATTTATAACCACAAATGCAAGTACAAAGACAATTTGCAAACTGAAATGAAAATGAAAATGGATGAGATATCACAAGAGCCCGATTTGTTTACAAAGCTAAAACCGAACCAATCTACTCTAACCTAGTCTATTTCACCCCATCCAATGCTCGCATCACCCAAATTCATCACCATTCCATTTTAGCTCAGTTTGACTTTTGTTGACCATAAATGAAAATTGCTTGAAACTTGATTGCAAGCTTATAAAAGCTATAATAAGCTTAAACAAGCTTATTTGGAATAAGATAGAGTTACTAGGAGCATTGGTTCTAAGACTTTGAAACCGAATTTCTCAACAAGAGTATAAAACTTGGAATCATAAGAGAACTTTGAATTAATACTTAAAAGCAGATAATATTGATAAAACACTTTGAGTTTAATACATAGAACCAAGATATTACAACTTTTAAGTTAAATTAAGACATTTATAAAAAGCGACATAAGGAAATTTTAAACTAAAATCTACTCTCTTCTTCTTGCATTTCTTCCTCTTTATACACCAACTCTTCTTCTCTCCTCTTTCGAGCAAATCCCACTAATATTTAGGACCATTGGATGACTAGGAAAGATATTGGCCATTGATCATGTTTTGGCGGAAATGGTTTTTAACAATTTGGAGAGATTGAGTGCTAGAGGGGAGGCATTAAATGTATCTTGGCTTGGTGTGAGGTGGAGGGTAGGAGTAGGAGATGATGGGGTTGGAGTATTGCGGGGATGTGTTGCGGGGTGATGATGAGAAGGGAACACCCGTGAGCGGGTTTATTATTTTAAAACTTGGGCGGGTTTGATTATTTAAACCGGGTAAAAGGTTGGGTTGGATGGGTAACGGGTTGGACGTGGGTGGGATATTGGATTGGGCTTGGTATTTAAGGATCCGGTTTGGTTAAGCTTATAAAACACAAGGACCAACTTTGTAATTCACCCAAACTAGAGGGACCAAATCTGCACTTTTCCAAAGTTAATCAAGGATCATTTTTTTTGACAAGTTAAATTTACCCAAGGACCAAAATAATAATTTTCCAAATTAAAAATGTCCCGGTAATTTTTGACAATCTTTGAAACTTGAGGACTAAACTTGTAAATTCTCAAACTTTTGATATTTTTCACCAAAGGACTAATTTTGACAACTTATGATTTTAAAAGGACCTTTGGTGATTTTTCTTTAAATTAAGTGCTCGGGGACTATTTCGACAATTTTGAAACTTGGGGATAAGCGCCAATTATGCAAACTTAGCTCATTTTTCATCCGATTTTGAACATTTTGCATCCGAAACATATAAAATGCAATTTTGAGATATTTTCGATATTTTGATGCATTTCGAGCATTTTTAAGTGTTTTCATTCAGATTGACCCAAAATGATGAGTATTTACACACTCATCAATCCCCACACTAAACTATTGCTAGTCCCTAGCAATCTTTTGAGAAAACTTAATGGATTTGAATCTCTTTACCAAAAGCCATTACTCGGAGTAGCCAAATGTTTCGATTCAAGTAAGAACCATGGTACACCGATAACCATGTGATTTTGAGCAAACCACCGCCTTCCAATGGTTTGATTTGTCTTTACTAGAAGCCGTTTGCTTACGGACTAGCCAACTCTTAGATAAATTATCAATATTATCTTTGGTGGTGATTACCAATTATGGTTTTCCAACGCCTTTACCACAAGCCATAAACTTGCGGGCTAGCCAACTCTTCACTAATTAAAGATATGGTGACTGAATACAATACAATTTTGGGCAAATTGCAAGCCGTCAACGGATTTGAGATATCTTTACCAAGAGCCGTTTGCTCTGGATTAGCCAATCCTTTAGTTTATTAGACAAAGCGGATCGATAACCAAATGAGTGAGTGCAAAACACTTACTCCAAAAAAAAATTTTGGCCAAAATGGGGAATAGGCGGTATAATTACATGATAAAATTCGTGAGAATTCCCCACACTTAGAAATGAATATTGCCCTCAATATTCAAAGTACCTGCGGTTATGCGAAACAAAGAACGAAAAGGAAATACTACGGCCATTATTTAGAAAGATTTTTTTTTTTTTTTTTTTTTTTTGATAAACTTATATACAACAATGGGGCAACTCCCCACACTAGGGTGGTACACACGGTGAAAACCCATGTTTAGCTCTGTTTTTGATTATCGAGTCGCTAGCTTGACTCGACCCAATTCATTGGTTCATGGGAAGCAAAGTGGAAGAAACAATCTCCATCGGACTTTCATTCAAGATGTTTGGACAAACATTTGAAGCGTGAAAGATCCACACCGATGAGATATAGAGAACCGGCTCAAAATGATAAATGAAAATGCGGGGTCAAGATAGTGTCTTCATTCCCGAAGGAGTGAAGATGAAGAGAATCACAAGATATTTGAGGAAAGGAAGAAAGATTTTGATAACAATCAAGATCCATTCTTCATCCTCAAATGTAGACATATCGGGAGGAAGGGTGAGGTAGTATCATTAATAAGCAAACTCGTATGATAGAGTACACCTTCCTCCGAGCCAATATCATCCTCAAGATCAAAATAGAAATGATCATGTTCGGAGGAGATATGTCATGAGAGAGTTCACGGAGAACTCTTCATGAAAAGAATCATTCACATGAAGTGAAATTGTGAACTCTTGTTCCATTGTGGGCTCATCACAATCCTCGTCAAAGATTGGATTGTTAGAAATCCAAGTGAATTGATTCAATTCAAATAGAGGATTGGTGAAAGTAGCTTTAAATGCTTGGGAACAAGGTGATTAACATTCTCTATTGGATTTGTTAGGATAAGAAGTGAGTGGCGATCATTATAAAGGAGACTTTCAATTTCTCCTAGGTCGGCTTGAAATCAAAGAGATCATCATCACTTTCCGATGAAAGTGGATTGATGTGAGCGAGTTCATCGGTGAACTCCTCAAGAAGAGGATCGGATGTGGGAGTGATGCCTCAACATACTCGATGTTTCCATAGGAAGCACAATCGTCGCTAAGATCGGAGAAAGTTTCAAAATGACCTTTTGAACACTCGAGAGAAAGAGAATCACACATATGATCGAAGTTCCTGTGACTCTCGGGATTGGGAAAGGTCCTCAACACTAGACTTTATGAATTCGTCCGATTCCTTTTCGTGAACAGTGTCAAGATGCTCGTCCCTCATGTTCGAGAGTGAGTGGGAGCTTTGGGTGTGATAGCGAGTTGTTTGAGATGGAATCTCAATGCTTTGGGATATCAACCGACCGAGGAGTTGAGAAATATTATCTTTAAAAGGATAAAACTCTCCTCGTCATCGTCATATAGAGCGCCTTAAGAAATTGGGAACGCCTTAGAGCCGCATGCTCTAGGACTAAAAATTCTTCCCTAGATTTACGGGCCTCTCGTTCTTGACTAGCAATTCTCCCATGGTCTTTTCACCACTCACTTGATTCTTAAAGTTACTAATCATATCATCAAGTGTTTTCATTGCGGTTTCAAAATTTTGGGAGATTTCTTGAGACAACGGCTCGGTGGAGTTTGAACCGTATGGTCTTTGTGGAGGTTGGAAATTGTCAAACTGTAAGAGTCATGATTGTTACAAGGAAATGGATTCCTATTTGACAATCGAGTGAGTGGGGACCTCCAGTTCTCACAACAAGAAAGCTGTTGAGTCTGGATTGGTGAATTATATGGATATTGGTTATAACCAAAGTTACGAGCATCACTGGAAAGCTGTTCATAGACAAACATGTTTCCGGATTGACACTCAAATCCTTGGTGAGGACCTCCACAAAATTCACGAGAGATATGTTGATTATCTAAAGATAAGTCGGCCGTGGTGGGTAATTGGAAAAGTTTGAGGGTCGTTAAATGAGTTCGGATTAGGATCATAATCAAATGAATTCCTCGAACCACAAAACAAACAACTCCGTTATGAATATCATTACCACATTGTGCACACGTACACCAACGACGGGGTGAACCAAAGAGAGGCTCACCACAACCGACACAAGGAATAAGCGATTTCATTTGATAGTTATGAGAAGGAATCGGTTTATTCAAAGAATCAACAAAACCAACATGGTGATCGAATGACTATCAAGTCTCGAAGAACATTTTGAAAAATCCGGAGGTGGGACAAGTGGTGTGCTCGAGAGCTAGCAATTTCCACCATTTACATTATGGTCTCGGTTTTGGTTCTTGAGAAGCGTGAAGATTAGGCAAGTCATTCTTGCTAGTCACCGGTCTAAATTCGCATGTTTGCTTTTAACCGTAAATCGTGAAAGTTTAGGATCAATTCTAGACGGCTTAGGAGCATTGAGGGTTTAGATCTTTGGATAACCGTAGGTTGGACGTATTAGCACCTCCATTATCAAAGGAAGTACCGGTCCTTTGTCACCCGGTTTCTCGTTCCATTTCCTACGCAGAATTAATGGATCATCACGAACAACACAATTCTTGACATTTGTGATAAAGTATGACGTTTTTCAAATTCGTCCCGAATTCGTCGTAGTCGAGAGATTCCATGAGAAGAGGTTAGAATCAAATGGATGAGGGTAAAGGGATAAAGAATCAAAAAGGGTAAGAGGGTTAAGATGAATATTTTTGGTATTTTTGAAAACATTTTGCAAAAACAAAGAATGAAAATCTTTTGGGTTTTTGATTTTATAAGAAAATATAAATACATACAGATGGTATAAAAAGGAGTGAATATTCAAATCACTAATCGCTAAACGGAAGATAATCAAGACTGACTCCCTGCAGCGGCGCCAAAATTTGATTCGCTCCCAGACGGTCAAGTTTTCTCACTCAAGCCGGCCGGTTGTGAATGGCCGACCATAACAAACTTAAAACGATGCGGAAGCGAATGCAATGAAGATCGGAGAGTATAGTGTTTCCCGGTCGTTATGTCCCGGTGAGCTATGCGAAGAATCACCAAACGAATAGTGATCGAGATTTGAACGGAAAAGAGTTGATTTATTATAACTAAGGAAAAGGACATAAATTACAAAGGCTTAAATGCAAATTAAAGAAAATTAAAAGATAAAATATATTAAATAAACGCTATCACTATTTGCAAAATGATGTTTTGATTTTTTTCTTTTATAAAACCGAATTAAAAACTACGCGACGCACAAAAGAAAATGTGAAACTAAAGCGGTATTAATCCTAAAAATATGAAATGATATTTTACAATCCTAATGATAAAAGAAAATTTTTAGAAAAAGAAAATTATTTTTAAAACTATTTGTCTAATTATTATTAATTAAAACTATTTTAACTATTTAATAATACCCTAAAATACAAGAAAATATGAAATAAAGCTAGAAAAATAAAATTATGACTTGGAAAATCTAAAATAACAAAGAGAATTTTCAAAACTATTTTTGTATTTTTTCGATTATTTTCTATTTTCTATGAATTAAAACTATTTAAAACTACTTAAATTACTTAAAAATACAAATTTAACTAAGAAAAATCTGGGAAAATTTTTTTTTTGACTTTTATATTTATATTAACTTAAGAAAAATGAAAATTATTTTTTGAAACTTTTCTTAATTAATTGTATTAAATGCTATTTAAAAGGATTAAAAGCGATTTTAATTAAGAAAATAGTAAAGCTGACCTAGAAAAATCGAAAAATTCAAGAAAAGTCTAAAATAATGTTAAGAATCTAGGAAAATAGAAAAACAGTAACTTGTGTGCAAGAATATGGGATCGCAATCTCAAGTGCTTATAAATAAGCACTTATAATAAGCCAACAACCACAAACAAGCACCAAACTGTTATAGAAGCGTAATATGCTAAAAGAACTCAAAAGCAACTTATAACAACTATCTTAAACTACTTGAGTGCAAGCGCTAAGACTTGATGTTTTGATTCCAAGTCTTTAAAAGCAGTTTTGAAGGGCTACTTTAAGCTTAAGCACAAGACACACTATAAGCTAAAATGAAAACCAAGAGTCGGATCCTAAGCTAGACACAGGTAGCTATGCCTAAACCAAATATGAGCCCTGGAAGAGCTCGATGAGCTAGGTACAAGCTTGGCACAAAACACATGCACACTCGGTTAATCTTTGAGTGTATGCAACAATTGCCCATTTTGACAAGCACTTTAGGAGCTTATAAAAATTAACAAAATTAGCAAAAATCATATTCGAAATTAGACCGGTGAAGTTCTTAAACCCACAATTTCATTGGATTTGGCTCATAAATGAATCCAAGAAAAATCATCTTGGATAGGCTCAAAACTGATTTTTTCACTAATTTGACTTTTGACAGATTTAAGAAATTGACTAATTTGATATTCGAACTCAATTTGTAGACTGATTATGATATTAAATGATGAAATAGACCTAATGCAATCTAACTCTATGTATTACAAACCTAAAACAAGCTTTTGATTTCTAAAAATCCTAACAGTGAAGCAGTTAAGACAGTTGAGATGCAATTTTGACTTTCACTGACTTGATACACAAATGAGTGACTTAAATGACCCTAATGTGTCTAAAGGAGGCTGAGTAAACTGAATTTAACCACTTTTAAGCACTGCAAATCCAAAAATCAGCTTAAACCAAACACTATTTATAATAACTGATTTGCAAATTATACTAACCTAACTACTGATCTAGCCTGTATTTTTAACTAAACTGAGTTAAGGAATCTTGATTACCACTAAATGAACTAGTTTGAGCTATTTATAACCACAAATACAAGTACAAAGACAATTTGCAAACTGAAATGAAAATGAAAATGGGACAGATACTCACAAGAGCCCAGCTTGTTTGCAGGCTAAAACCAGAACCAATCTACTCTAACCTAGTCTATTTCACCCCATCCAATGCTCTGCATCACCCAAATTCATCACCATTCCATTTTAGCTCGGTTTGACTTTTGTTGACCATAAATGAAAATTGCTTGAAACTTGATTGCAAGCTTATAAAAGCTATAATAAGCTTAAACAAGCTTATTTGGAATAAGATAGAGTTACTAGGAGCATTGGTTCTAAGACTTTGAAACTGAATTTCTCAACAGTAGCATAAAAACTTGGAATCATAAGAGAACTTTGAATTAATACTTAAAAACAGATAATATTGATAAAACACTTTGAGTTTAATACATAGAACCAAGATATTACAACTTTTAAGTTAAATTAAGACATTTATAAAAAAATGACATAAGGGAAATTTTAAACTAAAAATCTACTCTCTTCTTCTTGCATTTCTTCCCTCTTTTATACACCAACTCTTCTTCTCTCCTCTTTCTGAGCAAATCCCACTAATATTTAGGACCATTGGATGACTAGGAAAGATATTGGCCATTTGATCATGTTTTGGCGGGAAATGGTTTTTTAACAGCTGGAGAGATTGAGTGCTAGAAGGGGGAGGCATTAAATGTATCTTGGCTTGGTGTGAGGTGGAGGGTAGGAGTAGGGAGATGATGGGGTTGGAGTATTGCGGGGATGTGTTGCGGGGTGATGATGAGAAGGGAACACCGTGGCGGGTTTATTATTTTAAAACTTAGGCGGGTTTGATTATTTAAACCGGGTAAAAGGTTGGGTTGGATGGGTAACGGGTTGGACTTGGGTGGGATATTGGATTGGGCTTGGTATTTAAGGATCCGGTTTGGTTAAGCTTATAAAACACAAGGACCAACTTTGTAATTCACCCAAACTAGAGGACCAAATCGCACTTTTCAAAGTTAATCAAGGATCATTTTTTTTGACAAGTTAAATTTACCCAAGGACCAAAAATAATAATTTTCCAAATTAAAATGTCCGGGGTAATTTTGACAATCTTTGAAACTTGAGGGACTAAACTTGTAAATTCTCAAACTTTTGATATTTTTCACCAAAGGACTAATTTTGACAACTTATGATTTTAAAAGGACCTTTGGTGATTTTTCTTTAAATTAAGTGCTCGGGGACTATTTCGACAATTTTTGAAACTGGGGGGTGAAAGCGCCAATTATGCAAACTTAGCTCATTTTCATCGATTTTGAACATTTTGCATCCGAAACATATAAAATGCAATTTTGAGATATTTTCGATATTTTGATGCATTTCTGAGCATTTTTAAGTGTTTTGCAGTTCAGATTGACCCAAAAATGATGAGTATTTACACACTCATCAGTGCGCCTTTCAAAACTATTCCTTAACCTCAAAGTCATGATTAGGATTTCTATCATTGTCAACATGTCCAAACCTTAGTTCATGAACTATGTGATGAAGTACGTTTCATGTTCTACCATCTCCTTGAATTTCTAGATGACCTCAACAAACCTACCAAAAGAAACCTTGAAGTGCAAGTACAAGTGGTCTTCCTCCTCTAGCATTCTGACTAGACTATGCTATTAGGATTCTTTTTCCTTTTCTTTTTTTTTGTTAAGATCATTTTCTTAGAGAATTGACCCATGAGTGTATCATTTCTCTTGTTTTATTAAATGAATCTACTTGATTATGTGCTTCTTGTTTATGTGAACATGTTGGTGTGATTATAAATTATTTCCTTGGACTTTCATACCATATATTTGTCTTTTACTGCTACTAACAAAGTGCTGGTACCCGAATCCCTCAGTTTATACCCGGAGGATCCCTTCTGAAAAGGATTCGGGCACTTAGAAGACAAAAAGGGCACAAATTCAGATCATTTGCAGGAAATAATACACCATATACATGTTTTCTAACCTTTTCAAAGTTCAGTTGGAGTACTTGACGCCCTCAATAAGGGGGAGCTTTCGTCAAAGCAAAAACATTGCAAAATTTTGCAATACTCTCGCCTTAGCCTTACCAAGTTCTTGACACCCTCACCAAGGGGGAGCACTCATCAAGGGGGAGCTAATAGGCATTATCTTACATTTCTCATCTCTATAATCTTTTTTCAAAAAATTTCGACATTCTTTCTCTTCTAAAAATTTTCTAAACTTCTTTCTCTTCTACCTCTTTCTAAATTTTTATCTAAATTTCTTTCTCTTCTACCCTTTCATGTTAGTTTCTTTTCGACACTATTTTTGTTTCTACAAAAAGGGGGAGAAAAGAGTAAAAACTCAAATTCAAAATTTTACAAATTTTATTTTTAACTTAAAATAATTTTATGTTTTGTCATCAATAATAAGGGAGAGATTGCTAATACAAATAAACTGTAGAACATTTATTTATATTCTACGATCTTCTTATTTTTTGTCGATAACAATCGTAAAATCATTTTAACGAAATAAATAAAATACGTAAAGCTTTGAGCAAATAGTTTACTAACATATATTACTAAACATATAAACCATTAAACACATTTAGTTAAATAGTTTATATAAAACCAAAACCATTTTTGTAACACCCCGCCTTATCTGACCACAATATTGTCCGCTTTGCGTAGGCTCACGGCTTTGTTTTTGTGGCCTCATTTGAAGACTTCCGTGGGTCACCCAAGCCAAGATACTACTCTCACATGAGCACGCTTAGCGCAGTTCCTAAGAACTCCACCCGATGAGACCACAAAGCGCGTTGTGTCATTATAAGGCGAATGTTATCTTATGAGCCCAAGCATCTCTCCGAGGCCACGGCCGATGTAGGATTTGCCTAGGGTGTTACAATCACCCCCTTGGGACTCATCGTCCTCGATGAGGTTTGCCCACCATCCCGACGGCTCGGAGTGGCTCGATACCACTTGTAACACCCGCCTTATCTCGACCACAATATTGTCCGCTTTGCCCGTAGGCTCGCGGCTTTGTTTTGTGGCCTCATTTGAAGACTTCCGGCGGTCACCCAAGCCGATTACTACTCACATGAGCACGCTTAAGCGCAGTTCCTAAGAACTCCACCCATGATGAACCACAAAACGCGCGTTGTGTCATTATAAAGCGAATGTTATCTTATGAGCCCAAGATCTCTCCGAGCCACGGTAGATGTAGGATTTGCCTAGGGTGTTACAATTTTTATAAAACACTTACAAGTAATTTTAGTTACTTACATTTTATAAAAATATATACTAGTTCAAATGTATCTTGTAATAGATATGTGTTGGGTAAACCATGATCCATAAATCATGCCCATGACCCATTTGCATTTACATCATGCATGACATCATGTTGGGTTAAACCCATGACCCATTGTCTATATACAATGTATCTAGTTAGGTATCCATGAACCAAAGTACATGACTCATGGTGGATTACCCATAACCCATAACCCGGTATGTAACCCAAGACCCGTACTGTTTTCATCAGACAGCCGGATCTCTGGATTTATACTAGCCGGATCCCTTTGGGGAGGATCGGTGGATCCGGGTGAACAGATCTAAACTCTCTTGCGGATCTAAGGTTTTAATATTTATAATGTCTCGTTATACCTATGGTTCTACCCTAATGCACTAACGGGCGGTGTACCCGGTAGTGTGTAGTGTAGTATTCGGTAAAACCGAGGTCGTCCCAAGAGCTATGTGTGCGGATTTTAACTAAGTCTAGGTGTCATGATTTTAATAGGTTTTAAGGGTGAAATGATTAATTAAAGACAGGAAAATAAGAAAGTAAATAAAGGCGAGGGTTGTGATCAATAGAGGAGAAGTGTGCTAACCTAGTTATTCATCCTATCAAGTTAAGTTCATGTTTAATTACTTCCAATTACTTCAAGTGGGGGTAAAAGTCGCTAGGACAGCATTTGGTCAGTTCGTCCTAACCTATCAGCAAAGGTTTCCACCGGAGATCTCGGGTGACCCCTTGAAAGTCCAATTGTTTTTAGTCCCCTAAGCCAAGTCATTAAGTACCGCTACATGCAAGATTCATAACAATGAGTGCCCGGGTACTAGCATCTTAAACACTCATCCCTAACTTCTTAAGTTCATCCAAAAGGTAGGTGATCAGTTGGTCAAATCGCACAAGCGAAGAAGGGTCGTCAGTTGGTCAATTCTTACCCTTCCCACTCAGTCTAACTATTTAGGTTTAGTTGGTCGTATCTCCTAAGTAACTAGCCACTACCGCCATTTAAAACTACCGAAACAAGGGTAGCTACCAACAAACTATGCATGCATACACTAGAAACAATTATACGGAAGCAATGTAAACATAAAACAAAACAATTAAGGAATCATAACTAGGCTAGCACTAGAGGTGCTTAGCCGCTCATATTAACTAAAATAATTGATTTAATGTTTAACATATCGAAATACATGAATTGAAAGTCAAAGAAATGATAAAATGCTAATGCTTATCGTAGGGGAGTGATTTCTCCTTGGAGATGGCTATGTATGCTCCCTAAGATCGCCTTCAACCTTCTACTCACGTTCTCGAATTGTGTGTGAAGTGGAATGATTAGAAATGATGGAATTTGGGTGGTATTTATAGGCGGATCCGTTACGGCGTAACTTAAGTTGAGAGTTACGCCGTAACATCCATTTCTTCGTAATTTGCTGCGGAAATGCTGGTTACGGAGTAACATCGGATGGAGTTACGCCGTATCTTGAATAAATCATGGTTACGCCGTAAATGTGGAATTAGTTACGGCATAGCTTGCAGCGGCACGGAAACTCATTTGACCTACTTAGTTACGACGTAATCCTATGAGGGAGTTACGCCGTAATCTTCCGTTTAGTTGGTTTTCTGAGCCACGCTTCTGTTACGGCGTAATGTGAGAGGGGAGTTATGCCGTAACATCTTCAAAATGAGCATACTATCATATATCTTCAATAAACTCTCCAAATCCGCGTCTCATTAGCTCCAATGCTCGTAATTTACCTGAAAGTGAAATATAGAGGAAAACAAGCGTAAATCCATATAAATGATATAAAATACGAGCATTATCGGGGGAAATTGACACTTAATATTTAGGATTATTTGATGTTATCAAATATCCCCCCACTTGAACTCTACTTGCCCTCAAGTAGACCTTATTAGATAGATTCCTAAAAGATATCTCCATTACCGAAAATATAAGTTTACAAATCCCTTATGCTAGAATAAAACAAAGCTGAACACCTCACAAAATGGGAACAAAACACTCAAATCTCTCAACTATTCTAAGTGTCAATTTCGGGGTGATCACTCATTGCACAATCATAGCATGTATTCTATCATAAGCTTGGCGGTTACACAAATCTCCACCACTAGAGTTAAGGACAAAACAATTCTTGAAGGCAATATGGGTAGACACGACAAAGGTTAAGGGTGATTTGTCATTACTAACATGTCACGGCGAAGTGGACAAAATCAATGATACATGACCAAATCCATGGCCAAGACACCAAAGATTGCTCGCTGCATCACCTAGACACGCTGCATGACTAAAGGGTAGAATAAGACATGGGATATATTTGGTGTAAAATAAAATCAAGCATATAGTCTAAATCTATAACCAAGTCATCACCACTTACCGTTCGTCCAAAGTTCAAGTTTCGAAGTTAAGAAACCGGATCATGATAATACCAGGTAGATGTGCCATTAGAGGACGTCATGATGGGCACATTACCAACTTCATTCTTCAAATGTGACCGAGGTGGCCTCCTCGATACTAAATCTATAATAAGCTCATAACATAGTGCTTATAACTTCGTACTTTACAATCAAATAAATAACAATAACTAATTATTATTATTATTTTATTTTATCTTCGAATCACATCATCATCATTTTTTTTTTCGACAAACATAACAACTAAACATAACATCCCCCCACTTGAGATGAACAATATGAGAAATTTGGGGGTCTTCAATGATCTTAAAGAATATGTCGTCGACAAAGCGTGATTCCGAACCTTTCCACTTGAACCTTGAACTTAGGCAAATAATGACTTTCCAATTACAAATAAAGACTACGGGGTAGGCTAAGGTGTAAGGGTGTAACGAAACAATATGTTGGGTGAACAAAATGAAAGGAATGGCTCGGATGGGTGTATCTAGGGTATCTTGCACTAAAGGTGAGTGCAACAAAGGGTTTAACATGGGGTCGAGAAGTCGAGGTGACTAATCGATAGACACACAATGATAGGCTATTTGGGTGATAATCCTATAATCTTGCCTTCTTAAACCGAAAAGTCCAAATACATCGAGCTAACTCAACATACCTCGTCTATGGTCTCGAAATGATGCAAAGGCCAAGTTCTAAAGTTTACAAGCTACCGGCACACTCATAATTTGGTGGATTTGGGGTAAAAATTTGGAAGCGGATAAGGCTAATCTCACCATATAATATCAAGGGTTATAATGTGCTCGGCTAAGGTCTAATCTAGTTAGGTTAAGAAAAACATGTCAAAATTTAAAAAATGGCATAATTTTTCAAAATAAACTAGAAAAACGAGGGCAAAATAAAGTTCAAGAGACAATTCTACTCCGTCCCCCACTTGAAATGTACAAAGTCCCTTTTGTACTAAGCGTTAAATAAAGGTGAAGAGAAAAGTAGAATTAGAGCGAGAACTTCCCTGAAATTTGCTCCAAAAAGAAAGAAGGCCCACGAAGTGAATCGTGCCTTCGCATAAGTATCCACGAGCAAACTTCAATCCCTGAAATCACACTACCGACAAGCATAATTCTAAAAAGAAAAAAATGAAAAAGAAACCTAACTCACTTTCGTAGGAATTACGATTGCATTTAGCGTATGCAACAAGCCTTTTAAACCACTTATGTCCCAAGTGGACGAATGTAGTCTCGTGAGGGCTTACAGAGAACATACCCACAAAGTTCATTTAAAGACTAATACAAGGTTATTGTGTTTAAAAAGAAAGAAGTGTTACAGAGGATAGCTACGTCGTAACTCTTATAAAGAGTTACGCCGTAATTAAAGCAAAACCTGGTAGACGCTACAGGAGTGTAGCTACGGCGTAACCGTTGCATGGGATTATGCCATAATTGGTAATGCTCGAGAAGAAACTTTGCAAAAAGTATGTTACGGCGTAACCATAAGAATGAGTTATGTAGCGTACGGCGATCAGTCCCTTCGACATCTGCAACAACTTTTCTCCGATTTCCGCAAAATGGTTAAAACACAAAACCCAATGAAATGGAAATAAAACAAATGAAAGGGATAATTCGGGTTGTCTCCAGAAAGATCACTTTTCTTTATTTACGAGTCTTTAAGTTAAACTCAAAGCCATGGGGCTTTATGGTTGCCTTTGGACTTGGCCAACTTCCTCCATATCCTTCATCAAATTATGTCTGACCCAGGCAACATTTGTAGTAGTTCGGAGATGTACTTAGTCACGATCTTCCGAATTTTGCAAAACTTTTCGTCCGGCCCTAAGTGGTATCTAGTAAACTCATACTTTTCAGTTACAATTGGTGGCGGCCTCTTATACGGAATGCCAAGAAGCTTCACCTTCTTTGCTCATATTCTTCATCCTCTAGGTCAGTTAACCCTGCTTCACTTTGTGGCTCAAGGTGGTCCATGATTCCTTTTATGTCATAATCATTGGACTTGGTATCAACTGATTTATCAATATGCCCATGTTTACATTCTTCTCTTGTGTCCTTGTTGTCATCATTAGTTAAGTTACCCATATCTTGAGGAGTCTCTTCACATGGGCTATCTTCGTTCATGCAATCCTTCCAAATTTTATTCTTAGTGGAAGCATCCACTTTTCCATATTTGATTTTAATCCAATCATTAAATCTTAACTTGTCTAACCAATGTATCTCGGTTCTTCTATCGTCATTGGTTGAAGTCCACAAAAATCTGTTATCTCCTACTCTAACCACACTACTTCCCCATTACAGTTGTTATCATACGGTTTGCAGGAAGCCCAAGAATCCCCATCAATGGTTTTTATTTTCTCACACCAATGCTTTCGAGCAAAGGTGTTGTCATTATCAATAGCCCCATGATCAGAGATTGAATTTTTCGTTTCTTTATATTTGCATCATTATCAGGTTTCACTGTGGCTAAGATTAGTCCAGATTTTTCTTTTAACATCATTGCCAACTTCCTCATACACACAATTCGTAGCCAAGCTTCGAATGTTATGCCTTTATCATTAGTTGAGGACCACATGTACTTATTGTTTTTTACTCTTTCTTTGTCATGCCCACCGTCACAGATGTCCACATAGGGGTTACATGAAGCCCAAAGATCATATCCTCTGTCGTTGTCAACAGGGATAGCCTTGCACCAATGGTATTTTAATTTGGGAAAGTACTTGTAATCAACTTTATGAATTTCGGGCCAATCGTCTTTAGACTCAAGTTCTAGCACTGGATTGATGTTGTCCTTTGTTTTGAGAAGTGGTTGCGACGTACTCTTCCACTATTGTATCCTTCAACTTCCCTTCCCTGCATATTACGACTATTAGCAGTACAGTGCTTGTGTGTGATGGTGGTAGGAGCAATTTGGTTTTTCCTTTTTTGATAACACAAACAGTTTCGATAGGGTGACATTTTCCAACGTCATCCATATTCAGGGTAAGTTTTCTATCGTTGATTTTTAATGTAATGATTTTTTTGAAAACGTTAATCTTTGCCCGTGCGGTGGCCAGAAGGGGTCTGCCCAAAATTAATGGAATGTCGAGATCTTCTTCCATGTCTAAAATAACAAAGTCGACAGGAAGAGTAAAGTTATTAATCTTAATGAGCACATTCTCAACTACCCCTCTAGGTATGCTCACCGTTCTATCAGCCATTTCAATCGTCATGCAAAGGGGTTTGACAGGACCAAGATTTAATCTTTTGCACATGGAAAATGGCATGATACTTATGCTAGCTCCTAGGTCAGCTAAGGCATTAATATTATGCAAATTATTAATAGAGCAAGGGAGAATGAAACTTCTTGGGTCTTTTTCCTTTAGAGGGATCTGATTCAGGACAACTGTTGAGCATCTGGCGTTTAACTTTACTTCATTTTCCATAACAACTTCTATTTCCGTATGTTGTTCTTTCTTCATAAAGCTTGTATTGTCATCTTTTATAATTGCTTGTTTGGGGAAGCCAGCAAGCTCCTCTTCATCGTACCTGAAAGGGGTGTAAAGAGGTTTTCCGTTATTGGAAAATATGGCTTTACAGAAACTATCATCACTTGAGCTGTCTTTATTAATTTCATTTGCCCTTATCCCATATTTCTTTTCGGTGTTTTCTAAACCCTCATGATGAGCAAGGAGGGTGGCTCTTGTTTCTTGAAATGTTTTGAACAATGTGTCCCTGTCGGCCTGTCGCTTGGTATCTTCCTCCAAATATTTATTTATTGATTCTTCAAGTGAAAGTTTTTCTCCCTTGTAGTGATCCCGATCATAACCATGATGGAAGGGCTTTCCTTTTCCATACTTAACCTTTTCGATTTGGGGACTTATGCCTTCCATAGGGCAATCACTAGCTAAATGTTCTCCTCCACATGCATCGCATCCTACTCGAATAACGTGCACATTTTCCTGAAGCTTCTTCATATCTCTTCCAAGGTTTACTAATTTGCTTGCGATGGCGGAAATGCCTTCAGAATTTATGTCTAGGTTTCTTTGGCTTCCTCCATCATGCCATTTTTGAGAGTGATCAGCTAATGGCTTCAATGGCGAGAGTAGGAGTCATGCTTGGAATTGGTCCTTGGTAATCCAGCATCTGTCTTGTAGTTATGTTAATACCTTTGTAAAAGATGTTGACCTTTTGCTGGCTGTTTAGGTCATGAGCCAGAAACTTGTAGAGGAGGTCGTTGTATCTTTCCGTGCATGATATAACGTCTCATTGTCATCTTGTTTAAAATTATGGATTTTCGTGAGTTGTCTTGATACTTTAGAAGGTGGACAATATCTTTGAATGAAGTATCTTTTCATGAGTGCCCACGTATCAATTGTCCCTGCTGGTAATCTATTAACCCATCTTTTTGCAGCTCCATAAGTGTAATTGGAAAAATTCTGAGCATAACTGCATCCTTCGAGACTTCTGGCGTATTGAACAGGCTAGTAATATATTCCACTTTTTCGATGTGTTCGTAAGCATCCTCTGAAGTATTTCCAGAAAAAGGATTTGCTCTTAATTCCCTCATGAATTGTGGTCTTATCTCAAAATCAATATCCTCCCCAATAATTGGCCTAACGAGCCCCGGCCCTTGTTCTTCTTTTGTCAAAGCTAAATATTCCTCAAGAGTGAGGTCATCAATGTTAACAACTTCCATGGTACCTGAAACTTAAAAAGAGATCGTGAGAAATTGAGAGAAGTTAAAACAAAATAAAAATGAAAGACTTAATGAAAATCCTAAAATAACACCCCCAAGCGGCGTAAAAACTTGATGCATGTTTTACTGACCAGGTTTTAATATTTATGTTGTCTCGTTATACCTATGGTCTACCATAATGCACTAACGGGCAGTGTACCCGGTCGTGTGTAGTGTAGTATTCGGTAAAACCGAGATCGTCCCAAGAGCTATGTGTGCGGATTTTAACTAAGTTTAGGTGTCACAGATTTTAATAGGTTTTAAGATTGAAATGATTAATTAACTACTAGAACAAGAAAATAAAATAGACAAAGCAAATAAAGGCGAGGGTTGTGATCAATAGAAGAGAAGTGTGCTAACCTAGTTAATCTTCCTATCATGTTAAGTTCACGTTTAATTACTTCCAATTGCTTCAAGTGGGGTAAAAGTCGCTAGGCGACATTTGGTCGATTCGTCCTAACCTATCAACAAAGGTTTCCACGGAGATCTCGGTGACCCTTGAAAGTCCAATTATTTTTAGTCCCTAAGCCAAGTCATTAAGTACCGCTACATGCAAGATTTGTAACAATGAGTGCCCGGCGCTAGCATCTTAAACACTCATCCCTAACTTCTTAAGTTCATCCAAGCGGTAGGTGATCAGTTGGTCAAATCGCACAAGCGAAGAAGGGTCGTCAGTTGGTCAATTCTTACCCTTCCCACTCAGTCTAACTACTTAGGGTCAGTTGGTCATATCTCTAAGTAACTAGCCACTACCGCCATTCAAAACTACCGAAACAAGGGTAGCTACCAACAAACTATGCATGCATACACTAGAAACAATTATACGGAAGCAATGTAAACATAAACAAAACAATTAAGGAATCATAACTAGGCTAGCACCAGAGGTGCTTAGCCGTTCATATTAACTAAAACAATCGATTCAATGTTTAACATATCGAAATACATGAATTGAAAGTAAATAAATGATAAAATGCTAATGCTTATCGTAAGGGAGTGATTCCTCCCTTGGAGATGGCTCTGTATGCTCCCTAAGATCTGCCTTCAACCTTCTGCCCACGTTCTATGAATTGGTGTGCGAAGTGGATGATTAGAAATGCTGGAATTTGGGTGGTATTTATAGGCGGATCTAGTTACTGGCGTAACTTAAGTTGAGAGTTACGCCGTAACATCCATTTCTTCGTAATTTGCTCTAGAAAAGTCGGTTCGGCGTAACATCGGAAGGAGTTCGCCGTATCTTCAATAAATCGTGGTTACGCCGTAATTGTGGAATTAGTTACGTCGTAGCTTGCGTGGCGCGAACCTCATTTGACCTAATTAGTTACGACGTAATCCTAGGAGGAGTTCGCCGTAATCTTCCATTTAGTTGGTTTTCGAGCCACGCTTACATTACGGCGTAATGTGAGAGGAGTTACGCCGTAACATCTTCAAAATGAGCATACTATCATATATCTTCAATAAAGTGAAATCTCCAAAAACAAGCGTCTCCATATAGCTGATATGCTCGTAATTTACTTGAAAGTGAAATATAGAGGAAAACAAGCGTTAAATCCATATAAATGATATAAAATGCGAGCAAGGTGGGGAAATTGACACTTAATATTCAAGATTATTTGATGTGAACCCTCTCTGTAATGGAACCTAGTATCTAGCCTTGTACCGGATAAAGTATAGGCGACGTAGGTTTGGTTCTACCTAGTGTGAAGAACCCGTTATTTAGCTTTGTACTGGATAAAGTGTAAGTGACGTTGTGAAGGCTTCTCTGTCGGTTAAAGGAGCTTGTGGTGTGTAGTGATTACAAACTCTCGAGTTGTGTACTCGAAGAGTGGAGTAGGACAACGAATGTGTCCTTATAGCCGAACCACTATAAATACTCGTATTGTGGTTATGTATCTCTTTTTCTATCTTATAGCATAGTTTATATATTCGTATAACTATCAATATCCAACACACACTCAAAATAGATTGACATAAGTCGATCTAAACACTTTAAATAAAGTTTTAATTAGTAAAACTATTCAACCCCCCTTCTAGTTTTCTACAGCTATGTTTTGGATTAACCGCATGTTAGCATTTCCTGGTCTTCTATGACAAAGATTAGAACTATCTACTATGGATGCATGGTTAATTTTAGTTTTAGAAACATAAGATACATTACCTAAGTTTGTGTCCTTCCCTTTTAGGTGATCTCACGAATGGCATGCCTACTATCATATTCTTTGCTTGGATTGAATGACTTAAGCTTGGTGTTATCTCTAGACCGAATGTTCGGTTGTAGATTATCCTTGAGACATTCCTATAATTGAGAATCCAACTCATACTTTAGGTACCCATTGTTTCTTGGGTCCAACATGGTTAGCAGACAAGGTGCCCAAGTTAAATACTCTTGGCTCTTGAATCAACACACATAATTGTTCAATATCATATCTAGAAAAAGTATATTAAGGGTTGTTTTGAAAATTTCTTTGGTTTTGAAAACTTGGTCTAAACTTTTGATGTGTTTATGGTCTAAAAGTTCTTTGGTTTGGGTAGAAGTTGTCTCTCCTTTGGTAAGAGTTGTGTTGATGTGACAAAGATCTTGAGTTGTTGTAAAAGCTTCTTTTTGATGAAAATTGTTTATTTTGAAAAAGAAGACTTTTGGTGATATGTTGTGGAAGATATCATATCAGGTGTTGGTAATTGAGGTCTATCAAAACTTGCAAGTGACGCCGTCACAAGCTGATCAAGACTATCACAACATGCGCCCGAAGTAGCTGATACTGTTTTCGCCATATCTTTTGCATACCAACTCGGATTTGAGTCGTTAAAAAAAGCACGCGAAGAAGAGGAGAAGATCTACGATTTGGTGAATAAGGGTCGTGACGCCGTCACATCGCTGCCGACAGAAAAGCATCCTATAAATATAACCTTATAACTTCATATTTTACAAGCCCTAACCCTAAGTCCGATTCTAGGGTTTAGGTAGGTAAAACCAAATTTATGGCAACCTTTTCATAATAGTAATGAAAATTATTACTAAATAGAAATGATTCAGATGAAAGCTCTTAGTCACTGCTAATTACCCGATCATTTTCAGGGGAGCACTTTATGCAAGTCAAGATGTTTCAAAAACAAACTAATGAAAGCTAATGAGATCCCCTTTATACATAGCAGTTTTTGTATATATAGCAAAGGTGTGTCATAATCACAAACAAACTAATGAAAGCTAATGGTTATGCATAAAGCTAATGAGACGTGTTAAGGGGTTCGAAAGTGAGAGAACCTTAGAAGTGTTGGAATGTACAACATTTGATTTTCCAATTATTTTGAAAAGCCTATGGGCATTATTGTGGACATTTTCAACTTTCCTTCCATAGCCCATCATCACTTCCTACTGAGTGATCAGGCAACCTACATCAACAAAATATGATTGCTAGTAAAGGGAACCCAATTTGCATAGCTTTTTTTTATTGGTACTCTACTTTGGAACGGGTTAATGAATGTGTTGATAACGGTTAGATTTTTGCTATGTGTTGGGTTAGTCGAAGATACTTTTTGCACCAAAGTATTAACTTTTCTTCTAAGAATAATTGGTATGTCCAAAGATTATTACAAGTTCCGTATATTAAATATTTTCAATAATGCTGTAACTTCTTGTATAAAACAATCGTAGGTTCCAAATAGTATCAAGAATCAAACACTCAAATTACGGATTTAAGTTTTAGAAAGAGAAAGCTAAAAAGAGAGTAAAGAGAAAATGGTGTAACTTTATTAAATCAAATCTGCAAATGATAAATTCATATGGAGAGGGGTTTATATAATTCAGATAATATGCTTAATGGGCCTCTATGGGCCAGCCTGTTGGGCTAAACTATTACAACATATACAAGTTCAAAACATATCTAAGAATCAAAGATCACCATTTTAATGCTAGCAATCTCTCCCTTGATCTTACAAAATGCATTGAAAAGTTGTGAGTGCATATCCTCTAAAACGTTGAAAATTTTTGAGTGCATAACTTAATCTAATTTACCATTGTTGAGAACAAAAAAGAAGTAGAAAAGCAGGCAGGTGATTTTAACGTCATCTGTCTTAGAGACAAAAAAGATAATGATATGTAGGTCAAATAGTCCTAATGGACTTTATATTTCTACTGCCCAATTGATATGTAATATTTAGACATTCAAGTTTGAGTCCACAATGACCCATATCCTCTCACGAATTTCCAACCCACTTAAAAATACACATCACTTTAGTTTACATCACGTCTATATGTTTTAAGATTTTAGGTCTGTTTCCTTTGTTTTAATTGGATTTATGTTCATTTTTTAGGATTTTTTTATTTATTTATTTTTTATTTTTTAATATAAAGGTTTAAATTTGAGAATTAGGATTTATAATAATGTTTCTTTCAGTGTTACATTACCTAGAAAACGTCCAAAAAAAAAGTGAGACAAAAAAATTTCCGGAAAACCTGACCTGTAAATTTTGACCCTTGCCAAAACTTTTGGGCCTATTTATTATTATTATTATTATTATTATTATTATTATTATTATTATTTGCATACTACATTGGATTCCTAAATCCGCCACTGGCGATGTTGTACCACAGACCCATGTTTCATCTAATAGAAAACGCATTTAGAAGGCCTCAATAAGGACCATTAAATTGAACGTATTACTTTGCTCCAAAAAAAGTTTTCTTCATCGTAAAATTTCCACCACCTACAGTTTGTGAGCAAAATATAAATGCTCACTCTAATGCTTTCGAGCTTGATTATAAATGATCTAGGGGCCTTGCATGTTGAGAAGAAGTAAACCCTCAAACTACTAGAACCGACGTATTGATTGTCCGAATTCCGAAACTCCGAATTGGGAAATGGCTTGACCCATTTACTTGAGGCCCAGCTAAGATATTACTAGGCGTTTTTATCCGAATGAAAGATATATACAACTTAAAGCCCAATACCAATATTTATTGGTTTTTATCATAGATTCATAGATGAACTTAGCGGCAGTAATATTTTTGTTGTTTATTTTAATGATTTACTGACATACTTCGCTAATCTATAGGAAATACTGAAATACGAGATCAAAGCTGAGAATATTTACGTTATACTGATACTTATTCTAACACACTAGTCAAATATAACTAAGCCACAGAGAAATAAAACTAAAATAAGAATGATTAGAAAAAATCAGTACCTAACATTTTAAATGCACATGAAAATATAGATGTATCTTTCTTTAAACTTTTCTCTCTCGTTAAAAATGTGTGGCTAAAATTTCTTATTATTCTTTTCATTTCAAATTTTCTTATTACTAGATCTCTTCTTCTAAGCCACAAACAAATCTTTTCGCACAATGCATTTGATAGGAGAAAACAAACTTTTTGCATTTATTCATTTTCAACACTCAATAGCTATCTACATCTATACTATTTATAACTTGAGTGAATATTTATTCTTAAAATCTTAAATTCTGAAAACTTAAATTAATGTATTTTGTTTAAAAAACTTCTAGATATCTTTTAATACACTTTAAGCTTAATCGATTTTAAACTTGATAACTTTTCAAAAACAAAAATTAAATTAATTTTAAAAATCACACGTTTTGCATCAAAGGTCGAACCAGAATTACAATGTCGCGAATATAATTGTTTGCCGTTATACACCGCCACTTTGCGCGAGTAAACGTCTGTCAATAAACACAAATTGATCTTTATAAGTATATAAGTCGTAAAGTACTTAGTTCACTCAGTTTTCATTATGGTATCTAGTATTCAAGCATCACTATTCCAGTGCCTTCGTTTGTTACATTCAAATACCTTACATATTGAGGCAAATAGCAATAATCAGAGGAGGACTTATTGTCCCGCCTTAAGCTTGTACATATGCATGCACATGCATATCAAGAAAAAGCTGAAGTCTATATATGTTGAAAATGTTGTAGCTAGCAGAATAATTCATGAATTCTTTTTCATTATACTTCATATATGTATTATGTATATATAAAAAAAACTGTATATCCATTATTGACATTGATGGAGTAACTAGAGGCACAAGACTTGATCAAGTAGTCTTCTATGAACGAAATAGAAACAGAAGACTTAACCAACTGACCAATTACAACATATGATATTAACACCTGTGTTATAGATAAAACAAAACTTATAAGTACAGGTTAAGTTAAAGACCTTCAAAGTATTGCTGTTAAACTGAAATTATACCCGAAAATAAACGTAAAACCAACATTGATTTGATTTCTAAAAGTTGGTGGTCAAAGCATGTGATCCCACTTGGTATACGTACTATACATAAAATAAAGAATAATAAAACTACAAGGGATCACATCGTAAAGGTTCAAAAAAAAGATAACATATAATAAACCATCTACCATTTCCAGTAATCTGTATCAAATTATATAGAATTCGTTCAAAAAAATTTATACAGAATTGTTTATAGTTAAAAAAATGGTCCATCAGAAAACCATGTACATATTGTGCAACTAAATTGCCCATAGAATTGATAAGCAACATATAAATAGTATCCGGTAAGAAAATAATACCTTTGTTATGGAAAACAATTACTCCGTATTAGATTATCATAAAAAGTTGGTGTAGTTTAATGACTATTAATTGGCGTTCTGTCAACCACCGAGTAAAAGACGAGCAAGTGGAAATCTGAGGCTGCCTTTCGAAAAGTCGTCACCTGCTCCTTTTTTCAGACCAAGTGGATAAAGCTCATAAATTTGATACACGCGTACTAAAACCAAAACCCATCAGAACTCGCCTGGGAAGCAACTTCTTAAGACAGGCTTGAAACCTGGCAAACTCGATCAGGTAACGGCAAGGCTTAGAGTTTAGTTCAGGACCGTTACAACAGATAGAACACGTGTCATTACTTCATTCGTATAAAGGTAAGAGTAAATTACATGGTTGGTCCCTGTGGTTTGTCCAAAATAACAACTTTCGTCCCTCGAAGTTTAAAGTTGCATTGGTAGTCCCTAAGTATGTAAACAAATAACACACCTGGTCGAAACGTTAACCTGCCGTTAGTATTATCAAAAAATCAGACCACGTGGCAAAGATGGAGGGGTATTTTTGTCTTTTCATAAACCAAGGCATACAACACAAACACTCACACCCTTTTGAAATTTAGATTCAAACACACTCCTCTCTTTTTTATTCGTTATTATATCCAGACAAGGTAAAACATTTGGTGTCCACGGTTAAACCAAAACAACCATTAAACTAACTCGAAACCATTTGTGATTGTGTTGTTGTGAGGCGAGACCAAATAGATGCACCCTACCAAACACTCTCCCCTCAATCACACTCCCTCCCTCACCCCAACAAACTCACCTTAACCGACTCACTAACCACCACCTTAACCACCATTGATCAAACCCTAGATGACACCATCTCACTAGATCTACACCACTTAGACACCTTAACCGTCAACGAACACTCAACCCCAGATACCCGTCTCAGCCGTGACAAGAAACATGTCAAAAACTTAATCTCGCGCTGACTTGGCGGCTGTGGTAAGCACCCACGCCACGCTAAAAACAACACCAATGGTGACTTGATTTCGGTGATAAGTGGTTTGCGCAGGGTCTGGAGAGTACTTCACGCGCATCGGAATTGGGTCTCCGTGAGGTATTCTTACATGGTGTTGGATACGAGAAGTGGCGTCGTTTGGTTCGATGTAAACCATGTAGATTGTAACTGCACTAAATCGTTTCAACATGGTGATGGCGGATGAAGCGGCGACGGAGGTGGCACGGTGGGCGGAAGGCGGATCTCTTGAGAGAGGAACAAGAGAGAAAGTGTGATGAGGGTTCTTAAATCCCAGAAATGATTTAACTTTTATAGGTAGAACATGAAAAGACAAAATACCCTCCATCTTTGCCGTGGTGCGATTTTTTGATAATACTAATGGCAGGTTAACGTTTGGACCAGGTGTGTTATTTGTTTACATACTTAGGGACTACCAATGCAACTTTAAACTTCGAGGGACGAAAGTTGTTATTTTGGACAAACCACAGGGACCAACCATGTAATTTACTCTAAAGGTAATGTTGCGAATATTACGCTGGTACATAACAATCGTGCATGGAGGATTTCATGTATCTAGTAGAGCCAAGAATATCACTTCGCGTGTCATTTTTGTCTCCTCCCTTAGATGCCCACCATGTGGACCATTCTCTGCCATAAATGTCGTTTATGGGTGACACGAAACCCTAAATACATCTTTATAAATACCGATCTCATTCATAAAATAGATCAAGTGAATTCTATCTTCACACACCTATTACACACACTAGTCGTATGTAAGTGTTACCCCTCTTGACTCCTGTCATACCTTGGGCTCATTACCAAATGTAGGAAACCGAACATACGACCAACATCCACCTCACCCCAAAACGTACCTTACGTAAACATAGCTCCAATAAAAAGCCACAACCTCATTTTTTCCGTTCACCGGAAAAAAATTATTCTCACCGAAAAACTTTATTTTGTCAAAAACCTTCAGTATTTTTTGGTTAAAACATATACCAAGTTTTTCAGAACAAAAATATTTATTTATTGTCACCGAAAAACGTCAGATCTAAAACCTTTTTCGTTACAAAAAATGAAAACTCTCATTTTATCTTGACAAAAACTCTAATTTCACACTAAAAAACTTGCATTTCACGGAAAAGCAACTAATACCACCACCACCCCGTTTGTTTAATACATCTGGTCCCATCAGCACTAATGACATCACACATACAGACGAGGGTCAGGCAATCCTAACCCAAAATAACAACAACATTATGTCACAACCAAAAACTATGAATAACCTCTCATTTTCTGGAAGTCCACCTCCAAACACCGTTAACACCTCAAGGCAAACCGACAACTTCATAACACCACTCATTGTACGACCAACTTCTTTAAGAACCATACTGATAACACTCGGATAAAGACCAGCACATGGTGCTTTCCTGGAAAGGATGATGCTGGGAAACCCAAAAGCAGAGCACAGAGGGCCACAATCACTTATCTCTAATACAAATCTACTACAACTTAACAATCAGGCAACACCTCAAATGCAAAAACCTCCGCCCGTAAACCATAATGAGGTACCCAACAACACATCCCACAATCAACCTATCAGGGAACTCAAAACATGTAAACTCATTACCATCAACAGTCTATGTATCTATGCGGGTCAACAAACCCTATGCCTGGATATCAGCACACGCAGGAAACTATCTCTTGAATGTATACCCAGGCTCAAAACCCACTGCAATAGGCTTCCTCCATGGACCTGTTCAACACGCTGATGACAAGAGTGTTGGATAGAAACGAAGGTCGCAATTACAAGACAATTGGCGACGATGTGCCTGAACATCTTCTTGCTTTGGAGATGCAAATGCATCAATTCGTGAAATGGATCAAGGAGTATCAACTCCCAATGGACCTGAAACATCCCACTGACATACACATGTATGATGGAGTTACTGATCCTAATTCACACATCTAGCAATTTGAGTAGGCAACAAAAACCAATGCCTGGAACTACGGATGAGCATCGCAGACCCCAAAACCGACCGGACCGACCAAATCGAAGGATCAACGGTCCGGTCTCAGTCTCAACTTTTTCCTTATTTGGGTCTCGGTGCGGTCTTACGACAAACCGACCAATAATGTCTTTTAGACCGGACCGAACACGTCGGTTCGGTCCTTGGTCCGTGGTTTTGATCTAATTCGGTCTCGGTCGATTCGGTTTTGGTAGTACGGTTCGGTCTTATACCGATGCTCACCATACACGAATAGTCCTATGGCATGCCATCTATTCCATCGCATTTTAGTATGAGAGAAGTCATTCGGTTCAAAACGTTGACAAGAACTACAAAGCGGATGGTAAGACCTCGAGGAAAAGTTTATTAAAATTTCCAACCAAGAAGGAGTATACTAGAGAATACTTCAACTTACAATTCATAAAGCAATTTCAGGATGAACATTTAATCGACTATACTGAAAGGTGCAATGACGAGGCAAGCAAGATCCCAGGAGTCAGGGATGATTATAAAATCTCAATGTTCATTAGTAACATGACCAAGGGGCAATTCTACAACAAGATAACTCTTAAGACCCCAAAGACATGGCAATAGCTACTATATCGTTCTAGGGAGTTCATGAAACAAGCAAGGAAAATATAGCAATAATTGATGACAAGAGCAATAGCAAAATGGTAGGCAGCCCGTGGCAAGCTATTAGGCTAGGCGTGATGCCAAACAAGGACTAAGTTGAGTAAGAGAAGAACGATACCTTAAACCCGGAATCGAGGTAAGAGAACTTCTCATGAAGAATTTGTCAAAAACTCCTGCTAAAATCCTAGCCTCGAAAAGGAAAATCATGGACAAATGGAAGCGTCCTCCACCTTTAAGAGACAGAAGCAAGAAAAACAGTAAACAATACTACAATTTTCATAACAATCATGGGAATGATACAAAACAATGCTGAGAACTCAAGAAAGAAATTGAAATGGCAGTCCAGGCAGGAGAGCTCCGAACATCTATGTAAGGTGGCAAGAAAGAAAGTAAACAACAAGGATGTTAAACAATCTCACATCCACATGCTTAACGCCTAGACATTAGACACAACACAAGACCAACATAAATAGGTTGTAAAAGACAAAGCATGTTTTTTCCAACGAAGAGTTGACACCCTCAGCCGTTCCAGTCGTCATAATGGCCGTAACCACTTCACACTTGGTAAGCATGATCTCCTTGGATGGGGGAAGCTCAGTAAATATCATGTACGCAAATTGTTTTGAACAATTTTCTGACAACATTAAAAGCAAATTGTGTCCTCCAACAACCGCTCTACTTGGTTTCTTATTTGAAAGGTATATGTACGAGGGTACAATCCAACTTGAAACAACTATGGGAACATATCCACTATCAAGAACACAAGTCATGGAGTTTCATGTTGTTAATTCACATCCTCACTATAATAGCTTGCTTAGAAGAAAAGTAATACAATAGTTGCGTGCAGAAGTACCTACAATTTGCTCTCAATTCCAATTCTCACAAAGGTAGGCATTGTTAAATAAAACAAGGGCACACATAGTAACAATCAGGAGTGATCCTCCAGAAAAAACAAAGAGTTGTTCTCATTAGCAATAGCATGGCAAACAAGCAAACTTGGAACATAACAGATGCGGGGTACAGGGAGAAAGCTCATGGGTTATGATAAGCAAATTGTTGTCATAAGCAAGGATCTTCCACCCAAGGTAAAACATCAACTCATGCAAATATTTTCTACAAATTTTAATGTGGTTATTGGAACATTATCAAAATTAGACGACACTTAGGTCGGTAACGACTCAAATCAGGACATAAGGTCCAATCCAAGGGAGAAGAATACATTTACCCTAGGAATGTTCAATTGTGTTCATCTCCCAGGACAACAACACATATCAGACAGACAACTTTTTATCTGGAGCAACTCAGGGTAATATAGTCAACACTTCCTGAGAGAAAACAACAACAACAACTTGTGCATGAACTCAAACATCACTAGGCTGCAAAACAAGCACAACAAGAGTCACCCTCCTATGGCAGTAGACCTCTTAAAGCATGCTGTATATGAGACTATCCAATGCTACAAAGAAAGGTTCATTGCAACATTGAAAGGCATGGAAAAGGAAAAGACTGGAGTTCTTTGCCTGGAAACATAAGCAAACAGGGTCGACTATTCCCCTGGTAACTACTCGATCGAGGAATCATCCCTTGGACAACCTGAAACACTATTATGTTATATTCACTTTTATCCTAAAGAGAATATAGTTTGGGAAATATGTAAGACTTATCAAAGGCATTAATGAAAATTTTTCCTTGCTTCCCCATACTAATGTGTTTCATTTATATTTCTCGTTGATTGACGAAGCAAACACGTCCTATCTCTCGTATCCTCATAAGCTAGTTTACATGGCAAGTAACTAAGAAATGAAAGGTTGTTCACAAGATAGTGGCAACACTCGTAATAAAGTACGTACACAAGTGACACGCATCATAGAGATGCCTGGGACAGTCAGACAAATAACAAACAAAAAATTTGTAATTTCAAATGTTCAAAAGGAGAACATGTCGTTAGGATAAGTGACAATTATGTATAATTATTTGATCACTAAATATGATAACTCAAACTTAGTCTTAATGATCTCTAAGAATATAATGATTCTATAGACCACAAAGTTAGTATAACTCAAACTTAGTCTTAACGACAAAATTATGGAATTTACTATTCCATAAACAAAGTTAAATGATCAAATTCCTTTAAAAAATGCCAAATCCAATTACAACACAATCAAGGCAACAAAATATTGATCAAGCAACTAAGAAAGACCTGATACATACCATGAAACAACTATAATTAGCAAACGATATGGAATTCAGTATTTCACAAGCATAAGGCGAAAGGACCAACAATGTTCAAGACATGCAAAAGTCAAAAAGAAAAGAAAAAAGCTATCATAGCACAAAACGCTGAATAAACAAACCCAAAAAACCCCAACAAGTACCAGGCATCTATTAAAATCGTCTTAATAAAAGAAAAGACATAATCCCTTAAGCCAGGAAACAAACATCAAGACCTAGCCTAACTAGAGAGGAAGTAAAAGAGGACTGGCGATGACATCCAGGAGGAATGATTGCCTTAAGATCATTAAAATATTTGGTAGAATCATTGGCGATTCCCTTTAGCTGCTTTAGGTAAGTCCATTCAATCCTGCTGAAATCCTTTACAGTTAAACCCAACATCTTCCCAGTTTCCTTAGGACCAATCTTAAATTTGGGATAATCATTCTGAGTGATATGAAGATTTGGATACTTAGCTTTCATATCATGAAAAAACTGATAGGGCTTAAATCAATAGAGAAATTTTGAATACTCGTAAAGACCGTCATAAACTCCTTGGAGCAAAACAATGATGAAGAAATTTGGGAATATTCTTGATCAAATCTTTCTTCTCTTCCAGCAAAACTGATAAATGAGTTTCAAAACTTCTAACATCTGCCTGGACTTGAGCAAGTTCAGATTCGAGTTTGCCAAATTTTTCTTTCCCCTTGTCTAATAAACCTCTCAGGCGGCCAAATTCTCTTTTGACATGAAATCTATTAACATCTACCAAAGAAGAGATTCAAGAAGTCAGATTAATCTTGTCTAGCTCTAGGCCACTCACTTTATTTTGCAACTAATAAATGTCATGAACATATTGAATTCTATCAAGAATAAGAACACAACTCTTACCCTCCAAAACTGACTTATCATGCATCGATGCTGATTTTTCATGCTCCAAATTTAGCTTATCAATATTAAACCTTTGCTCCAGCTCAAGCAATTCCTTTTCAACACTTTGCAACTTGGTTTGAGAGGAACTAGCTTGATCTGAAGATGACTTAGCCATCTCAGAATGCTTCAAAATAAAGTGAAAATTAGAAATAAGGTCAGTCATGGAACGATTCATAGCCTAGCGAATAATTTACAAGGGTTTTGTTACACTCTGTGAATGACAAGACTTTAAATACTCAAAATTTGAACCTTTTGCGCGAAAATGACTTAACCAAGTCAGACATTTCGTTACTCTTTTGACTATTGACTAATATTCCATAAACATTCATACATTAAGACTATTTTTAAATTAAACTAGACTCATTTACATTTGAAATGACGGGTGGCACGACCAGTGACGACTTACGTTTTAAGAGATATGAATTTTTAAAGATGACTAAAATCTAAAAACCCTTTTGTAGAAAACTAGAAGGGGGTTGAATAGTTTACCAATTAAAAACTTTGTTTTGAAACTTATTTAAAGATCAATTGATATTGATCTTGGATATGTTGATGAAATATGCAAGCAATAAGTAAAGAGTAAATAAGGAAGGAAATGATCAAACCACAACAAGTTGTTTATAGTGGTTCGGTCTACAAGGACTCTTTTTCCTTGCCCTACTCCACTCCCCGAGTCTCACACTCGAGAGTTTAACTTCACTAGTCAACAAGCTCCTTTCACCGGCGGAGAAAACCTTTACACTTCGCTTACACTTATTTTCGAAACTAAGCTAGATGTCGAGTTCTTTCCAAGGGTACAACCACTCCCACACACAATGTATTTTGAGGACTAAAATACTAACCACTCACACTCACAAGATTATGATAATTTAATACAACAATGAAGTATGGATCAACACAAGATCATACAACACTAAACAAACAAGACTTCCAACTCTCGTTTGAAGCTTGAATGTGACTTGATCTTCTTTGCTACAAAGAGATCACTAATATGATATGAAACCGAGTTAGAAAGGTTAGAGAAGATATGTATGAGAGTATGTTAGAAAGGGTGAAAACTACTTGGCGTGGCATTGCTATTTATAGCCAAATGGACGAGGCGTCACGGACCGCGGAACCCTTAAAGGGTTCCGCCGTGTACCAATTTGGTACCGCCGGGTCGATAGCCAAGATATCAAATCTTGCCAAAGTCAACTCTATCTAAGTGAGATTGTGCAAGATATGAAGAGTACAAATCCACACAAAATATCTAAGGAAATCTTTCAATGATTTCCATGATGCATCACATGATGTCATATGTTGTATTTCTATTTTAGAAATATGCAAGTACTTAAGTAGTGTTTGGTTTTAAGAACCTAACACATTCTAAAAACTACTATCATACATAATGATTAGAATCATATCAAGATGTTACTAATCATAAATGTAAATCTTGAATGATGAATATATTGTTTGAAAAAGCTTGTTTTAATATCTATTAAACTTGACAAGCTTTAAGCTTTTATACAAATTAAATTTACTTTTGTCGTTAACAAAACTTAGGTAAAGATCAAAAATATAAATAACGTTTAATGACGATATTTGTATTAACAATCTCCCTTTTGTTGAGGACAAAATATAAATTTATTTTATAAAAGATACAAAGTTTATGCAAGAGTTATAAAATATTAGTTTTAGAACTTGAAAGAGAATGATAATGCAAGTGTATGATGTTTGACTTTTTACGAAAGTCAAAGTATTCACTAGTTGATGCATGATGTTGACTTTTCGAGAAAGTCAAAGTATGCGATTGACTTTTAAGAAAAGTCAAGTATTATTAATGATGTATCGTGTTTGACTTTTCGAGAAAGTCAATGTCGGTTGACTTTTCGGAAAAGTCAAAATATAATCAAGTTCTATATTTTCTCCCCTTTTGTCTCAACAAAAGAAGAGCGATCTGCGAATGTAATGAGCGAGCCATTATCTCCCCATGATCAAAGCTCCCCTAAATTGGGTGCTTAATGGGAAGATACATGGATTGTGAAAATAAAGCTACAAAAAAAATGTTAGTAATAATGATCATTCACAAGCATTTCCAAACACTATGTAAAAGCACCAACACTATAATAAAAACACCATTCATTAGTTAAATTTTCATGAATAAAGATCATGAAATGGGAACACAATGATGTGTTTTAGTACAATAAAAAGAAAAGAAAATAAAATCCTAAGAAAAGAAGAACTAGAAATGCTAATCTATGACCATCCTAGTTAGATGGTGGATGAGAAAGAGCGTTGAGGCGCTCAAGGATATGATTGAGGATGAACCTCATTTCCTCTTGGAAGTCATGGACCATAACCCGGGTCCTTTCCACGGTTTGGGTCGTTTGCTCACAAGTTGAGCAACCATGCCGAGGAGGGTAGAATGTTTGGGGAGGTTGTGGTGGTGGAATGGTAGATGTGTTGGTGGTGTTGGGAATGTTTGGGGTGGTCATGATGGAGGCAAGCAAAGCATTTTGCATTTGCATAGTCTCACTTAAGTGAGAATCCACCATGCCTTTGAATTGGTGGAGGTTGTGGAGTTCGCTTGAATCTCCTCTCAGTGGGATTGGGATCCACATGCACTCCTCAATGTCCTCAAGATGAGGGACATTGATGTTGGGAGTGGATGATCCCATACAAAGGACCATGAATGTCTTTGTAAATGGGGTGGAAGAGAAGAGGTTTTGGCCCTAGTGGGCGTTTGGGTCAAAGATGACCTTGGTGATTCATGAGCTATTTGCTCAATTGTGCCTGAGGATGGCAATGGTGGTGGATGATTTGGCCTAGGAGGCAAGTCATCCAAGTCCTCAAGAAAGGATTTGGTGAAGTTGGTGGAGTGGAGAATAACTCCATAGGCATGAGAGTAGGAGACCTTGGTGGTGAAGGTGGTGAGGTGTTTTGGATGTTTGGATGGGTGCGGTGGAGGTGAAGTTGGTGTTTTGTAGGTGGTGGAGTGGTGATCACAATGTGTGATTGAGTAGGTGTAGCCAAGGTAAGGTTTATATCATCTCGGTTGGAGATGAGATTGTGAGTGAGAAGACTCGGATGATGAGCTAAGGTTAACGAAGCAACAAGGCCTCACACTAATTCTAGCGGTCTTCTTGCAAGGTTTTGGAGATGATTTTGTCATTTTGACTTTGGTTTTCTTTGCTAGATGATAGTAAGAGTGAGGAAGGTGTGAGGATGATCATGGTAAAACCTCTTAATTTATAGAAGTGAAAAATTATGGAGAAATGTGTTTGATTTGATGTTAAACCATTGAAGAGATGAGGTTCCTAATGATTTGGAAGTGGGTTGAATGCTAGTCATATCACCCAAGTCAATCCATACAAGAGAGATGGAGTGAAGAAGAAAAGATTTGCAATAAATGTGTTCTAATGAGTGGAATTTCCTAACAATCGATTACCACGGTTTGAAGGTACCAAAATTTGGTTCCTTCCTTTATATAAAGGGCTCCTTGGGTGGATTTTTCAAATTTTGAATTTTGGTGGAAATGTATTTCTTATATACCTAAGTGAATTATATCTTGGTTCTAATAAGAGTATAAACTAGTTAAGATTGATTTATAAGTAATGGATGGTAATTTGGAATTACGAAAGAGTCAAAATTCGAGAAAATTACGGAGGATCCACGGCACCAAAATCATACAGGCGGAACCCTAAAAGGGTTCCGTCAGTCCGCCTGTCTGCACTGGCGGTACCAATTTACATAACGGACGGTACCAAATTGATGGTGTCGTCGATCCGTGAAGTCGAAAAATGGACGAGTTCGTTTTAGGTGTCGGGATATTTCGAAACACGAAATTTTTCTCAAAGTTGTTACACTAAACATTTCTAGTTAGGAAAAGTAAATAACATATGTATAAATATAGTGGAGCATAGATTTTGAGAAACACTTTTTGATTTTCACATTATAGTGAAAATAGGTAAAATTTGATAGCATACTTGTGCTATCCCCCAACATAAGATTGTTAGCATACGATATTGTTTCAAGTTATATTATCATCCTACATAATAAAAACAACTAAATTGTGCCAAACATTAACGATAATGCATTGTTCCAAACACTCCTTTAAAGTACCCTTATTTGTCCAACTTCTTGTAAATCTTGTTCATCATCCTACCAAGGCACTTGAACATTCCCTTAGTTTGTTTGAACTCTGCTGATTCATTCTCGATCTCGGGAAGAGAAGCATAATACTCATGAGGTGGAAGACGAGAGCTTGGAAGACCATCCTCGGAGCTATTTAATGATGATGATGATGGAGTTGGAGGTTTTGCTCTCTTGCCTTTTGTCTTAGCAACTCGTTCATCACTCAAAGGTACAAAGATGTGAGGATGAGTTCATAGTGAAGTGCATCCCTTTTGGGGTTGGTGGAATTGGTGCGACGTTTCTATAGAGACGGGTGAGAAGCATCCGTATGGAAGAGCAACCGATCCTTGAGTTGGAATATCAATCATTCTCCTAGCTATGTAGTAGGCTAAGTTGAATGGTTGTCGGGTGGACAAGTTGTAGAGCATGTGACAAAGGCAAGTGTTTATGTGATCCCTATTTCCTATGGTGCTAATGACGTTGGCTCTAAGTAGCTCCTCCCATTTCTTAAATTCGGGCTTAAGTTCATTTAGCTCCATTCCATATGGATCTAGGTTTACCTCCTTTCCCTTTCGGGTAACTCGGGTTGTATCACTCTTTGGGTTAAAAAGGTGTTCACGGATGGCATCCTTATCGGCCAAACGGGTTTGGTAGGGAAGAGCGGTCATTGATTGCATCAAGAGCCGTGAGTGACCACTTATCCGTGTAGACACAAGTTCCTCGGTTAGAATTCCTAGCACTTGAGCAAAGTTGCCTAAGGTGATGGTGTAGTCGTTTTGATTGATTCTAAACCTAAGAAAAATTCATCATCGTCTTCATCACTAAAGCCGGTCACACTAGCATAGAATTCTAACACAAACCTAGGACAAATTGGTTCATCGATGTCAAGAAGACAATCGAATTTAATGGCGGCTAGTTCTTCACGAAGATTGGTATGTTCAAGGAAGGATGAGTGAATGGTTCTACCTCATGGAAATACCTTGATTCTAGACCCCTAAATATTTCTACTTGTTCCTTGGTAAGTCCTTTGGTTTTGTGGTGTTTGGGAATATACTTAAGGGTGTCTTTGTGATCATAGAATCTTGCGGCTACCATGGTTATTCCTAAGGACAAGAATTAATATGTTAAAAATGAGAATAAATTTTAACGTTTTTGGTTCTAGTATGTGCCTATATGAAAACAATTTGGAGTTGCGGTTATCTCGACTCATTTTATGCACAAAATGGTTTTAGTGGGGTGTTTGGCAAATACCATGAGATAACCCAAATGCTCTAATTCAATGTGGCTTCATTTGAATATACCCGGAATGCATATTAGTTATGCAATACCTTTAGTATTCAATAGCATGCAAGTGATGAAAATTTAACGTTTCTATTTGTATTAGCAATGAAAAAAATTGTTTTCCTACAAGTGAGAAGCTTTTCAAAACTTTTGACATGGGGTGTTTGGTTGTTTGAATAAGGCCTTATATTCAGTATCTATCAATTAGTGGGAAGCATGATTTGTTTATGCAATATGATAATGTAGTACCTAATTTCAATGACTAGTTATGCATTTTGCCAATTGAATTCATATTTGGTATAAAAGCATACATAAAACCCTATGTAATGATTTGTGATAGTTTTGTGCATAAATAAGAATCCTAGACTCAGAATTAAGAGATAAAATGTAGTTGGGATACTTACAATGATGTTATCTTCAGTATTTAGTGAGTGGGAAGGTGTCAATAATGAGCTTGATTTAAGTTTTACGTTTTGGTAAAGTGGGTTGTGAGGAAGAGGATGTTTTGTATATAGCGGTTTTGTACAGAGACACCACGGACCGACGACACCAAATATTTGGTTCCGTCCGTGTTGTCGTTTGGTGCCGTGGCTACGATGGTGTACAAGACAAAATTTTTGTTTTGACTATTCTAATGTTTTGGGCTATGTTTATCCTACATGTTTGGTTCCATTAACCCTAAACCAAGTCTAAGAAGATTAAAAGGTTCTCGTTTAGATGTCGTCAATGTTGTCTTTGGATGATACTTTCTCGATTGAAATGTTTCCTTTTTGAACATTGTCGCGAAGAAAGTGATGGCGGATTTCAATATGCTTTGTACGAGCATGTTGAACGGGATTCTTGCTGAGATCGATGGCTCCTATGTTGTCGCAAAGTATCACAATATCGTTGAGATGAATTCCGTAATCTACGAGAGCTTGCTTCATCCAAAGATCTTGTTGACATGCTTTTCCGGCTGAGACGTACTCGTCTTCAGTAGTGGAGATGGCTAAAGTCGTTTGCTTCTTTGCAAACCATGAGGTGAGACAATGTCCAACAAAAGTGCAAATACCACTTGTACTTTTTCTATCGACATAATCACCGGCATGATCCGAGTCGGCATATACTATGGTTTCTATACCCGTTCCTTTGGGATACCATAATCCTAAACATGTTGTTCCCTTAATGTATCTAAAAATCCTTTTAAGGCTTCTAAGTGTGATGCCTTTGGGTTTCTTGAAAGCGAGCACATAGACAAACACTAAACATAATGTCGGGTCTACTAGCCGTAAGATAGAGTAGGCTACCAATCATTCCTCTATATTTAGTGTTATCCACGGATTCACCTTCTTCGTCCTTGGTGAGTTTAGTGTCCGAGGACATGGGTGTTTTAGTTGGATTGGAATCTTCAAGACCAAATTTCTTAAGCATGTCTTTTATATATTTAGATTGGTTAAAGAAAATGCCATCTTCTAGTTGTTTAATTTAAAGTCCTAGAAAGAAGTTTAATTCACCCATCATACTCATTTCAAACTCGTCGTGCATGATTTTAGAGAAATCATCACACAATTCTTGACAAGTTGATCCGAATATAATGTCATCAACATATATTTGAACAATGATAATTTGTGATTCCTTTTTCTTGGTAAAAAGAGTATTATCTACTAATCCCATAGTGTAATTGTTATCAATAAGAAAAGTCTTAAGTCGGTCGTACCAAGCTTTTGGTGCTGGCTTAAGACCATACAATGCTTTCTTGAGTTTGAAGACATGATGTGGTTTCTCAAAGTCGGTGAAACCGGGAGGTTGAGCAACATACACTTCTTCGTTAATAAACCCATTAATAAAGGCACTTTTAACATCCATTTGAAATAATTTAAAGTCACAAGCACATGCATAGGCAAGTAATATTCTAATAGATTCGAGTCTAGCTACCGGAGCATAAGTTTCATCATAATCAATACCTTCTTGTTGATTATAGCCTTGTGCAACAAGCCTAGCTTTGTTTCTAGATACTATACCATTTTCATCCATTTTATTTGAAAAACCCATTTTGTTCCAATTATGGTTTGATCTTTAGGTTTTGGAACTAATTTCCAAACATCATTTCTAACTAATTGGTTTAATTCTTCTTGCATGGCAATTACCCATGATTCATCTTTTATTGCTTCATTTATGTTTTTCGGTTCTATGGTGGATACAAAACAAAAATAATTACTTTGATTTTGGGCTTGTGACCTTGAGTTCTTTGATTAAGTTGTCCTATGACTTTTTCTAAAGGATGACTTTTAGATTCTTTGATGTTTATAATTTCCTTATTTAATGATTCATCTTTCTTGTTATCATTAATTTGACTTTCTATTATTTGACTTTCAACTAAGTCATCATCTACCAAAGGTGATGTCTTAGAGGGAGGTGGATTTTCGTCAAATGTTATGTTCAACGATTCCTCGACTATCATTGTTTCTTTGTTAAGGACAATATAAGCTTTGCTAGTTTGAGAATAACCCAGAAATACACCTTCATAAGACTTTGGGTCAAACTTGGTGAGATATTCTTTAGTATTAAGAATGAAGCATTTACAACCAAAGACTCTAAAATATCCTAAAATTGGCTTTTTACCTTTGTAAAGCTCATATGGTGTTTTGTTTAAGAAAGGACGTATTAAGACTCTATTCAAAATATATGTAGAAGTGTCAACGACGTTGCACCAAAACTTTTGAGGAATGTTTTGTTCATTAAGCATTGTTCTACTCATTTCTTGAATTGTTCTATTTTACGTTCTACTACACCATTTGATTGAGGTGTTCTTGGAGCGGAAAAGTTATGTGTTATACCATTTGTATTACAAAGTTTCCAAATTGAGTTTCGTTGTCAAATTCACGACCATGATCCGTTCGGATCGACACAATTTTAACACCTAGTAAATTTTGAATTTTCTTGCTAAGAATTTCAAAATTATCAAAAGCTTCATTTTTGGTTTTCAAAAACAACGTCCAAGTAAACCTTGAGTAATCATCTACTATGCCCAAAGTGTATAAGTTGCCTCCGTAGCTTCTTATAGCGGATGGTCCAAACAAGTCCATATGTAATAATTCTAGACACTTAGATGTGGACACCACATTTTTAGACTTGTGACTACTAAGGGTTTATTTACCAATTTTGCAAGCGTCACAAAAGTGTTAGTCATATTTTAGTTTTGGTAAATTCCTAACTAGCTTATTTGAAGATAGGTTTTGTATAAGTCTCATATTAGCGTGACCTAAGCGTCTATGCCAAAGAGATGAGCTATCGTCTAACGTTGTTAGGCAAAGCTTGTCATTAGATGTTTTATCTATTTTCATGACGTATATGTTATTTTTCCTAACTCCTTTAGCTATGGTGATACCATCTTTTAGTATTTTACTACCATTTTCATCAAATAGTACTTTATACTTTTTATCACATAGTTGGCTAATACTAAGTAGATTAAATCATAACCTATCCACATGAGCAACATTTTCAATAGTTAGGGAGTTATGTACGATCGCACCTTTGCCAATGATTTTGCTTTTGAGATTACTACCAAAGTGACATTACCTCCGTCATACTCTTGGTATGATGAGAAGAGACTTTGTTGCCGTCATATGCCGTGAGCATCCACTATCTTTTATCCATTCATCGTTCCAATCCAACTTTCAAGCATACCTAATAAGTAAATAACTCAAGTATTTGGTCCCCAATATCTCATGGGTCCGTTTGGGTTAAACATACCATTTATTTGATTCATGTATGGAAACGATGGGTAAGAGTTCCATGACATGTAACTGAGTTTGATATGGTCTAGGAAGTTTTGATTCCAACCATTGTGTTGGTAGTTGGGTTGTACGTTGTGGTTGCTCTTAGGAAAGGCGTTTGGCAAAAGGTGCTTTATATCGTTGTTGAGTGGTTTTGATCTAAATTCATTTTAGCAAGTCCTACTCGATGTAACAGCTTGGTTTTAGTTTAACACTATCCTTGGTTTTCTTTGTTACTTTGACAAATTCAAGCAGTCCGTATTACGAACATTCTCGTCTGTTTCAAGTACCCACGGCACCATTTGTTTCCACGGACGGAACCCTTATTTTGGTTCCGTCTCAGTCATCTCAGATCGCTTCTTAGCTTTTGACAAATTGTTCGTCCTTTTCGACCGTTTTGTTTTGACTCTTTGGAATTAATACTTCATTAAATCCTAGCCCATTCATGTCTCCGGTGTTTTAAGGATTTTAACTATTTCATCGGCAAGAGCGATGTTTTTGTTAAACCTTTAAATTTAGAATTATTTTCGATTAAGACATCTTGTGTGAGCTTTAGTTTTTATTTCAAGATTAAGCTCTTGACATGATTTACAACCATCGTCATTTGCCTTTCCCTTTTCAAGTCGTTTTGCTTTTCTTTTAACTCATAAACTTCATTTTCCAAAATTCCTTTTGGTTTTAAAATTTATTTTTAGTTATGATTTTTAGACTTAGCTCACACAATTGATTATATTGTTTTTGCAAAGTGTCATCATCAATAGAAGAGTAAGAAGAGTCGGAAAGTACCTCATTTGACTCATGTGCCATTAGAGCGATCTCTTCCTTGCTTGATTCTTCATCGTCTACACTATCACTCCAAGCAAGACTTACAAAAGCTCGTTGAGTTTTGCTTTTAGGTGGCTTGGGACATTCTCCTATGAGATGATTTGCATCACCACATCTAAAACACTTTCTTTCACCTTTACCCTTTTGTCATCCCGATCTTTTCGAATGGCTTCTTTTCTTCTCGAGGTTGTCTTACGAATTTTCCTCTTCTTCTAAAGAACTTCTTAAAATCTCTAACGGCCATGGCATATTCCTCATCTTCACTACCGGAGCAAGATTCGTCATCATCACTTGATTCCGCCTTTGCTTTTAGAGCAACGGATTTGATGTTCTCCCTTTTTCCTTTGATGATCTCCGAATCTTTCTCCATCACTATTTCGTGTACTTTGAGGTTACCAATTAGCTCGTCTAGTGACATTTTTGAGAGATCTTTTGATTCTTCAATATCGGTCACTTTAGCTCTCCATTTGGGATGGAGTGCTCTAAGAAATTTCTAACAAAGTTCTTACTACGAAAAGATTCATCAAGTGCTTTAAGTGATGTAATAATAGTATTAAAGCGAGCAAATCCACAATCAATGGTTTCATCTTGAGGATAACAAATTGTTCATATTGTTGAACAAGAAGATCAATTTTGTTATCCTTGACTTGTGAATTACCTTGATTTGTAATAATCAAAGATTCCCAAATATATTTGGCGGTTTCACATAAAAATTCTTTCATATTCTTTTCTAGGTAAAGCATTGTAAAGCATCATTTTAGCTTCATTATTTTAGCAACTAATTTCTTTTGTTCATTAACGAAATGTCCTTTGTTGTAGAACTAAAATCCCTTTAATAATAATAAACCAAATATCTATATCTTTTGACTTTACATATGTTTCAAACGGTTTTCCAATAGATAAATCCATTGGTTTCAAAGAGTGGTGGTCTTTGCATAGATTGCCCTTCTTTAAAGTTTTCAGAATCCATGGATCGTTTCAAGTTTATAAAATACAAATTATTTTAGAAATTCTTGAGCAACGAGGCTCTGGTACCAATTGTAGAAAACTAGAAGGGGGGTTGAATAGTTTACCAATTAAAAACTTTGTTTTGAAATTTATTTAAAGATCAATTGATATTGATCTTGGATATGTTGATGAAATATGCAAGCAATAAGTAAAGAGTAAATAAGGAAAGAAATGATCAAACCATAACAAGTTGTTTATAGTGGTTCGGTCTACAAGGACTCTTTTTCCTTGCCCTACTCCACTCCCCGAGTCTCACACTCGAGAGTTTAACTTCACTAGTCAACAAGCTCCTTTCACCGGTGGAGAAAACCTTTACACTTCGCTTACACTTATTTCCGACACTAAGCTAGATGTCGAGTTCTTTCCAAGGGTACAACCACTCCCACACACAATGTATTTTGAGGACTAAAATACTAACCACTCACACTCACAAGATTATGATGGTTTAATACAACAATGAAGTATGGATCAACACAAGATGATACAACACTAAACAAACAAGACTTCCAACTTCTCGTTTGAAGCTTGAATGTGACTTGATCTTCTTTGCTACAAAGAGATCACTAATATGATATGAAACCGAGTTAGAAAGGTTAGAGAAGATATGTGAGAGTATGTTAGAAAGGGTGAAAACTACTTGGCTTGGCATTGCTATTTATAGCCAAAATGTGACAACTCGCAATTTCGGTCATTTCTCGACCGATTCATGTCTCATTATTTCAACATTTATCGTAAACTTGGTTTACGTGTTTCAAATTCGCGTAACCTTAAAGGTTTAGCGGCGAATTCATGATCATGTCATCACGTACATTTCATATGGACTATGATTAGTCTACATTTCATTGACATCATGTGCATCTCATTAGTACATTCATGACATTTCATTTCACCTTATACGCGTAATTTTTATATTTAATAATCGTTATCGCGTGAGTTATTATTTTGTATATTTAATCCATTACTTTCAAAAATGATCCCGATGTATTTTTAAACTTACATTTAGTTTATAAAAACTATATTTTTAGTTTTCCTAGTGTTTCAAATTTATTTGGTATATTAATCGTTAAAGTTTAATTATTACGTCGTTTTCTTAAAAATTGTACGATAATTATTTTATCACCCAAATTTCACAAGGAATGTATTTTACCATTTTATTATCTCATTACATTCTATTTTGACCTATTAAAAACTTACTTGTACCAAAAAAACTTCCATTTACCTTTACTTGTACATTTTCCTACACATTTACTTACACTTTTTATTACAAATTGCTACAAGTAATTACATAATACAATTTAAAAAAAATATATATATATACATGGGAAGCAAGATCCCTAAAAACCGGCCATTAGGAGGGAGTACATTTATTTGTGGTATGGCTTATTAATTGCATGTTTCTTCACCTATACTTAAAGTCTTACTTAACACTTTTTCATTTCATTCACTTCATTTCATCTCTTCAAGTGTTAGTAGAAAATTGTTCTCTCTTCTTTTTGGCTTCTCAAACCGCCACCCATCAAGAGCAAGGGATCAAAGATTTTTTATCAAGATCAAGCAAATCAATCTAGTATATACTCTTTATATGGTTTTGAAATAAAAACCAAGGGTATTTAAGTTTTATCCTTGTTACTAGCACCTCATCATTTTCACTAGTAAGCATGTTTTTATCATTTTCATGTTTCCTTGTCATTTCATATGAATCTTTTCATTTTGGAGATAGTATGCATGATATGTGATTTATACCATTTTCTTTCATGATTTTAGAGTATATATACATATTTGGTCATCCTATAATTATTCCCATGGTATTCTTTGGTCTTGATGGTGATTAGGAACCCATGACACCCTAAGAAGGTGTATGGTAGGATTAGATTAGCTTTGGAGTTGATTTGAAGGGATTAGAATAGGTTTTGTCCGAGAAAACTATTTTCGATAACTATATATTTATGTTCTGTCCTTATTTGAATTTCGGAAAACCTACTGTTGGTGCGAAACTTTGGCCTTGATATTTAGAAAATATACTTTAAAACGAATCCGTGGCGCTTGAACGGAATAAAACGGACTTATAACGAAGAAGTTATGGATTTTAAAGTTTGACGATTTAAACGTATTATTTTCGGAAAATTCACTTTCTTTGTTTTTACTTGTTCGGTCAAAACGAGCCTTAAGCTTCACAAATTATTTCGACTAGTCAAAAATATATTAGTTTACTTGATACGAAGCTAAGGACATATTATACGTGAAAACGGATTTGAAACGACAAAGATATGCACGTTTTCATAAAGTTGCCGTAACTATTATTTTCGAAAACTATATTACTTTTACGTTACAAGTGTTACCTTAGTCCGTAACGACCATGTTTTGCTACTGTTTTAACAAGGTTGTGAAACTTTTGGAACGAATTGTCTTCTAGTAAAATCAAGTTCATCGGCCATATTTTTCAAAACGACAAGCCGTTTGTAAAGCGGAGTTGTAGTAAATTAATTACGGATGTTCAAACTTGGCGAAACTCATTTTCGCACAACAATTAGCCAAAATCACTATCTTTAACCCTTGATATCTTTATGATCGAGACCTTTGGACGAAAACTCTGAATCGAAACTTCTAGATATCGATACAAACTTTCCAAAACCGTCGAGTTCGTTCTCTAACGATCGACGTACACTATTTTACGACAAGTTTTCCAAAGCCATTTTGTTAATTTCATGAAAATTCGACGACATTGTTTTGCGACGAAAAGTGAAAATTTCACCAAAATCATTATAAAACCATTGTAGGATGACATTTTGACGTAAAAACTTGTAAAGTCATTTTGAAGGGTCAAGGCGTCAAAAGAGTATTTTTCGACGACAAGTAATATTTTAAAACTCACAAATGGTATAAATAACATCTAAGTGCATGCATAACATTACATTGCAACTCATGACATATCATATCATTCGTAATAGGTCCAGTTGACGATTACATTATACCTCGGTGTACTCACTCTTGTCATCACACCGTCTACCAAGTGAGTTCATAGCCCCACTTTACTCTTTTAACTGCTTTACCAACTCTTGGGGAGATACATGCTACATTTTAATCGAACACAAATGCTTTGAACTGTATGCTATAACCGAATGTTTTATTGTCACTAAGTATTTGCCATGTTCAAGTCCCTACATCATGAACCATTAGTCACTTGCGAGTGAGCGAATATTGTGAATAGGCCTATTGAATTAACACTCCGCTCCTATTGACCCATTTAGGAAATCGAGCGCACTATATTTGAATCATTAAGGTAAATTGGCAAATTACCTATTAGGGCGGCGATGAAACGATGATTACCAATTTTTATTGGTGCGATGTTTACGCTTTGGTGTCATGAACTTAGTGAAATAAATACGATTTTGTTTTTAACGATGAGTGTGAAACCGTTTAACTCACACTACGATTATTGTGTTCAAACGAATTACTTAAACCTATGGATTTCACTCAACCTTTGTGTTGACCTTTTAGCATGTTTATTCTCGGTATCTAAGGCATTATCATCATGGCATGGTTAAGGAACCACCTTTTGAGTCGCGTCGACTTACATCATTGTACATTATGGCACTTTCTTTTAAAACCATCGTTTGGACTTGTAATATATTTATATTTCCGCAAACTTTGTAAACTTTTGGGACCTATGTTGTAACTCGATTATTTTATTAAATCAAACGATGTATTTTCCAAACGACACTTTAGGTCGTTCAATATAACTGTGATTGTGATGCTATGACGATCAATCCCGTGAATTCCATTCACGCAAAAATGTAATTTGGGGTGTGATGATTGGCATCGAGCGAGTTATAGAGAACTAGGTTGCATCATTGACCCTAGACTATAACTACATTATCATAGCATCTCATCATTTCATCATAAGTGAATGTTCACTTTACATGCGGTTTTACGTACATTTTCGAGTTATTTACTTTCATTTCATATCGATTGTCACATGGATGCCTTTAAATTCCCATTCCATTATTCTTTCTTCATACTCTAATGTGGAGAATTCCTTGTCAGTCCCTATCACAATTTCCACATCAATCGACTCATCACCGATAACGTCGAATGCCGAGATAAACCTTTAAGTACGGCAAAGTCACTCTCACTCCTTTGTTTCATCACTAACATGTCGAGTTACACGCTATTCACTCTAAGTCACTAAACCATCATACATTTGAAGCACTTAAGACATCTCATAACCCATTTCTTAGGAAACCGTCGATTATTTTGAAAGATAACCTCAAACTTATCATTTCTTATCACCTCTTTTTAGAGCACATTTTTTTTTAACATGGGATTTTGCTACGTCTCACATTTCCTCTTGTTTTGAAGAAGATATGGCACCGAAGAAAGCTACGGTTGAAATGACCCAAGCGGCTATTCAAAAGTTAGTGAATGATAGCATAGCGATGCTTTAAGAGTCGAAAGGAAACATTGGCTCTTCTTCGCTGAGGCATGCGGCTTCTTTGAAGCCGCTAGGTTAGTCAGCTTGCTATCGAAATGCCGGAGGATCCGGAGTTAAGAGATGTTCGTATAAGGATTTCAAAAGTGGTGAACCCACTAAGTTTCGAGTCTTGAGGAGCTACTGCAATGGTTCGATGGTTTGAAAAATTGAGTCGATGTTTTGCTTTGTAATCGTCCGGATGATAGTAAGGTTAAATTTGCTACGAGCACATTACTCGATGGAGCATTGTCTTGGTGGAATTCCTATGCTCAACCGATTGGGATGGAGAACGCTTTCAAGCTTACTTGGGAGCAATTTAAGGGCTTGGTGACTAAGAAGTTTTGTCCTCGTACGGAAGTCAAAAAGTTGGAGACCGAGTTCTATGAACTAGTAACTATTGGGTACGATATTGACACTTATATTCAGAGATTCCAAGAATTAGCCGCGTTATGCCCGTCCATGGTTTCTGATAACGAGAAGTTGCTAGAGGCTTTTATCGGGGGACTTCCCGAGGTGATTCAAGGAGATGTGACTTCGTTCGATCCACAAACAATTGAGGAAGCTATTCGAGTGACTCAGAAGTTGATGGCACAAGTGGTGAAGAGGGGTAAGTACACCAACACCAACCAAAACAACAACAACCCCAACAACCGCACCAACTACCATAATAACCAAAACAACAACAACAACGACGATAACCAAATCAACAACAACAAAAGAAAATGGGAAAACGACCAAGGAGATTATAACAACAACAACCAAAACCGCAACACTAACCGTCATCAACAACAAAATAGAAGGCAAGAAGCGGGAATGGTTTATGTCACGCACCAATGAGAGGTAGAGGTATCTTGGAACACACCCACTATGTAATCGATGTAATTTTCATCACTCGGGTCCTTGCCGCCAAGTGCCACAAATGTCAAACACCGGACATCTAGCCGGGATTGTAAAGGTAAAGCCGTAGTCACATGCTTCGGATGTGGGGAGCAAGGACACTATAGAAATCAATGTCCTCAAAACCAAGGTCAACCAGTTGAAGATGCTCATGGGAATGCATATATGTTAGGAGGAGGGAAGCTCGTCATGGTCCCAACAACGGAAGACCAAGAAGTTTGGAAGCTAATAGTCTTAATTTTCCTTATGTACTATGTCGTACTAAGTTTATGTTTTCCATCGTATCCGAATCTTTATAACCTAAGATGTATTTCTATTTGATAAACCACTCGTTGTAAAATATTCTCATCTATCGTACTTTATTTTCTTTCCGATTTGTTATCATTTACGAGGATTTTAATTCTTTTACTTTAACTATCATTTTAACGACACTTCTCCATGTCTTCTCTCCTCGATGTTCATCACAATTTTAACATCGTTGACTCAACACCAAACAAACATATGAGTCGATTAGTCCAAGCATTGCATAGTTACTCCTAAATTATACATAGCCCGATCACCTATGTCTAATTCGGGAAGAATCATGCGATGAAGGGAGTAGTAGGCTTATATGTGTAAGCAATCCGCATCGAGCCAAATTTTCAAAAGTCCTCCTTCAAACCAATTTAGCCTAATCTCATGACAGTTCTTGTTTGATGAGTTGTGAGATTAAGTGAAAATTGGTTGGTAAAAGTCTTTGAGGGTTTTGCTCGGGAATGGGAAAGTTTGCCACATCAAACCCTAAACCCGATAGACTAACAACGAACCGAATTCGTGGATGAATTCCTTTTGAATGGGCGAATGTGACAACTCGCAATTTCAGGTCATTTCTCGACACGATTCATGTCTCATTATTTCAACATTTATCGTAAACTTGGTTTACGTGTTTCAAATTCGCGTAACCTTAAAGGTTTAGCGGCGAATTCATGATCATGTCATCACGTACATTTCATATGGACTATGATTAGTCTACATTTCATTGACATCATGTGCATCTCATTAGTACATTCATGACATTTCATTTCACCTTATACGCGTAATTTTTATATTTAATAATCGTTATCGCGTGAGTTATTATTTTGTATATTTAATCCATTACTTTCAAAAATGATCCCGATGTATTTTTAAACTTACATTTAGTTTATAAAAACTATATTTTTAGTTTTCCTAGTGTTTCAAATTTATTTGGTATATTAATCGTTAAAGTTTAATTATTACGTCGTTTTTCTTAAAAATTGTACGATAATTATTTTATCACCCAAATTTCACAAGGAATGTATTTTTACCATTTTTATTATCTCATTACATTCTATTTTGACCTATTAAAAACTTACTTGTACCAAAAAAACTTCCATTTACCTTTACTTGTACATTTTCCTACACATTTACTTACACTTTTTATTACAAATTGCTACAAGTAATTACATAATACAATTTAAAAAAAATATATATATATACATGGGAAGCAAGATCCCTAAAAACCGGCCATTAGGAGGGAGTACATTTATTTGTGGTATGGCTTATTAATTGCATGTTTCTTCACCTATACTTAAAGTCTTACTTAACACTTTTTCATTTCATTCACTTCATTTCATCTCTTCAAGTGTTAGTAGAAAAATTGTTCTCTCTTCTTTTTGGCTTCTCAAAACCGGCCACCCATCAAGAGCAAAGGGATCAAAGATTTTTTTTATCAAGATCAAGCAAATCAATCTAGTATATACTCTTTATATGGTTTTGAAATAAAAACCAAGGGTATTTAAGTTTTATCCTTGTTACTAGCACCTCATCATTTTCACTAGTAAGCATGTTTTTATCATTTTCATGTTTCCTTGTCATTTTCATATGAATCTTTTCATTTTTGGAGATAGTATGCATGATATGTGATTTATACCATTTTCTTTCATGATTTTAGAGTATATATACATATTTGGTCATCCTATAATTATTCCCATGGTATTCTTTGGTCTTGATGGTGATTAGGAACCCATGACACCCTAAGAAGGTGTATGGTAGGATTAGATTAGCTTTGGAGTTGATTTGAAGGGATTAGAATAGGTTTTGTCCGAGAAAAACTATTTTCGATAACTATATATTTATGTTCTGTCCTTATTTCAATTTCTGGAAAACCTACTGTTGATACGAAACTTTGGCCTTGATATTTAGAAAATATACTTTAAAACGAATCCGTGGCCGCTTGAACGGAATAAAACGGACTTATAACGAAGAAGTTATGGATTTTTAAAGTTTGACGACTAAACGTATTATTTTCGAAAATTCAGCTTTGTTGTTTTACTTGTTCGGTCAAAACGAGCCTTAAGCTTCACAAATTATTTCGACTAGTCAAAATATATTAGTTTACTTCGATACGAAGCTAAGGACATATTATACGTGAAAACGGATTTGAAACGACAAAGATATGCACGTTTTCATAAAGTTGCCGTAACTATTATTTTCGAAAAACTATATTACTTTTACGTTACAAGTGTTACCTTAGTGAACGACCATGTTTCGGTTGTTTTAACAAGGTTGTGAAACTTTTGGAACGAATTGTCTTCTAGTAAAATCAAGTTCATCGGCCATATTTTTCAAAACGACAAGTCGCTTGTAAAGCGGAGTTGTAGTAAATTAATTACGGATGTTCAAACTTGGCGAAACTCATTTTCTCGCACAACAATTAGCCAAAATCACTATCTTTAACCCTTGATATCTTTATGATCGAGACCTTTTGGACGAAAACTCCTGAATCGAAACTTCTAGATATCGATACAAACTTTCCAAAACCGTCGAGTTCGTTTCAACGATCGACGACACTATTTTACGACAAGTTTTCCAAAGCCATTTTTGTTAATTTCATGAAAATTCCGACGACATTATTTTGCGATTTAAAAGTGAAAATTTCACCAAAAATCATTATAAAACCATTGTAGGATGACATTTTGACGTAAAAACTTGTAAAGTCATTTTTGAAGGGTCAAGACGTCAAAAGAGTATTTTTCGACGACAAGTAATATTTTAAAACTCACAAATGGTATAAATAACATACGAAGTGCATGCATAACATTACATTGCAACTCATGACATATCATATCATTCGTAATAGGTCCAGATTGACGATTACATTATACCTCAAGATACTCACTCTTGTCATCACACCGTCTACCAAGTGAGTTCATAGCCCCACTTTTACTCTTTTAACTGTTTTACCAACTCTTGGGGAGATACATGCTACATTTTAATCGAACACAAATGCTTTGAATCTGTATGCTATAACCGAATGTTTTATTGTCACTAAGTATTTGCCATGTTCAAGTCCCTACATCATGAACCATTAGTCACTTGCAGTGAGCGAATATTGTGAATAGGCCTATTGAATTAACACTCCCGCTCCTATTGACCCATTTAGGGAAATCGAGCGCACTATATTGAATCATTAAGGTAAATTGGCAAATTACCTATTAGGGCGGCGATGAAACGATGATTACCAATTTTATTGGTGCGATGTTTACGCTTTGGTGTCATGAACTTAGTGAAATAAATACGATTTTGTTTTTAACGATGAGTGTGAAACCGTTTAACTCACACTACGATTATTGTGTTCAAACGAATTACTTAAACCTATGGATTTCACTCAACCTTTGTGTTGACCTTTTTAGCATGTTTATTCTCGGTATCTAAGGCATTATCATCATGGCATGGTTAAGGAACCACCTTTTGAGTCATGGCGTCGACTTACATCATTGTACATTATGGCACTTTCTTTTAAAACCATCGTTTGGACTTGTAATATATTTATATTTCCGCAAACTTTGTAAACTTTTGGGACCTATGTTGTAACTCGATTATTTTATTAAATCAAACGATGTATTTTCCAAACGACACTTTAGGTCGCTCAATATAACTGTGATTGTGATGCTATGACGATCAATCCCCGAATTCCATTCACGCAAAAATGTAATTTGGGGTGTGACACAAAATGGATGGAGTGTCACGGACATGAGAACCCTTAAAGGGTTCCTCCGTGTACCAATTTGGTACCGCCGGGTCTCGACGACCAAGATATTAAATCTTGCCAAAGTCAACTCTGTCTAAGTGAGATTGTGCACGATATGAAGAGTACAAACCACATTAATATATCTAAGGAAATCTTTCAATGATTTCCATGATGCATCACATTATGTCATATGTTGTATTTCTATTTTTAGAAATATGCAAGTACTTAAGTAGTGTTTGGTTTTAAGAACCTAACACATTCTAAAACTACTATCATACATAATGATTAGAGTCATATCAAGATGTTACTAATCATAAATGTAAATGCTTGAATGATGAATATATTGTTTGAAAAAGCTTGTTTTAATATCTATTAAACTTGACAAGCTTTAAGCTTTTATACAAATTAAATTTACTTTTGTCGTTAACAAAACTTAGGTAAAGATAAAAATATAAATAACGTTTAATGACGATATTTGTATTAACACCTTTATAAACATTATGGTCTGAGCATAGATCTTAAGATCTACACTCAGGGAAAAACCTCTTAAAATCAACTTTCTGGTCTGAGCATAGATCTTAAGATCTATGCTCAGGGAATAACCTTTTAAACTAAAATTTTTGTGTTGAGCATAGATCTTAAGATCTATGCTTAAGGAAGAACTTTGGCATAATTTTTGGAAAACTAACTTCCCGAACACGACACCACATTAAAACTTCCAAAAATCATTAACACATCATAAACTTCATTTTCTTACATTAACTTGGTCATAACAACTCACAAAAACGTACTTTACAAAGTAACGGGTGTTTTGCCAAACACTCGTTTTGACCCATTTGCATACTAAACTTTAACCCATTACTATAACATACAACTTGACAACTAAAATACTATAATAATCATGACATAAGTTTTGAAACTTGACAACATGTTTATAAACCATTAAAAGACCAACCGGGGGGGGGGGGGTACAACATTGACTTGAGCTCTGTATCTACCTAAGCTCCAACTAAACATTACCGTAACCTTCTATTATCCACCTTAGCAATCCATAATCCTTATTCCAAGCTTTATTGGCTTAGCATGAGCACCTACAGTATGGTAAACATCTAAACTGTAAGCACGAGGCTTCGTAAGTAAAACGATCATAACATAATATTATAATCATTCACGTGTTACACATCATAACTTATTATCCAATACAATCATTAAACATTAGCACATACCTTAACCTCTTAGCATCATCATTCATTCTCATCAACAGCTAGTACTCTTAAACCTTTTTCATACTAAGTTATTCCTTCCTTTGCTAGTTATGCTAAACTAGTCCTCTACTTACTTCCACTTAAGCACAACCATTCCAAGTCATACAATTACCTTAACATTATAAGTCACATAACACATAGTGTAAGAAATCATAATAACATCATATCATAATCGATTTACTTACCTTGATTCTAAGCTAATGAAATCAAGAACATTAGCATCTACTTTATCATTTTCCACCCTTGCAATCTAAGCCAAATCTCTATAACATAAACACATAATTAGCTAACTATATCATGGTTACTACAACCATAGCTCTTTTATAACCATTTCTAACTATCATATAATCATATGATGATTATATGATAATTAATCCCATTAACTTATTAACTTAGACCTAATATAATCATCTCATATTACTATAACCATTTAATTAGCTTCAAAACACCATTTACCCACTTTCCCCAATTGGGTATATAAACCCTAACTTATAATCTCATCAATTAAACTACGATTAAAGACCACTTACTTGTAGCGATGATTAATACAAGCTAATTTCTTGATTGGAGCACTAATCCTTCATCAATTTGGTATTTACTAAAAATCTTGTTTCCCTCCTTTTTCTCTAAATCGAACACACACACACACACACACACACACTTTGATAATAATGAAATATACAAGAAAACTTGGAGATTTCTAGACCAAGGTTACTTCAAAACAAAGTTATGTCATCAATTGACATCTTTGGTCCCTCAAGTCCATTTGCTTCTATTTTCTCCATAATAACTTTATTACTCATTCACTACTTGACAACATTAGTCCTTTAAGTCAATATTTATTCTAATTGTGACACATCATATTTTCTATAACCATTTACATAACATTTAATACTTATAGTTTGACTATCGAGTTTGACCAACCAATCCTGTAAGTCCTTAGAACTTATAAAAGTGATAGTCGACTATTCAAATGGTATTCTCATAATAAATATGTAAGGCCCAGTTTTCAGGGTGTTATATTTCTACCCCTTATTTAGATTTCATCTCCAAAATCTCTCGTCTAAACTAATCTTGACTTGGTCACATCTTACCCCCATTCTTAGCACTAAGCACATTTTCATTCATACATTTTGTTGCAATAATCTAAGTGATCTTACAACATTAAACAATACATTCCAAAATCCTTAATCAATTCTACTTCTCGTTTGATTTCCTTAGAGCGTACGACTCCTACTAAGGCTATTATCACACATTCACTATAACCAAACCAACTTCATTACTATTACATCACATTCTTATTTGCTTTATTTTAACTTTTAATCAAAGACTATGTGTCCATTTAGAAAATTTACACCATTTTGACTTTACATGAGTCAAACATTAACTAATACAACTTAACATTCTCATTTTTACCGTAGTCATTCTACTATCCTTTTTATACATTTTTCTATAATTCCTTATCTTCTCTATTTCATTTTAATGATTTCACCCAAGTATTAAGGTTCACTCGAAAAATCTTAAGTTATCCTGACTTTCACGGATCAACATTAACTAATACCTTCACATTTTACTATCATCATTCCATTATTTCATTAACAGTTTTTACTATAACGCCTCGTTTCTTATATTCTTTTTTATAAATTCTTCGTCAATACTATAAGTCTTATAGGAAATTTCAAAACTTTGACTTCAAAAAGTCAAATTTTAACTTATACCGTCACATTTACTCATAAGGGTTCCAATAATAATTAACATCCATTACTATCTTTACTCACATTTTGTACCACGCCTGAAGGCATATAATAACATCATTACAATTTCTTAATCTTTTCAAGTTATGCTATAGACACCTAATGGTAGATTTTGTATAACATCCCCATTAAATCATGATCTAATTCCTATCTCACCTATCTTAGTTCTAATAACTTCAAACAAATCTTACGGTATCGTCTTTTGTACCCTTATCTTACTCATGCTATGTTGGAAACATATAAGCCCATTCATTTACGCTTCCTTATTTACATGGAAAGGTGTCCCAATTGATGTAAATCAAGAAACATAAACTCATAGTTCGAAATTTACAGTTTCTATAACTAAATAAAAAGGCGTCCCAATCCATTTAACTAAGGATATCATAAATCCTTCTACTTATACACTTTCAACATAACACTTGTACCTATTACTCGTTTTCATTTTCCTTTCTTTTTCTTAATTCTTTTTACACTTCAAATTATTTTTAAATTTTTAGGCTTGGATTCATACCATTATCACATTCACTTTGGGGATATTCTTATATGCAAAGGATGTAGGCAACCCCTTGCCAGTAAAGGCAATACTTTTCATCCCGAAGGATTCATTATCATTCATCAATTTGGTCATCCCGAAGGATACCATCATTAACATCATTTCCTTGGTAATCTCGAAAGATACCACCATTAACTTGGTCATCCCGAATGATACCATCTTTAATCATCGTTAACTTCGCCATCCCGAAGGATACCATCTTTAAATTCATTAGCTCGACCATCCCGAAGGATACCATCATTAACATACTTAGTTCGGCCATCCCGAAGGACACCATCATTAACATCATTAGCTCGGTCATCCCGAAGGATGCCATCATTAACTCATTGGTTATATGATAGTCATCTTTAACCTTTCACATTTTAACATTGGATCCAAGACATTAACATTTTAATACGCATACTTTTCCATTCCTTTTATTTAGTTTAAGCAAGCATCATTGGTTTGTAAAACTTGCTTACCATATTTACACATTTACTATGTGTTTACATTTCTCATTACAACTTACTTTCTTTAGTTCGTGTTAACCATCATCACATCTTTTCTATTACCTCTTTTAGGCTACTCGCTTCTTTTTCGACATCTAACCTTACATAGGTTAGTTTGTTAACATATCCTTTATATTCATTTTAAATATTAACACGATCTCTTCGTGTTTAACTAGGTAACATATCATTACATTCTTACTTACATTCTTAACTCATCTATTTTTTAGTTACTAACACATTAGCCATCCCATTTTCACCTCATCGTCACTTGTCAACGTTTCTTAATCCCATTCTATACTTCTCGTATTAATAGACACTTAACAGTTAATGTGTCAGCTCTCATCTTGCTTTCACGCATAATACTTTAATACATTCATCATTATTATGTTTCATACTTTAAGCACCAAATACTTTGAGTCACTATTAGCCCATCTCTAATACCACTTACCATTTCTATTCGCGTTCCATAACCATTATTCTTATACATGTTCATGTAATCACAATACGTTCACCGGCACTAACCGAGGTGTACGACGATTTAGTCACTTAAACACTTCAAGTTCTCCACGGACTTGTATCACACACACGTTAACATTATAAGACGCATTAATCATTCATTCTTATCAACTTAGATTCATATAACCTATCTCATTATTCGCTTCAAAACTTAAACATTCATTTTCCATATTACCTATTCTTACATTCAACGCATCTAATAGTGGTTTAAGTCTAGGGAACCTAAAATGGAAACCTAATTTACTCAAACTGAAACACTGATACCAAGTTGTGACACCCTGTGAACGACACGACTTTAAATACTCAAAATTTGAAACTTTTGTACGGAAATGACTTAATGTTCTCGGACATTTCGTTACTCTTTTGACCACTGACTAACATTCCATAAGCATTCATACCTTAATATTATTTTTAAATGAAACTAGACTCATTTGCTCTTTTGACCACTGACTAAGATTCCATAAACATCCATACCTTAAGACTATTTTTAAATGAAACAAGATATGAATTTTCAAAGATGACCAAAATTTGAAAACCCTTTATAAAAATTATGGTCTGAGCATAAATCTTAAAATCTATTGATGAGGTTTAAAATCATGCATTTTTAGGGGGTCATTTAGTCTCTAAAATCGTACATATTTGATCAGTTATTACCCTAAATCATTTCTTTTCAAGTTTTAGGTACTTTCGAAGCGAATGTCGGAAAAGAATGAGTTTTTGGCTTATTTGGACAAGAAAACGAAGAAAATGACCAAGTCATGAAAACGTCAGGAAAAGAAGGCCTGACGAAGTCACAATACCAATATGACTTTGTCACTTACAATTCAACACGATGATTCAGTTATACATTTTACAAGTGACGGTTCAGACCATGGTGACGATCTAGAGCTAACGGCGTCACTACCAGAGAAACAGTGGCTGACGGAGTCACGATCTATAAGGTGACGCAGTCACAACTGCGACACAGCGAAGGAGGAAACCCTAATGATAACAATCTGACGGCGTTACACCTATAAAGTGACACCGTCACATATGTAAATCTATATATATTTTTCGTTAATTTTTCATTCATTGTAACATCTTGGAGAGGTATCTAGGGAACACCTAGAGTGACGAATTTTACAGATCTTTTAAGGTTTTTTGGCTCCCGAACTCTATGTTTAATTGAAGTTAAGTAATTCCTCTTTAATCATTCAATATGTCTATGTGTTGTTTGATTATATGTTTTTCTTCTCTTCTCTTTAACATGCTCGGCTACTATTATTGTTTGCTTAGTTTTGAATGAAACGTAGTTATTGATTATTGATTGCCGTCTCTTGTTTGATTAGATTTTTCGTGTTAGAAGTAGGAAAACTTGATTTTTCATTAATGTATTTGCTTGTACATCCAACTAAACGCTTTATTCACTAGAGTGCACTAGTTGTTTTTATTCGTTGTATTTATTGCGTAAATTGCGGATTGTTGATATTAAGAGTCTTAACGATACTGCATAATTACGGATGCTAACATTAAGATTTTTTAAGGGAGACTAATATATTCATAGAGTTAGGGAATTCGGCACCAAGCCAAATCTCTATAACATAAACACATAATTAATTAACTATATCATGGTTACTACAACAATAGCTCTTTTCTAACCATTTCTATCTATCACATAATCATATGATGATTATATGATAATTAATCCCATTAACTTATTAACTTAAACCTAATATAATCATCTCATATTACTCTAACGTTTTAATTAGCTTCAAAACACCATTTACCCACTTTTCCCAATTTGGGTATATAAACCTTAACTTATAATTTCATCAATTCAACTAAGATTAAAGACCACTTACTTGTAGGAATGATCAATACAAGATTATTTTTTTATTGGAGAACTAATCCTTTATCAGTTTGGTCTTTACTGAAAATCTTGTTTCCCTCCTTTTTCTCTAAACCGAACACACACACGCCCTTTAATAATAATGAAATATACAATAAAACCTGGAGATTTCTAGACCAAAGTTATGTCATCAATTGAAATCTTTAGACCCTCAAGTCCATTTGCTTCTATTTTGGCCACAATAACTTTATTACTCATTTACTACTTGACAACATTAGTCCTTTAAGTCCATCTTTATTCTAATTGTGACACATCATATTTTCTATAACCATTTACATAACATTTAATACTTATAGTTTGACTATCGGGTTTGACCAACCAATCTCGTAAGTCCTTAGAATATATAAAAGTCATAGACAACTATTCAAATGGAATTCTCATAATAAATATGTAAGGCATGGTTTTCAAGGTTGTGAAAACGTAGATGGGGTGAATACGTTATTGTTTAAAAACTTAAAATCTTGTGTATCAAGTAGCCGATCAAGCTTGTCATAGTATGAAAAGTGCCAATGTAGTCTATAATTAATATAAAGCATATAGTAAAGCAATTTGTCACAACACAAGTATAAATAACAAGCCACATCACAAACATAAACACAATATAAAGAGAGAGCGATAATTAAAAGAAAGTGTAAACCAGACACGATGATATATAATGGTTCGGTCGTGGAGCTCCTCTCCGACCTACTCCACTCCCCGAGTACCCAACTCGAGAGTTACTTCACTAAGTCAACAATCTCCCTTCTCGGCGAAGAAAACCTTACATGCGTCACTTATATATTTCCAGTACTAAGCTAAATACCGGGTTCTAATTCGAGGTAGAACCAACCTAACGTCACCTACACTTTTTGTGACACTAAGCTAGATGTCGAGTTCTTTACAAGGGTACAACCACTTCCGTTATGTTTTAAGGCCCAACATAACAAACCGTCCAACTTGGTGTTTTACAACTAAAACACACCGAACCAATAACCCTTGTGTTTTGAGGTCCAAACACATAACCCATCTAATCTAGGGTGAAATGAAATGTGTATTACAAATTTATAGTGATGATCCATGACACAATTGTCTAATAAATATGAATGACTAATCTAAATAAACTTTCATTGATAGGAAGCCTTCAGTGGATGAAGATCACAAGTTCCCGAAGCTTGATGTGATAGATCTTCATGTATGTATGCTTGTGGTGGATGAGGATGCAAGAACTCTAAGCTTCCTGTAGAGGATCATTTCGGGAGTATGCTTACAACAAATTGAAAGTTAGAAGCATTATGATTATGTGATATAAGGGTGTTTATGAGTATGCTACTACTAATCTAAATGTATACAAAAGGGTAGAGAGAATGTGTGTTCAAGTGGTGAAGAAATGAGTGAACAATGGGCTTATATTTATAGGAAAAAGAGTCAGACACCCACGGATCTTCCTTATAAAAAAGGGATCCTTGGGCCTGTCAAACAAAATCTTGGATTTTGCACAAAGTCTTTCCAAAATCAAAACCAAATCTTTCCAAAATCCTTCCAAGATATTCTTTGAGATATTAACATATTTTATATGAGATTTTGATGTGACAATACACTCTTAGATGATATCATTCATGATGTAAAAAATCATTTTTGGTTTTCTTTAAAAAAAAAGGTAAACTAGTGAATAAAATGTCTAGTTACCTTTTGTAAAATAAAATCTCTAATTAGGTGCTTACCAAGATAAAATATATTTTGTCTAGTATAAGTAAACTTTAGTGTTTGTATGAAAAATATGATTAGTTTACTTTGTACAAATAAAAGTGTATATTTGTACATAAACTTTAGTGTAAAAATAAAAGAGATGTACTTGTATAAAAATACTTGTATATGCAAAAAAATAAGGTTTAAAATAGAATTATAAACCTATAAAATACTTAAAGGCTCTAAAAGTATTTTAAACATTCTAAATGGTTTGCTAAAGGGTTTGATCATAATGCCACATAACAAATATGTACGAACCTGTGTTGTAGCATACGAGGACTTGAGACATCGAGAGGTGTTGAATGTATGTTGAGACAAAATATGATTACGAGTAACTTGTACATTTTATGTTATGTATTACAAGTTACATGTTTGTCATCAATCAAAACAAACGAGATTGTATAGATTAAATATCGTAATATTTGCACCAACAAAGGTGTTATAGGATTGGCCCCGGACTCAATCTTCCAGGACCGTTACAACGGACAAAACAACTGTCATTACCTCATTCATATAAAGGTAATATTGCGAACATTACTAAGATACATAACAATCATGCATGGAGCATTCCACACATCTTGTAGAGCCACAAATATCACTTGGATGCCCACCACGTGGACCATTCTAAGCTATGGATGATGTTTATGGGTGGCACGAAACCCTAAACACATCTCTATAAATACCGGTCTCATTCCCATGGAATAGATCAAGTGAATCCTAGCTTCACACACCCATTGCACACACTAGTTGTATGTGAGTGTTACCCCAGCTCTTGACTCCGGTCATACTTTGAGTCCTTACCAAACATGAAAAACTAAACATACGACCATCATCCACCTCACCCCCAATAAGTACCTTATGTAAACATTATGTTCTACTGCCGCTCTTTCAGATGAAACTATACCTAAAACAACTTACATTAAGTTACTCCAATTTTCTGCTAAAAAAACAGAATAAGTTACTCGGAGTTAACTTAATTATTTTTCCTATAGTACTGTTAGCAAGCATTAAATAACACGGTTACAAAATCTTGACAAGTCTCATCAACTAGGTCGACACATCACCTAGTCTACAATGTACGTGAAAACTTGTTTTGACGCGGTAATCCAAAGCACTTTGTAGTTACTTTGGACATTTAGAAACCATGGTTTCTTTGACACCAAACGCCCAAGTAAAGACATAACTGGAAATGACATCGTGATTCATATATACACTTAGATATCCAATAGGAATAGCAAATCATGTCCGATTAGGTTAGATTGAGTTGTAAATCCTAGATCTACTTGTTGTACTAGTTTTTAATTCTCTTGTTCCTTTAATTTATTGCTTTTCACTAGCATTAATACTATTAAATTTTATGTCCTGCTGCAGTTTAAGTTTTGAGTTTGTTTTATTCTTATTGTATGATTAGTGTTGCAGGGACTCAACCTGGACAAAAGAATGCTGAAATAGAAGGCTGGTAAGCTAAGGTATAAATTCAGGGACTGGATGTGCTCTTTTGCTAAGAAGGAGGGCTTCAAGTGAAGTTTGGTGTAACCATATGCTTATATATTGAACCCATATGCTAGGTTCTACGACACATCCAAAAACACCACAAACATCAGTGCTCATCTTCTTGTCACGAGCAGTTTCCCCAATATCCAAATCATTTAATCTTTTGTGTATCCTACATTTGATTGTCTCATTGATAATCATTGTGTATTTGTAATCATTCGGTTATAATAAAATCTTTCACTTCTTACATTGGTGGTTTTACATCGAAAAATAAATTCTTTAAAATAGAATGGAACTCTTGTTTCATATTATTATCACAATTTTAACTCCCTATGAAGACAATTTTATGCAATAACCAAACTAACCTTATGCACTTGTGATGCTAAAAGGCATTCAAAAACATTCAGATCTTATAAAGCTAATGTAATTTCTCAATGGCCTTGATGACATCTATCAGCCCAAAAGTATTCTATTAACAAGGCAACCTCTTCATGATGTTAAGACTGCTTTCTCTCTTGTTTCCAGGGAAGAATCTCATAGAGGCTCCTCCTCTTCTACCACTGGAACTAAATCTCATGTTTTTGTTTTTGCTGTTAAAGGTCCTAACAATAACAATTACAACAAAAGAATAAAATCAACAAGAACCCTAATGTGGTCTGCTCAAATCCAAAGTGTTGCCTCCCTGGTCACACAATTGAAAAACGCTATAAAATTGTGGGGTATCCTGATCACATCAAGAAAAAAAATGGGAAATAACAATATGCAAAGAACATCAACCAACTTCAACAACAACAATAGTGTTGCTTCATCTGCTAAAGTGCATACTTCTGCTAATACTCAATTCACAGCTGAGCAAATGCAACAACTAATAAACTTGATCAACTTCAAACCTGTAAAAAAAAATGGTCATGCCAATATGGCGGGCACATTCTTTGTTTCACTTCAAAACCTTTTTCAAGTCGTATAAAGCGATAAAGGGTAGATTATAGATTCGGTGCAAATCAACACATAGCTACTTCACTTGATAACCTTGAAGATGTTGTTGATATCTCGATTGGTTCCAAACAGTCAAGTCTAATCACGAGTCCGCCACTTGTGAATGACGATCGTAATGCACTTAAACCGCTCAAAACCAATACAATGAAATCCAGGAGAGTATAGTGTTTCCCGGTCGTTATGTCCCAATGAGTTGTGCAATGAATTATCAAACGTTTAGTGATCGAGGAATTTGAGCGAAAAGGGAATTGTGATTATTATAACTAAGGAAAACCAACAAATTAAAACGCCTTAAATGCAAATTAAAGAAAGTTAAAAGATAAAATCTATTAAATAAACGCTATCACTATATTTAAAGTGATGAGCGTTTAAAACCTAAAACGACGTTTAAATTAAAAACTACGTAACGCACAAAATAAAAAGTGAAACTTACACAATATTAATCCTAAAAATATGAAAATGATATTTTATAAACCTAATGATAAAAGAAAATTTTAGAAAAAGCAAATTATTTTTAAGACTAATTATCTAATTAAAAACTATTTTAACTATTAATTAATTACCTAAAATACAAGAAATTAGGAAATAAAGCTAGAAAAATAAAATTATAAAATGGAAAAGTCTAAAATATCAAAAGAGAATTTTCGAAACTATTTTTGTATTTTTATGATTATTTTCTATTTTTATGAATTTTAAACTATTAAAAACTAATTAAAATATTTAAAAATACAAATTTAACTAAGAAAAATATGGAAAAATATGTTTTTGACTTTTTATATTTATCTTAACTTAATAAAAATGAAAATTATTTTTTGAACCTTTTCTTAATTTTTGTATTTAAAACTATTTAAAAGGCTTAAAACTAATTAAAATCAAGAAAAATACCAAACAAGCTAGGAAAAATCTGAAAAATTCAGGAAATGCTTACAATAATATTAAGAAGCTAAGAAAATGGAAAATCATGGGGTTATGTGGCAGAATATGAAATCGATGATAAAAGTGCTTATAAAATAAGCACTTGGATAAGCAAATAGAACCCAAAAGGCACCAATCCAAGATGAAGCTTAAGTATGCTAAAGTAACACAAATGGAACAAGATTCAACAAGCTAAACACTCGAAACAACAAGCTCAACAGATTTGAAGTTGTGAGCTTATATGCTAAATCGAATCTGGGACTAACTTTAAGTCGATGCACAAGCTTGGATATAAGCTAAAAGGAAAACTACCAATTGGAAATTGGACAAGACCAGGTGAGGTATTTAAACCAAAAGCAAACCATGAAAAGCTCTTTTGAGCCCCTGCACTAGCTGCTAAACCGAGAAAACTCTCAAGATATACCGACGATGGAGCGTGGCAACTGAGGCTTTTTGAACCTCTGCACAAGCTTATCCAAAAGTTTGAGCTAAAATAGGTATTAGGTCTTAGAGACCACCTATTAAACTACTTATAAACCAAAAATAAGGACCTCAAAAGCTTTAATGAATCTTATGCACAAGTCAAGAAGTTCTGCAAAAACAAGTTTTGATATTTTTGACTTTTGAAAATAATGATGAACTTTGACTATAATGAACTTTGGATCTAATTTTATCACTGATGAGGATGTTATAAGATGAAATAAGACTAATACAAGTTATGTTTGAAGATTCTAAACACAAATCAATGGCCTGCACTTCCTAATACTCCAACAGTTAACAATGAAATGGATTCAAAAGCAATTTTGACTTCTGATGTTAGCAAGCACAAGATTAGGACAGATAAGAGCCAAGATATGCTATACAAACTTAAACCAACAATTTTTATCCACTGAGCAAGCCTAGAACACAGGTATAACAGCTATTCCAAACACTCCTTTGTAAACTGTTTTGGGCTCAAACTGATCCAAACTCTTATCCAACTTTGTAATTATGATCAAACGAAGTATTACTACCCTAATTACAGCTATTAGAACAATAATTAGCAGATAAAAACTACAAATGCAGAAGATGTATAAGAACTTGAATTTTGACTTACAAATGTCCATAGCAACTATTGCTAGCTAACTGTCAAACCAAGACCACTACCCTATCAAAACCAACCCAAATAACTGTATTTCACCCCAAATCCATTGCCTGCATCAACCATTGCCATTTCCATTCCAAGCTTGCCCAAGTTTGACTTTCTTTGACCAAAAACAAAAATGAATCAAAACTTGAATGTGAGCTTGTGAAAGGTTGTAATAAGCTTATACAAGCTTATTTAAACTGAGAAATGAGCATGATAAAGCTTTTGAATGATATTTTGACTTTGAAAATTTCAACAGTGGACAAATAAGATCACATGTAAACACAAACTGAATTTTGTACTTGGAATGAGTTTCAATACCTTAAAATACTTAAAGTTGATACAATTTAACAATACATTACAAGTTTAACACTGAATTGACAGATTTAACATAAAAACGACATAAGTGAAAAATAAAAAACTACTAGACTCTCCTTTTGCATCCTTTTTCCTTCTTTTTATAACCCAATCACTTTTCCTCTCTCCTCTGAATCTTTCCCAACAATCCTAGCCATTGGATGGCCTAGAATTAATCTCCACCATTTAAACTTGATTTTGGCGCCAATTTTCTTGTCTGCCCATTGGAGGTTGAGTGAGAGGGGGGGGTAATTAATGAGGTTTGGAGGCTTGTTATGGAGTGGGGAACATGGGAGAGTGGAAATGGAGGAGGGGGGATGGGTGTTCTGAGTTGCAGAGAAAGCAGGTAGATGGTGGACTTTTGGCGGGTTTGAGATTATTGACCAGGTTTGACCAGGCAAGTATTAATAATAAGGGGGGTTGACAATTGTATTATGACAAGGGGTCAAAGGTGAGCAAGGTCCAAAATTGAGTTAAATGGTTTAAAACTTCAAGGACTAAAGGTGTAAACTCGAAAATGTAGGGACCTAAGTCGCCAACATCTCAAAGTTGATCCAAGGGCTGAATTTGACAAGTATCAATAGTACAGGACCAATGTTGCCATTTTGCAATTTTCTAGGGCCATTTCGCCAATTTTGAAACTCGAGGGACCAAAGTTGTAATTTTCTCAAACTTTTCATATTTTTCACCAAAGGACTAAATTTTACAACTTTTGATTTTAAAAGGACCTTTGGTGACTTTACTTTTGAAATTATGTGCTCGGGGACTGCTTTTTGACAACTTTTGAAACTTGGGGACTAAAGCGCAATTTTGCAAATTTGATATGTTTTTCATCCGATTTTGATATTTTGCATTTAAAACACATAAAACAACGATTTGTGATATTTTGATCATTTTGATGTGTTTCGAGTGTTTTCGGATGAATTTGCAGTTTATTTTGTGACACAAATGATGAGTATTTACACACTCATCAATCCCCACATCGAGATATTGCTAGTCCCTAGCAATGATTTGAGAAAACATAATGGATTTTAATCTCTTTACCAAAAGCCATTACTCGAGTAGCCAAATGTTTCAGTTCAAGTAAGAACCATGGTACACCGATAACCATGTGATTTTGAGCAAACCACCGCTTTTCAACTGGATTTGATTTGTCTTTACCGAAGCCGTACCTTACGGACTAGCCAACTCTTAGATAAATTATCAATATTATCTTTGGTGAGTCGATTACCAATTATGGTTTTTCCAACGCCTTTACCACAAGCCATAATCTTGCTAGCCAACTCTTCACTTTTAGGATATGGTGGTGAATACCATACAATTTTGGGCAAATTGCAAACCATATAAACGGATTTGAGATATCTTTACCAAGAGCCGTTTGCTCTGGATTAGCTAATCCTTTTGTCTTCTGAGATATGGCGGATCGATAACCAAATGAGAAAGTGTAAAACACTTACTCCAAAAAGAATTTTGGCCAAAAGCGGGGATTAGGCGGTATAATTACATGATAAAATTCGTGAGAATCCCCCACACTTAGAAATGAATATTGCCCTCAATATTCAAAGTACCGCGGTTATGCGAAACAAAGAACGTGAAAGGAAATACTACGGCCATTATTTAGAAAGAAGATTTTTTTTTTTTTTTTTTTTTTTTTTTGAAACATGTGGCAACCCCCACACTAGGGTGGTAGAAAGAGGTAAGAAGGCGAAATATGGGTGAAAACCCATATGGCATGCTCTTGTTTTTGATTACCGAGTCGCTAGCTTAACTCGATCCCGCATTCATTTGTTCATGGGGAAAGTTTGAAGATCCGGACAACCATGGATGGAATGTCCTCTCCAAAATAATGCTTCACTCGATGACCATTCACTTTGAAATTAGGACCATCGGGTTGAGATAACTCAATGGTACCATAAGGATAAACCTTAGCGATAGTAAATGGACCGCACCAACGGGATTTGAGCTTTCAGAAAATCTTCAATCTTGAATTGAAAAGAAGGACTCGATCACCAACGTTGAAAACGCGGTTCTTGATTTTGAGTCATGAATCTTCTTTGTCTTTTGTTTATAGATCAAAGAGTTCTCGTAAGCTTGATCACGGAGTTCACTTAATTCATTCATTTGAACTTTCCGATGATCACCCTTGTCGAATATCAAAGTTAGCATGCTTCAAGGCCCGTATGCCTTGTGCCGAGCTCAACCGGTAGATGGCACGCCTTCCCGCACACGGCTTGTATGGAGTGCACCGATGGGTGTTTTGTGTCGCACGGAAGGCCCAGAGCGCCATCTAGCTTATCCGACCAAGAGGCACGGTTTTCACCAACCGTCCTCTCCAAGATTCTTTAATCCCGGTTAGAAACTTCCACTTGCCCACTTGTTTGTGGGTGGTACGCAGTAGAGGTACGGTGAGTTACACCATACTTTTGCATGACTCTTGCAAATTGGTCATTGCAGAAGTGCGTACCACGATCACTGATTATGGCTCGTGGGGTTCCAAACCTAGCAAATAAGGATTTCAAGAATTTCACCACAACTCGGGCATCGTTGGTGGGTAAAGCCTTAGCTTCCACCCATTTTGATAAGTAGTCAACGGCCACGAGTATGTACTTATTACCATGAGAAGAAGGAAATGGCCCCATAAAGTCAATGCCCCAGATGTCAAAATTCTCACACACTTGAATGGCGTTTTGAGGCATTTCATTCCTTTGTGAGATATTCCCGTGATGTTGACAAGCGTCACAGGTTTTGACGAATTCATGGGCATCCTTGTAGATCGTGGGCCAATAGAATCCGGAATCAAACACCTTCTTGGCGGTGTAGTTGGGGCTATGATGTCCCCAAGAGGTCCGAATGGCAAGCCTTGAGAATGTCAACGGCTTCCACGACCATACACACATCGCCGGATGACTTGATCCGCATGATTTTAAACAAGTAGGGTCGTCCCGAAATAATGTTTCACATCTTTGAAAAATTTATTTTTCTTGGGACGACATCCTTTCACCACAAAGTTACCCGCATGGTAGTTTGCAAAGTCGGAAACCATGGGTAGAAGAGTCTCCACGAAAAGAAACCATATTGAGTGTTTCGAGAGGAAATGTTTCATTGATTTCCTTTTCTCGAACACATTTTGGTGAGGGTTCTCTAATCGAAAGATGATCGTGACCGTGTTCTCGCTCCTTTTTATCACGAATGATGATATCTTCTTGTAGGAGGAGAACCCAACGAGCAACCTCGGCTTTGCATCTTGTTTTGCAAAGAGATATTTGAGCGTCGAGTGATCCGTATACACCACGCATTTGGTCAAGATGAGGTATGGCGAAACTTCTCAAACGCATACACCATGCCTAATAATTCTTTTTCCGTAGTGGTGTAATGGGTCCGAGCTTGATCATAGTTTTGCTCGCGTAGTGGATCGGTGGAAATGTTTGGTTTTGCGTTGCCCCAAGACCGCACCGATAGCAAAATCACTTGCATCGCACATAAGCTCAAGGGTAAATCCCGGTCGGGGCAACTAGAATGGGTGCTTCCGTAAGCTTTTTCTTAAGTGTTTCAAAAGCTCGATGCACTCGGGAGAGAAGATGAAAGGAGCATCTTTTCGAGAAGATGGGTCATAGGCCGAGCGATTTAGAGAAATCTTGAATAAATCTACGATAAAACCGGCATGACCTAGAAAACTCCTAACACCTTTGACATGAGTGGGATGAGGTAGTTTAGCAATGACATCAACTTTGCTCTATCTACCTCAATCCCGTTCTTAGAAATCTTATGGCCGAGGACTATGCCCTTTGACCATAAAGTGGCTCTTCTCCCGGTTTAGACATAGATTGGTGTCTTCACACCTTTAAGCATTTTGTCTAAGTGGGAGACATGTCTGAAATGAATCCCCAATGACCGAGAAGTCATCCATAAACACCTCCATAGTTTCCCGATCATGTCGTGGAAAATTGCCATCATACATCGTTGGAGCGTGCGGGAGCATTACATAAGCCAAAAGGCATACGCCTATAGGCAAACGTCCCGTATGGGCGGTGAATGTGGTTTCTCTTGATCCGGCGGATCAATGGGGATCTGAAAGTAACCCGAGAAACCATCAAGGAAACAATAGTACTGTTCCTCGCTAATCTCTCAAGCATCTGGTCCATGAAGGGTAGAGGAAAATGGTCTTTACGGTGGCTTCGCTTAACTTTCGATAGTCAATGCACACACGCCATCCCGTAACCAATCGAGTCGGAATCAACTCGTTTTCTTCATTCGTGACAACAATAATGCCACCCTTTTTGGAACGCAATGAATTGGGCTAACCCAAGGACTATCGAGATCGGGTAATCAGGCCGGCATCAAGAAGTTTGAGAACCTCTTGTTTGATAACCTCGTGAATCTTAGGATTCACCCTTCTCTCGACTTTGAATGCTTGGTTTGAAGTCATCCTCCATTAAGATTTTGTACAGACAAAACTCGTGGTTGATACCCTTAATATCGGAGAGTTTCAAGCAATTGCTTGTTTGTGTGACTTCAAGACCTTTATGAGAGCAGTTTTCTCCTCCTCACCAAGTCTTTATCAATTATGACGGTAATTTATCATCACCCTCCAAGAATGCATACTCGAGATGAGGAGGTAGGTCCTTAAGTTCAACCTCGGGAAATTCTTCATGAGATGTTTGCACCGATTTGATTTCCTCAATTGTGATTTCTTTCGGAGGAGTGAAGGTAATGGATCTTCATTAAGCAATTGCTCAAGATACGAATATCCTCCGAATCATAAACACCATCAATTCCAGCGGAATTGATTCATTGGTAGCCGAAATTCATCGATCTCTTCCGGAAGGAAGTCACCTCCTCAAACGGAGTGAGAGGGGAAGAGTCGGCAATGATAGGTTGAGAAGATGTGGTGGAATCCCCACCACACGAATTATGAAGATAACCAAGAAACTCTTGAGAGTACTCCTCTGAAGCAATGTCAATTAAATCGACTCGATTAATTGATTCAAGATCATAATTTGAGGAGTACCTCAAGTTTGATCGAGGTTAAAAACTGTACCGTTACCCACCGGAGAGTGATTTCTTGCTCAAATACATCGATAAGAGCACCCGACTGTTCTCGTGAATCCTCGACAACAATGAGGGAACTCGAGGGTCGACGATCGAAATCAACAACAACGAAGTCACCGGAAAATGGAACTTTCCTACTTTCACAATACATCCCGGCGATGCCAAGATGACGAGATATAGAACGATCTGCAAGCTCAAGAGTCATGCGGTAGGAATGAGTTCCTAAGAGAAAGTTGTTTCCACATCGAATACGGCATCGTTGATGCTTGCACCAAGATCGGCAAGAGCAAAGCATTCAATCATCCCGGGAAAACACAAGGAAGAAGAAATTTTTCGGGATCTCCAAGCTTCTCGGGAAGCTTCTTTAACAAGACAATTGAGCAATTCTCATTCAAAGGAATCTTAGCCATTTCAAACGACTTTTCTTTGTTGCTCAAAGATATGTTTCGAGTAGATGCAAACTTTGGCATTAACATGATGGCATCCGCGAAGCTTATGTCAAAGTGAAGTTCTTGGAAAATCTGAAGAATTTTTCCATCCGATGACTAGCTTTCTCGCGGAGCTTTTGCTCGTGTAACCGCGATGGGTAAGGAATAGAAGATTTGGATTGTTTCTCAACAGAGCTACAGGAGGTTCAAAACAACTCCTTGATTTGACTTGGGTTTCGGACCACTTGAGGTTGGACTACAAGGTTGGACATGTGCGTACCGTGGATTTGAATAATGCACCTTGTCCGTTGTTTCCTTGGTAACTTGACTAAATGCCACGGAGGAGGAGGCATTGGAGTCATAGGTCCATTGTGTCGGAGGTTCACTTTCCACTACCTTTGGGAGAGAAGAAGAAGAGGTAGTAGGAATAGCGGGTCCAAAGATATGAAGCACCACTTGGTTGTGATCGCCTTTGCATCGCCCCTCGGATTAGCGATCGTGTTGCTAGGTAGAGTACCGAGCCCGAGGGTCGATCATTTAAAGACTTCTTGATGTCGTAAACCGCTTACCAACAACCGATTCATTTCCTCTTGGGATTTCATGAATTGTTTCAAAGAACTCATCGATGATGGTCCAGCTTGGAACAATAGCTTGAGTTTGCATGTGGAAATTCGGCCTCTATTGTTAGGATTAGGGCCTTGATTCGAAAATTCCTTGATTGTTTGCATGAAAATACCTGTGGTTGAAATTTCCGACTGGTTTCTATTGTAATTTCCTTGATGTTGGAAATTTTGATTCGATTTTGAAAACCGTTGTTTTGATTGAAATGACCTTGGTTTTGAAAACCTTGGTTTGGTCTGTTTTGATTTCGATTACGGTTTTGATTTTGATTGAAACCGGAGGTCCAGAGTAGTGGTTAGGACGGTGGTTCGGTCTATAGGAGCACGATATTGATTGCCTCCTTGATTAGACATCCCGCCCACAAGATTGGCTTCAAAAGGGTTACCATCGGTGGCCATACGATTATAGTAAGCATGTGGGCCACCACAGTAACATGACTTCCACTTTCTTAACTTCAGGAGGTGAAGTTTGTGGAAAAGAGACTTTCTTCCGGTTGGAAAGAACCAAAGCTTGAATAGCTTCCGTGAGTTTGTCAATCTTAGCATCGGTGCTAGACCGACTCACGGGCGATGAAGAAGAAGAAGGACCAACACCGACTTGAGAAACCACCGCTTGCTTCGTGCAAAGGCGGACTTTAGACTTGTTTTCGATTATCGCTAAAGCTTCTTTGACAGTTTTTAGGAAATTTCCTCCGCGGAGGAATTGAGAGAATCTTGATCGATTGACTCACTCCATTGTAGAAAGTGTCGAGTTGCATCAACTCGAGAAACCGTGGTGAGGACATTTGCGAAGCAATTCCTTGAAACGATCCCACGATTCATCAAGGATTCATCAAACTTCGAGTGAACTTGATGATTTCATTTTAAGACTCGTGGTCTTGGAAGGTGGATAGAATTCATTCACAAATTTCTTCACCGATCTTCCCATGTCTCAATAGACCGAGGGGGTTGCTTTTCAAGCCAAATCCGGCTTGCCCTCAAGAGAAAATGGAATGAAGAAGCTTAATGACTTGGTGGGGACATTCTTATACTTGATGGTAGATGCAATCTTGTTAAACCATCTTATATGAGCATGAGGATCGTCCGCTCAAAACCAAAGAATTGATTAGAGGTTACAAGATTCAAGAACCGGTCTTGAGTTCAAAGTTTTCACCACGATGGTCGGCATAACGATAGCATCTCCATACCCGCCGATGGGTGCCCGGAGAAGCTCGACATAGGAATCTCATCCGCCATGATAACGGGAGGAGTACGAGCAGTCCGGATCTCGATCCGACTAATGGAGCGAAAGTCTACGAACACGCCTCCTGGAATCTTGACAAGCTCACAAAATGGGCTTACAGATCTAGAAGAGCGAAAAGATACACTAGAATTAACTCTAAGGAGACTCGAGTTAAGGAGGAAATGGAATTATGAAAATCTTTCGGATGAGAATGAGAATTATGAAGACGATTTATAAAAAATCGGGGTGAGAAGAATCTTTATGGGTTTCGGTTACGAAACGTCGATATCACAACAAAATCAATTAACACAAGATCGAGGCAAAACAACGATGAACTTAACCAATAATCCAAGATGAATGGCTTTTTGAAAAAGGTACACCAATCACACGGACACAAAGGCAAGTTTTATATCTTTAGTTCGGGAACTTATTATGGTCGCACCCCAGTTAGGTAGTGCACCGCCTTGGTTTTCGTGGTAATCTTTTAAGTTGTTAATTATTAGAGAAAACGACGATTCTTTTGTATTTTATTTTGATACATATATAGAAACAAAAGGAAAAATATTTTTGTGTTTTATACGTTTTGGATGTTTTTGGGTTTTTAGAAGAAAATATGGATATATATATATACGAAATGGATGATATAAACAAAGAGTGAGGATTCAAACAACTAATCTGCTAAACGGAAGATAAATCAAGCCTGACCAAGTAATGGCGCTAAAATTTGATTGGTTCCAAACAAATAAGTCTAATCACGCGAGTCTCGCCACTTGTGAATGATGATCGTAATGACTTAAACCGCTCAAAACCAATACAATGAAATCCAGAGAGTATAGTGTTTCCGGGTCGTTATGTCCCAATGAGTTGTGCAATGAATTATCAAACGCTTAGTGATCGAGAATTTGAACGAAAAGAGAATTGTGATTATTATAACTAAGGAAAACCAACAAATTAAAACGCCTTAAATGCAAATTAAAGAAAGTTAAAAGATAAAATCTATTAAATAAACGCTATCACTATATTTAAAGTGATGAACGTTTAAAACCTAAAACGCACGTTTAAATTAAAAACTACGTAACGTACAAAATAAAAAGTGAAACTTACACAATATTAATCCTAAAATATGAAAATGATATTTTTATAAACCTAATGATAAAAGAAAATTTTTAGAAAAAGAAAATTATTTTTAAGACTAATTATCTAATTAAAAACTATTTTAACTATTAATTAATTACCTAAAATACAAGAAATTAGGAAATAAAGCTAGAAAAATAAAATTATGAAATGGAAAAGTCTAAAATATCAAAAGAGAATTTTCGAAACTATTTTTGTATTTTATGATTATTTTCTATTTTTATGAATTTTAAACTATTAAAAACTAATTAAAATATTTAAAAATACAAATTTAACTAAGAAAAATATGGAAAAATATGTTTTGGCTTTTTATATTTATCTTAACTTAATAAAATGAAAATTATTTTTGAACCTTTTCTTAATTTTTGTATTTAAAACTATTTAAAAGGCTTAAAAACTAATTAAAATCAAGAAAATACCAAACAAGCTAGGAAAAATCTGAAAATTCAGGAAATGCTTACAATAATATTAAGAAGCTAAGAAAATGGAAAATCATGGGGTTATGTGGCAGAATATGAAATCGATGATAAAAGTGCTTATAAAATAAGCACTTGGATAAGCAAATAGAACCCAAAAGGCACCAATCCAAGATGTAAGCTTAAGTATGCTAAAGTAACACAAATGGAACAAGATTCAACAAGCTAAACACTCTGAAACAACAAGCTCAACAGATTTGAAGTTGTGAGCTTATATGCTAAATCAAGAATCGGGACTAACTTTGTCGATGCACAAGCTTGGATATAAGCTAAAAGGAAAACTACCAATTGGAAATTGGACAAGACCTGGGTGAGGTATTTAAACCAAAAGCAAACCATGAAAAGCTCTTTTGAGCCACTGCACTAGCGCCTAAATCGAGAAAAACTCTCGATATATCGACAAATGAGGCGGCAACCGAGGGCTTTTGAACCTCTGCACAAGCTTATCCAAAAGCTTGAGCTAAAAATAGGTATTAGGTCTTAGAGACCACCTATTAAACTACTTATAAACCAAAAATAAGGACCTCAAAAGCTTTAATGAATCTTATGCACAAGTCGAAGTTCGCAAAAACAAGTTTTTGATATTTTGACTTTTGAAAATAATGATGAACTTTGACTATAATGAACTTTGGATCTAATTTTATCACCGATGAGGATGTTATAAGATGAAATAAGACTAATACAAGTTATGTTTGAAGATTCTAAACACAAATCAATGGCCTGCACTTCCTAATACTCCAACAGCTAACAATGAAATGGATTCAAAAGCAATTTTGACTTTTGATGTTAGCAAGCACAAGATTAGGACATATAAGAGCCAAGATATGCTATACAAACCGATATGTGTCTAATTACACATATATTTTATACTATTTAAACCCACAAAACAACCAAAACACACAAATGACTCTCAAAATGATACAAATTCATAAAATGTGTTTTATGTGATTCAGTACAAAAGATTGAAAACAAGTGAAAATGATCAATTTCACAACAATTGTCGTTTCGGTCCTCGGAGTTACACAAATTGTCAAAACTAGTCCCTAAATGTTTTAAATGAATGAAAAGTCAACTTAAGTCCTTGGGAAATCAAAATGTTCACAAAACATCCTCGGATAAAGTTTACACAAAATGGCAATTTTACCCTCAAGTTACAAAATTGGCAAAATGGTCCCTGGGTATTCTAAACTTGGAATTTTACAAATAATACCCTTGTACTATGCATGATTGAAAATTTGGAACATTTTGATAAACTTTTGGGAAATTACACTTTTAGTCCCTCAAAATCCAAAAATGACAATTAAGGTCCTTTTAACTTTTAAAATGAAATTTTATGCAAAAAGGGTCCTTGTTTTATCAAAGTATGGCAAGTTTGGTCCTTGTGAGAAGTTTGGAAAAGCTACATTTTCAGTCCTTGAGAGTTTGGAGATATTACACTTTTGGTCCTTGGGTCTCTTGTACTACTTAAACCAAACCGGATCTAAACTAATCCTTAGCCCAAACCAAGCCCAACACCCAATCCATACCCGGTCCACTATCCAACCCCGGTCAACGAGATAAACCAACCCACCAAACAACTCCTTGGCGCTTTTTCTTCTCTTCCCCACCGCTTCCTCGAATCACTCCATCCTCCACACCTCCACCTCAACATATCACTTTCTTTGTTCCTCCTCCTCAACACAAAACAAAACCATTAATTGCATTCCTCTTCACACTCAACCCTCCCAATCGCCAAATATCAAATTCCGCTAAATGATCAACGCCAAGAGTGTCCCTTAGTCAACAAAAGTCAACTCTTAGCCTCAAATTGGAATTGGAATGGTTATTTGGTGATGCAGAGGATGGATATGGTTCTAAATAGATTAGTGTAGTGGTTCTTGGGGTTTAATTTTAGCCTGCAAACAATCTGGATACATGTAAGTTAATTTATCAGTTTTCATATTTCAAGTTAGTTTGCATTTCAAGCTTCTCTTGTATCTGTGGTTACAATTGATCTTTGTGTGTTTAATTAGCTATAATTAGGTAATCTAAACTTATTTTGATTAATGATAGTAGTTAGTTAAGCATCCATAGCAGTTTTGAGTTCATTTCAGTTTTAAAAAGGGTGTTTGGTTTTGCTGCATTTTCTGTCCCAAAGGTCTATTTAATAGTTAAGTTCTGTTTGATCATGTTTACTAAGTGAATTTGAGTTAATTTCTGTCTTAACTTTGGTCTGCAACATCACCAAAGTCAAAAATCCCATCTCCACTGTCTTAGCAGCCCACTGTGGGAGTTTTAGCAAGTCTAAATCTTGTTTTGTGCATCAAATTTATAGAACTAGCTTGATTCAGTCTTAATTCATCATAATATACCATTATCAGTCATTAAATCAAGATTAAAATCCATAAAAGTCAACTTTCCATGTTTTCATCAAAAGTCAAAAGTTTGAAAAGTCGGTTTGGGCTCAACTAGGAAGATTTTCATAAGCTCATTTCTTAATCATTTTCAATGAAACTTGTGGTTTTAGAAAGCCCTACGCTCTAGTTTCTTGTTGTCATTTTAGCATATTTTTGTGATTTTCTACAAGCTTCAAAAGAGCTTGTCTTTTAGGTCCTAAGCGCCTGCTCCAAAACTCGACTTATTTGAGTTTTTCTCGACTTTTGCAACTCTTAAAGGCTCACTTGAGCTCCTCCGGTCGAATTTTGGTTTAAATGTTCTTAGCCAGGTTGTCTTGAGGTTCCAATTGGTATTTTTAGTTTTAGCCTATATTGAAGCTTGTGCATTAGCTCAAACTTGGTACCCAGGTCATTGTTTACGCCATAAGCTCATTACATCTAATTTGATCAAGCTTGCAATCCTATGATTAGAACCTGTTGATTCTTGTTGCATTTGATCATTTTAGCTCTTTGTAGCTTCTATATCGGTTTGGTAGCTTTTGGTTAGCTTTTGGCTTATCAGTGCTTATTTCAATAAAGCACTTCCACATCAGTTCAAATCCTTCCACACAAGCCCATGTTTTTCTATTTTTCCTAGCTTCTATATATAATTTTAGACTTTTCCTTAAATTTTCAGATTTTTCTAAGTTGTTGTGCTATTTTCTTAATTTAAATTAGTTTTAAGGCTTTTTAAATAGCATTTAATACAAATAAATTAGAAAAGCTTAAAAATATGTTTTCTATTTTCTTAGGTTAAGATAAATATAAAAGTAATAAAAGTATTTTTCCATAATTTTCTTAGCTTAAAAAGTATTTTTAGCATTTTAATTAGTTTTAAATAGTTTTAAATTAATAATAAATATATAAAAGTCTAAAAATATATTTTCTGTTTTAAAATTAGTTTTATCATATTTTAGATTTTTCTAAGTTATAATTTCATTTTTCTAGGTTAATTTTGTATTTTCTTCTATTTTAGTGCATTTTAAATACTTAATAAATAGTTTTAATTAATAATAATTAATTAAATAGTTGTAAAAATAATTTTCCTTTTCTAAATATTTTCTTATATCATTAGGTTTGTCAAAATATATTTTCATATTTTTAGGATTTATCTTGTGTAAGTTTCACGTTTTTATTTATACGTTTACGTAATTTTATTTTAAACGTAAGTTTTAAGTTTTAGTTTTAAACGTTCATCACTTTAAATATAGTGATAGCGTTTATTTAATATCTTTTATCTTTTAATTTTCTTAATTTGTATTTAAGTCGCTTAAATTTATAAATCTTTTCTTTAGTGTAATATCATATCCAAATCCTTTCGATCGCTATCATTAGTGATCATTCTATCGTCTGAATCGGTGTTGTACACACCATTGAGTCTCCGTGGGACATAACGACCGGGAATCCACTATACTCTCTCGATCTTCATTGTATTTGTGTTTGTTTTAAGTTTTAAGTCTTTCGGACTTGATTAGACTTTTAGCATCAATCAAATTTTAGCGCCGCCGGGAGGCTTTAGCGTGTGTTTAGCCATTTTCGGACCCATTCTTGCACATACCCCATCTTTTGTAAAAGTTTTTGTAAAGTTTTCAAAACTCCAAAAGTTCATTAACACTTTTCCTAAAGTGTTAAAAGCATAAAAACATTTTCATTCTTTGTTTTTATCATCATGTTTTTCAAAAATACCAAAATATTCCTCTTTACCCTCTTACCTCTTTGATTCTTCATTCTTACCCTCTAAAACCTTTTGATTCTTTCTATGTCTTATCCTCACCCTCTTGGTTGTCAATGGTGTGGTGGTCCTTATAATGGTGGCAATTGCCCCGGTTGTAGCATGGTGGAATCAGAAACGGGTCCATCTATAACCAAGATCCCTATTCCTACCATAACACAACCGATTTATTCCATCGGCTACCACTTTGTGATACTCGGCAGATTTCTTGTTGTAGTCTTGTGGTGGTTCACATTCCGCCTCGATTGTCAATCGGAAACACGCTTGTCTATGAGCGGGTTCCCGATAACAATTATGACTACAACACATACCACTCACACCACATCGGTTTCTTGTTGTGAGTATTGTGGAGGTCCTCACTCTAGCTCGGATTGTCAAGCAGGAACCCATTTCCTTGTAACGATTACGGCTCTTCATATCATGACCAACCTCTACAATACCGGCTGATTCACTTCCTCAAAATCTTCTCCTTGATCTTTTGGATTTAGTGAAAGATTTGAAGGAATCTAAACACTCCCATGATAATCCAAATGAGAAATCAATGGAAGTTTTGTTAGCCGAAGAGCTGGTCGCTAAATTAGATTCCCAAATTTCCTTTGAACAATCTATTGGGAATCAATTGCAAAAGAAAAAGCAGCCAAATCTAGCTCTCGATTCCGTTTCATTCTCGATGACGATGATGATGAAGATATCCTTGATATCTTACAATTTTATAATGGTTCATCAAGTTCATCGGTTGAAACTCCTTCCATGAAGAATCGGGGAGAAAAGACTATGATGGAATTACTAGCGGAAGAACAAATGTTAAGTATAAAACATATGTATGCTAGTCCTTCTAAACTCCTCGATCGTTGTTATCACACCCGATATTCCCACTCACTCTCTAAACATGGGGATGAGCATCTTGACACTATTCCGAAATGGAATCGTCTAGTGTTGAGAACCTTGTCCCAATCCCGGAGAGTCACAGGAGCTATTGACCATATGTGATATCCCTTTCCTCTTGAGTGTTCTCAAGATCATTTTGAAACTTTCTCGATCTTAGCGACGATTGTGCTTCCTATGGAAACATCGAGTTTGTTGAGGCATCACTTCCACAACTCGATGTCGATCCCTTCTTGAGGAGTTCTCCGGTGAACTCACTCACATCAATCCACTCTTTGATTTGAAGTCAATCGGGAGAGACCGAAAGTCTCATTGATAATGATTATTCACTCACTTCTTATCCCAACAAATTCAATCGAGAATGTTGATCATGTTGTTCCCGAAACATTCAAAGCTACTTTCACTAATCCTCTATTTGAATTCAACTCGAATTCACTTCAATATCTCGAGAATCCACTCTTTGATACTCGGATTGAGGATAGTGATGAACCCACAATGGAACAAGAGTTCACAAATTCACATTATGTGATTGATTCTTTTCATGAGGAGTTCTCCGGTGAACTTTCTCATATCATATCTCCGCCGGAGTATGATTGCTTGGATGGCAAAATCATGATCGGGAGAGAATCTCAATTTGCATAGTTATGACAAATCTTCCCACCCTCCCCACCGAGATGCCTTCCAAACCAAAGAGCTCTACCAAGAAAATCCAAATAAGTGCAATGCACTTAATCCCGAGGAAGAAGATCTAGTCATGATTGTCATCATGATTTTCCTTCTTTCTTCACATACGGTGTGACTTCTCTGTCTTAACTCGTTCGGGAGTGAGGACACTATCTTTGATCCGGCATTTTCAATTATCATTTTGAGCGGTTCTCTCTATATCTCATCGGTGTGGAACTTTCACGTGCTTCAAATGTTTATACAAACATCTTGAATGAAAGTCCGATGGAGATTGTTTCTTCCACTTTGCTTCCCATGAACAAATGAATTGGGTCGAGTCAAGCTAGCGACTCGGGAATCAAAAACATTAGCACGCACCATATGGGTTTTCACCCATATTTCGACTTCTTACCCCTTTCTACCACCTAAGTGTGGGGTGATGCCCCATGTATATATATATAAAAAAATTAAAATCCTTTCAAATAATGGCCGTAATATTTCCTTTTCCGTTCTTTGTTTGGCATAACCGCGGTACTTTGAATATTGAGGCAATATTCATTTCTAAGTGTGGGGAATTCTCACAATTTCATATATTATCTACCCAATTCCCCGTTTTGGCCAAAATTTTTTTGGAGTAAGTGTTTTACATCGACTCATTTGGTTATCGATCCGCCATGTTTGATAAACTAAAGGATTGGCTAATCCGAGAGCAAACGGCTCTTGGTAAAGATTTCTCAAATCCGCTTATATGGCTTGCAATTTGCCCAAAATTGTATGGTTCTCAACTCCCATCATCCTAAAAAGATAATGAGTTGGCTAGCCCGCAAGGTTATGGCTTGTGGTAAAGGCGATTGAAAATCCATAATTGGTAATCGGCTCACCAAAGATAATATTGATAATTTATCTAAGAGTTGGCTAGTCCGAAGGGTACGGACACGGTAAAGACAAATCAAATCCGTTGAAAGTCGGTGGTTTGCTCAAAATCACATGGTTATCGGTGTACCATGGTTCTTACTTGAACTGAAACATTTGGCTACTCGAAGTAATGGCTTTTGGTAAAGAGTTTCAAATCCATTATGTTTTCTCAAATCATTGCTAGGGACTAGCAATATCTCGATGTGGGGATTTGATGATGTGTCTAATTACACATCATATTTTATATAATCTAAACCCACAAAATCAACCAAAAACACACAAATGCATCAAAATGATGAAAATATCACAAAATGTGTTTTATGTGTTTTAAATGCAAAATATCAAAATCGGATGAAAACTTATCAAATTTGCAACAATTGTCGTTTTAGTCCCCGACTTTCAAAATTGTCAAAAATAGTCCCTAAAGTCAAAATTTGAAAGAAAAATCACCAAAGGCCTTTTTAAATCATAAGTTGTCAAATTTAGTCCTTTGGTGAAAAATACACAAAATTACAAATTGGTCCTTTAAGTTTCAAAATTGGCGGAATTAGTCCTGGGAAAATTGCAAAGTGGCAATTTTGGTCTTGTACTACTTTTGAGAATTTCATTTTTAGTCCTTGGAAGAAACTTTAGTCCTCAAGCTTGACAATTAAGGTCCCTTAACTTTTAAAATGAAATTTTATGCACAAAGGTCCTTGTTTAAATCAAAGTAATACAAGTTTGGTCCTTGTGAGAAGTTTGGAAAAGCTACATTTTCAGTCCTTGAGAGTTTGGAGATATTACTTATGCATTTGGGTCCTTGTATTATTATACCAAACCGGTCAAACCAATCCTTAGCCCAAACCACCCACTTGGCGCCCAAAACCGATCCACTAGCCTTTCCTCTTCCTAAACCAGTAACACCAAAAACTCCAGTGGTTTTCCAACATTTCAACCCCTCCTCACCTATCCATCACCTTATATCCCTCCTCCTCCACATGCACCCAAAACCATTAATATCTTAAACCTCTCAAATCTACTCTAGACTTTTGGCGCCAAAGTATAATTGATGGTGGGATCATTTGGACCCATCCATTGGTGGTGGGATAAGCTCAAAACAAGTGGGAAGAATTTTCATCCATAAAAGGGAAGATAGAAGAAATGTTTCAAAGGAGTTAGATAGTAGTTTTAAATTTTCCTTCAATGTCGTTTTTTAATAAAAGTAGTAGTTTAGGTCTAAATGTTGTAACTCCACTTTCCTTATATCATATTTAAGTTAACTTATCATTGTATTGTGTTGTTGAGTTCTCAATTCAAGTTTTAAGATAAATTCCATATTTCAAAAGTTCTCTGAAATTTTCAACCTTAAAGTCTTATGTTTAAACTTTAAGCTTATATTTAATCTCAATCAAGCTTTATAAGCTCATTTTAGCTTTATCATTCACTCGTAAAGTCATTCAAAGTCTAAGTAATTTAGGTTCGAGTCAACAAAAGTCAACTCTTAGCCTCAAATTGGAATTGGAATGGTTATTTGGTGATGCAGAGGATGGATATGGTTTTAAATAGATTAGTGTAGTGGTTCTTGGGGTTTAATTTTAGCCTGCAAACAAACGGATACATGTAAGTTAATTTATCGGTTTCATATTTCAAGTTAGTTTGCATTTCAAGCTTCTCTTGTATCCGTGGTTACAATTGATCTTTGTGTGTTTAATTAGCTATAATTAGGTAATCTAAACTTATTTTGATTAATGATAGTAGTTAGTTAAGCATCCATAGCGCTTTGAGTTCATTTCGCTTTTAAAAGGGTGTTTGGTTTTTTGCATTTTTCGTCCTGAGGTCTATTTAATAGTTAAGTTCTGTTTGATCATGTTTACTAAGTGAATTTGAGTTAATTTACTGTCTTAACTTTGGTCCGCAACATCACCAAAGTCAAAATCCCATCTCCATTGTCTTAGCGACCTTGTGGGAGTTTTAGCAAGTCCAAATCTTGTTTTGTGCATCAAATTTATAGAACTAGCTTGATTCGGTCTTAATTCATCATAATATACCATTATCGGTCATTAAATCAAGATTAAAATCCATAAAAGTCAACTTTCCATGTTTTCATCAAAAGTCAAAAGTTTGAAAAGTCGGTTTGGGCTCAACTAGGAAGATTTTTCATAAGCTCATTTCTTAATCATTTTCAATGAAACTTGTGGTTTTAGAAAGCCCTACTTCTCTAGTTTCTTGTTGTCATTTTAGCATATTTTGTGATTTTTCTACAAGCTTCAAAAGAGCTTGTCTTTTAGGTCCTAACTGCCCTGCTCCAAAACTCGACTTATCTTGAGTTTTTCTCGACTTGCAACTCTTGTAAAGGCTCACTTGAGCTCCTCCGGGTCTGATTTTTGGTTTAAATGTTCTTAGCCAGGTTGTCTTGAGGTTCCAATTGGTATTTTTCGGTTTTAGCCTATATTGAAGCTTGTGCATTAGCTCAAACTTGGTACCCAGGTCATTGTTTACGCCATAAGCTCATTACATCTAATTTGATCAAGCTTGCAATCCTATGGTTAGAACCTGTTGATTCTTGTTGCATTTGATCATTTTAGCTCTTTGTAGCTTCTATATCGTTTGGTAGCTTTTGGTTAGCTTTTGGCTTATCAGTGCTTATTTCAATAAAGCACTTCCACATCGTTTCAAATCCTTCCACACAAGCCCATGTTTTTCTATTTTCCTAGCTTCTATATATAATTTTAGACTTTTCTTGAAATTTTCAGATTTTTCTAAGTTGTTTTGCTATTTTTCTTAATTTAAATTAGTTTTTAAGGCTTTTTAAATAGCATTTAATACAAATAAATTAGAAAAAGCTTAAAAAATATGTTTTCTATTTTCTTAGGTTAAGATAAATATAAAAGTAATAAAAGTATTTTTCCATAATTTTCTTAGCTTAAAAAGTATTTTTAGCATTTTAACTAGTTTTAAATAGTTTTAAATTAATAATAAATATATAAAAGTCTAAAAATATATTTTCTGTTTTAAAATTAGTTTTATCATATTTTAGATTTTTCTAAGTTATAATTTCATTTTCTAGGTTAATTTTGTATTTTCTTCTATTTTAGTGCATTTTAAATACTTAATAAATAGTTTTTAATTAATAATAATTAATTAAATAGTTGTAAAAATAATTTTCCTTTTCTAAATATTTTCTTATATCATTAGGTTTGTAAAATGTATTTTTCATATTTTTAGGATTTATCTTGTGTAAGTTTCACGTTTTTATTTGTGACGTTTACGTAATTTTATTTTAAACGTAAGTTTTAAGTTTTAGGTTTTAAACGTTCATCACTTTAAATATAGTGATAGCGTTTATTTAATATCTTTATCTTTTAATTTTCTTAATTTGTATTTAAGTCGCTTAAATTTATAAATCTTTTTTAGTGTAATATTCATATCCAAATCCTTTCGATCGCTATCATTAGTGATCATTCTATCGTCTGAATCGGTGTTTACACACCATTGAGTCTCCGTGGGACATAACGACCCGGAATCCACTATACTCTCGATCTTCATTGTATTTGTGTTTGAGCTGTTTTAAGTCTTCACAAGTGGATCAAACCAAGTATTACTACCTAATTACAAATTTATTAGAACAATAATTAGCAGATAAAAACTACAAATGCGTAAGATGTATAAGAACTTGAATTTTGACTTACAAATGTCCAAAGCAACTATTGCTAGCTAACTGTCAAACCAAGACCACTACCCTATCAAAACCAACCCAAATAATCAGATTTCACCCCAATCCATTGCTACATCAACCATTGCCATTTCCATTCCAAGCTTGCCCAAGTTTGACTTTCTTTGACCAAAACAAAATGAATCAAAACTTGAATGTGAGCTTGTGAAAGGTTGTAATAAGCTTATACAAGCTTATTTAAACCGAGAAATGAGCATGATAAAGCTTTGAATGATATTTTGACTTTGAAAATTTCAACAATGGACAAATAAGATCACATGTAAACACAAACCTGAATTTTGTACTTGGAATGAGTTTCAATACCTTAAAATACTTAAAGTTGATACAATTTAACAATACATTACAAGTTTAACATCGAATTGATGATTTAACATAAAAACGACATAAGTGAAAAATAAAAACTACTAGACTCTCCTTTTGCATCCTTTTTCCTTCTTTTTATAACCCAATCACTTTTCCTCTCCTCTCGAATCTTTCCCAACAATCCTAGCCATTGGATGGCCTAGAATTAATCTCCACCATTTAAACTTGATTTTGCGCCAATTTTCTTGTCTCGCCCATTGGAGGTTGAGTGAGAGGGGGGTAATTAATGAGGTTCGAGGCTTGTTATGGAGTGGGGAACACGGGAGAGTGGAAATGGAGGAGTGGGATGGGTGTTCGAGTTGCAGAGAAAGCGTGTAGATGGTGGACTTTTGGCGGGTTTGAGATTATTGACCGTGTTTGACCGTGCAAGTATTAATAATAAGGGGTTGACAATTGTATTATGACAAGGGTCAAAGGTGAGCAAGGTCCAAAATTGAGTTAAATGGTTTAAAACTTCAAGGACTAAAGGTGTAAATCCGAAAATGTAGGGACCTAAGTCGCCAACATCTCAAAGTTGATCCAAGGGCTGAATTTGACAAGTATCAATAGTACAGGACCAATGTTGCCATTTTGCAATTTTCAGGGCCATTTCGCTAATTTTGAAACTCGAGGGACCAAAGTTGTAATTTTTTCAAACTTTTCATATTTTTCACCAAAGGACTAAATTTTACAACTTTTGATTTTAAAAGGACCTTTGGTGACTTTACTTTTGAAATTATGTGCTCGGTGGACTTTTTGACAACTTTTGAAACTGGGGACTAAAGCGCAATTTTGCAAATTTGATATGTTTTCATCCGATTTTGATATTTTGCATTTAAAACACATAAAACACCGATTTGTGATATTTTGATCATTTTGATGTGTTTCGAAAGTGTTTCAGATGAATTTGCAGTTTATTTTGTACACAAATGATAAGTATTTACACACTCATCAATCTCTAACCTAAATATTCAAATTGATCATCCTAATGGAATAATTGCTTTCATAAAAAAGGTTGGAAACTTAAAGCTAAGTGACAAAATAACACTTTATGGTGTGTTGTATGTTCCAGAATACATTGTAAACCTCCTATCAGTTCACAAATTAGCCAGAGATATCAAACTATTTATAGGATTTGATGAATACAAATGTTATATCTAAGACTTAAACCTGAAGAAAACAATGGGGACTGGTAGTAAACAAAGAGGTTTGTAATTTTTTTTACTTCAATTGTTTTGAATCATTCATAAAATGCAATAAATATGATATGTCATTCCAACACTCTTTGGCACAATAGGCTTGGTCATCCTTCTGAACAAGTCCTAAAAGTGCTCAAAGGAAGAATTGACATAAATGGTAATGGTATAGCTACTCCTTGTGATATCTGTCATCATGCCAAAAAAACAAGGGAACCATTTCCAATCAGTGATCATAAGACCACTAAGGTCGGGGATATTGTTCACCTGTATGTTTGGGGTCCTTATAGAATAACAAGTAGAGAAGGATACAATTACTTCTTAACTGTTGTGGATGATTATTCCTGGTTGTTTGGCTATACCTTCTAAAATCAAAAGATGAAGCTTTCTCACAAATTCTTGTGTTTCATGAATACTCAAAAACTCGGTTTAGCAAAGCTGTCAAAATATTCAGAGGTGATAGTGGCACTGAATTTGTTAATAACAAAATGGATTTATTTTTGCAAACAAAATGGAATAATTCATCAAATAACATGCTCTTATACCCCTCAGTAAAATGGCATTGCTGAGAGGAAACACATAAACCTTCTTAATTTGGCTAGGTCTCTTTGTTTCAGCGAGGGGGGGGGGATTCCTCTCAACTTATGGATGGAATGTGTACTCACTGCTACTTACATTATAAACAGACTTCCTTCCTTTGTGTTCAACGGAAAAACTCCATGTGAATTGGTGTTTGAAAAATAACCAAATACTGACCATATTAGATCATTTGGATGTCTCTGTTTTGCTACCATATTAAATAACCATGATAAATTTTCAAAAAGATCCGAGAAATGTGTGGTTGTTGGATATTCAAATACAAAAATGGGGTATAAGTTGTATAGTCTTCAAATTAAAAGTTTTTTCTTATCCAGAGATGTAAAGTTTTATGAAAATATTTTTCTTTAAAAATGAATGATAAAAAAAATAAAAATAAAAAAAATAAAAAAACACAGATGATACAATAAATGAAAATAAAAATGACAATGTCAATCTTCTTAAATTTTTTGATACCCCTTATCACCAAAACTCAAACCCAACAAACACTACACCTAATGGTGAATCACAGGCTGGGTATCAGGATAATGTTGGTGAATCACCCAGTTTTGAAAGCATCAATACCAGTGATAATGAATCACTAGGAAATGATGGAATCATTGATGACATTGCCCATTTATCCTATAAAGACAATATAGTGGAACTCACTTCCACTTTTGAGGGTAACCACAACATTCAAAACATCAATAGTGAGCCGCTTATATAAAGAGATCGTGAAGGGTCTCAAATCTTCCCACTAAGTTGTCGACTTTGTGCTTGATGACAAAGTTAAGTATGGAACTAAAAAAGATGTTAACTACTCCAAGCTAAGCAAAGCAAACTATTGTTTCTACACTAACCTTAATAAAACCATCGAACCTTGCACTTATTGTTGGATTTCAAAGACTTCCAGAAACTGCTGCTGCTCATATGGTTAAGAGTGCTCATGGTGATTAATGGAAAGTATTCTAAGTGTTGTTACTGCTGGTTACATGATTACTGCTGGTGTATCCATTAGTACTGCTGCTACTTCCACAACAACTGCTGAGGTTCCTTTAGATGATGATGACATAACTTTGGCTAATGCTCTTACTGGATTGAAGAAATTAAAACCAAAAGCTAAAGGTGTGACTATTAGAGAACCCTCATCAACAACAACAACTATCACCAAAAACAACAACAATCAGAAGGAAAAGGAAAAGAGAAGGTGAGTGAAGAACCTGTTGTGCCTTTGTCAAAGAAAGAACAACTTTTGGCTGATGCAGAAATTGCTAGACAGTTGCAAGCTGAGTACAATAGAGAAGCTGAATTGGCAAAGAAACAAGAAGAAGATAATCTAGCCTTGGAAAAAGAATGGAATAGATTTGATGACATTCAAGCTAAGACTGAGGCAGATCATCTATTGGCTCAGAGGATGTTACAAGAAAAAATGAGTAACTGTCAATTGAAGAGAAAGCCAGGTTGTACATGAAATTTTGGAGAAAAGAAGAAGATTCTTTGCAGCTCAAAAGGTAAAAGCTAAAAGGAATAAACCACCAACTAGAGCAGAACAAATAAAAGCGTATTGTACTTATCTCAAAACATGGATAACTGAAAGCCATATCAACTGAAGAATCTTAATTTTGAGAAGGTTAATGAGAATTTTGATAAGGTTTTCAGAAAGGTAAACACTTTTATTGCTATAAACTCAGAAGAAGTGATTGGGAGTTCTGATAAAGAAGGTGAAAACATAGAGAAAGTAGGAAGGTCTAAAAGAGCAGGAAAGAAGTTAGAGCAAGAAGTAATTAAGAAGCAGAAACTAGATGAGCAGAAGGAGAAAGAGCAGGAAGAATTGGATGAAGAATTAAACAGAGCTGAAAAACAAAAGTTAACAGTGATTTCTTCAGGTTCTGATGAGGAAATAGTAGATGGTGTTCCTTTGAAGGCCAAAGTACCTATTATTGCTTGGAAATCTGGATTACATGGTAAAACAGCTTGGTGGGAGATAATGAGAGCTGGTGGACAGATTCAAAGATTCATCACTTTTAGTCAGATGATAAGAAGTTTTGATAGGGATGATTTGGATACTCTATGGAAGCTGGTGAAAGCTAAGTATGGATATGACAGGCCATATGATATCTTAGACAGAGTTCTTTGGGGAGACTTGAAAGTAATGTTTAAACCTGAGAAAAGTCATAAAGATAATGTTTAGAGTGCTCAATACAATAATACAGTTCTAAAATGGAAGGTATATCAATCTTGTGGAGTTCATATTGTAGCTATGAAGGAACTTCAATTCTACATGCTGGTTGAAAAGGATTATCCTAGATTAAGTCATGCAACAATTCATTAGATGCTTGATACTGGAAAAGTTAGAATTTAAATTGATAGATATAATGAAATGATTTACCAATTGATCAAGAAGATGGAGAACATTCTACATCCTTAGAAGAAGAAGTAAAGTGTTTGAAATCATCCTCCTGGTGATTATCAATGCTTTGAAAGAAACTCAATGATTTTGGAAGGAAATATCAAGTTTAGGGGAGCATTTTTAGGTTTCAAAGACATCCAGATATTGCTGTTGCTCATATTGTTAAGACTGCTCATGAGGATTAATGGAAAATATTCTAAGAAGGTGTTTGTTTTTTTTTAAAATGTCTTAACAGGCTCTTAATAAGCCAAATGTCTTAACCGGTCAGACATTTTGGGCGGCTAGATTGTTTGTTTTTTTTTGTTCGTTCAGACGCGGTCAGAGGGAAAAAAGTCTGACTCGTCTAGACATGAAAAAGCCCTCTTGTTGCCTCTTGACACAGAATTAAAAAGAAAAAAACCTTTCACTCTCCTTATCCTCTCTACCTACCATTCCAAAATTGATATCACTGCCTCTCCTTTCTCAGGCCACCATCCATCACCGGTCACCTCTTCTCCGGCTACAATACGACATCTACATCCTCCTACACCAGGTCCGTTGTTTTCTTTAATCCATTGCTAAAACAATTTTTTTTTCATCATCGTGGATGATTTTTTTATTTTTTCATCATTGTTAAAGATAATTATAATTGATGCTTTTTTTTTATCATCATTGTTAAAGATAATTATAGTTGATGCTTTTTGTTATCATCATTGTTAAAGTAGATGAAATAATCGTGGGTGATTTTTTTTTATCATCATCATTGGTAGACTTGTTTAATCATATTACCACATTAGTTATGTAATTGGCTTGGAGATGCCTTTTTTTTTTTTTTTTTTTTTTTTTTATCATCATTGTTAAAGTAGTTGAAATAATCGTGGGTGATTTTTTTTTTATCATCATCATTGGTAGACTTGTTTAATCAAATTACCACATTAGTTATGTACTATATTTTGTTTAATCCTAAAAAAGTAGCTAGCCTTGTAATCAAAGTTTGATATGTGGTTTGCCACATCAGGAAAAACTATCAAAATGGTCAATAGGTACATTAGTTATGTACTGATGTTAACTAGTTTAGGATATTTTATACATGACTTTGTTTGATTTAGATGTTCTCTTTGATTATAGGAATGGGTGACTCAAGTGAAAAACTAAATTTTACGGCGGAACAATTGAAGTTTTTTTTGGAGACATGTATCGATGAGGTCAATAGGTTAGGTCCTAGTCTTAATGGTGGTAGTTTATACGTTGACTCTTGGAAAAAAGTAGCTCAAGCTCTTGAGGACACTTACGGAATAAAGACTACTCAAAAAAAGTTGAAGAATAAATTTGACTACTATAAAGCAAAGTATCATCTTTGGGCAAGCTTGAAAGGAAAAACAGGAAACGTTTACAACTATGAAACAAATTCATTCAACTTTACGGAAGAAGAGTGGAGAGACCTTAATGTTAAGGTGTGTTTGTGACTAGTTTTTTTTACTTTTACAAATAAACTCTATCTAGTACTAATAGTTATATTATTGATATATTTTTTTGTGCATTTTTTATGTAGACAAAAAACAAAGCTAATAACTTGAGAAATAGTCCATTGCTTTATCCCCACCTTTGTGCCGATTTGTATGAAAAGTGTGCTGCTACAGGTCCAAAACGTCAAGTTTTTGGGAAACGGAATCGAACACTACCATCATCTTCCCATAATTCCGTTAACCAAGTACTTCAAATTGAAGATGTTCCTTTTGATAAAGGTAGTTCTTCAGCTCCTCCACCTGAATATGACAATGGTTTTGAAACTGAATATGACAATGGTTTTGAAAGTGGTACTCCGGTTCCTCCTCCTAAGTCACCTAGTCGAGGTAAGTCACCTAGTCAAGGTAAGTCACCTAGTCGAGGTAAGTCACCTAGTCGACTTAGGCCAAAGAAAAAAGCTAAAGCTGGTATTTCTGAGTTTGAGGAGGATATGAAACAAGCTATTATTAACATGGCTAAAGGTGGTTTTTCTAAAAATAAAGGGCCATCCGCAGATGAGTGTCATGAAAATTAAAGGTCCTCGAGTTGGAATCTAGTGATCCACTATATTTGACGGCATTTCTTATCTTTAGTCAACCAGAGGCAACTATAGAGACACTTGGATGACCTTACCATCGGACCCGAACGTGTTAAAGGGCTACATTCAAATGGTTAAAGCAATTGGGTCTTATTTGAATGTTTAACTATTAGGTGTTTGTGTTAAACTATTTTGTGTTTTGTGTCAATTAGTACTATGTAATGTTGAAGTATTTGATGTTTTGTGTGCTTTGGTACTTTGTAATCTTCAACTATTTGATGTTTTATGTCATTTGGTACTTTGTTATTTTGAACTATGATGTTTTGGTACTTTGCATATTTGTCTAATGCATGAACATAAATAACTATTTTGTGTCATTAATTGTTACAAGTTTAAATTTACAGGTTTAAATGGGATTTCAAGAAAGACTTTGCTTCATCTTTCTTGTTTACTTTTATTTTAAGTACTTTCGTCCAAAAACATTAAAACGAAAAAGAGATAATACGTCGACAATGACCGGGTATCAATACACTCAAGAGCTTTTAGAAGGAAATAACTTACAATGTATGGAGTTATTACGCATGTCCCGTGATTCATTTGTTCGATTGTGCACATATTTTAAAACAAAAGGTTGGTTAAAAGATAGCAAACATGTATCGGTAGAGGAGAAAATGGCTATTTTCTAATGACAATTGGACACAACCAACGGTTTTCGGTTTTGAAGCGAGGTTTCAACACTCAAACAAACAATTCATAAGTGTTTTCACAAGTGTTGGATCAAATGTTGGTGTTTGCTCAAGAAGTTATACAACCAACATCATTTAATCCAAACCGGACATTCCAGAAATAATAGGAGGAACGCACGATTTTAAGGTAATTACTATATTTTAACGAGTATTGCCATTCGCTTTGGTTGGATCATAACAAATTTCTTTTCTTAAAACAAGCGGTTGGTGCTCTTGATGGAACTTTGATACATGCTTCGCTCCCTTAGCCACCGTAAAATTTCACTATCATCAACCTTCATTATTAATAAAATAGATTGTTTATCAAAACTTATTTGAGCATTTTAGCATGTACGCTTCATTTTATTGCATAAAATTTATGCAACCCGAGTAGTCTCATTTAATCATGCCCGATATTTACCGATAATCGAAATCGCCTCACAAGAAATTTTCTTGTCTTACGAGCCGCACGCTGCATCGACACTAAATTAATTATGGCTAAAGTCAAATAAATATTTCTACGAGATAGAATTAATATTTTATTTTTATATTTTTGATACCTTTATAAAAAAAAAAAAAAACATGCTAAACATATATTACGCGTTGGTCAAAAACATCAAACCGGGACACCGTGACTCACATTTAAGCTCAAACGGGACACGATATACACAACGAAAATTTGAGGTCTTTTCCTTCCTTCCTTTTTCTTGTAACCGAATGGGTTTACAAAAAAAAGATATTCTCATCTCATACAAAGACTTGTAAATGCACTAAGTTTGGACCTTGTTAGAGAAAATAATCACATTACCCACCAAGTATCTAGAGTAGTTGACTTATGGGAAGCATGTTCCCCATGCACCAACTCACTACACCTCTTCTCTTGTCCTTGCCTCAACCGTATACCACCAAGAAGGAGCCAAACCATGTGCTTGTATTCCTAGGTTGTAGTAAAATCAACTTGCATGTATCCAAGCTCAATAACAACCTTTGGTCAATAACCTCAAGCTTCTTCCCTTTTCCTTCTTAAAAACCCACGAGCACAGCTTTGCTACACATTTCATTTACAAAATTTCACCAACAACCACTAAGAGTAATTCAAGGCTTAATATTTGGAGGAACTTGGGTAAAAACAAGCTTAACATTTGGAAGGATTGGGTAAATAAATTCTTGTCTTAGGTCTCCTCGTTCTCGAACCAAACCCACTGTAAGAAGCTCTCACTTCCTTTCTTTCTTAAAACACATTTTGTACTAAAGTCTTGCATGCTAAACTTAAGAAGATGGTTATTATGCAAACATACTCAAGAATGAAAACTAGATATGAGGGTGACTTTGAATGCATATATGTTCGATATATATGAAAACATGTTTAAAAGTTCTTCTTTATTTTTACTAAGCTTGTGTGGTGATTACTAGCTAATATAAGCAATACGAAATAAACTAGAACTTACTTCATACTAAACCAACGATACACATGAGGTTACTTGGAGTTTCAAATAAAAGAGACTAAAGAAAGTGTAGGTCTAAGGAAACGCAAGTAGTGGCTCGATAATGGACAAGTGCATACTCTAGTACTTTGGTTTTAAAAGCTTATCCGACTCTCAAATAACTTGTCAAACTCGATTTACAAACTATGTTTTGGTTTTTAATTCATGTTGAACGAAACTTAAGTCGTGATTTACTCGAGCCCAACAAATAAACTTCGAGCTCGTGACTCATTTAGATACTAAACCACCATCTTGTCTTTTGAAACAATCTTGGAGATGAAACACAAAGTCATGCAATGCATGCAACACCTTCATAAAAATGGCTACTGTGAAGATTTTAAAACTAACATGAAGCAGCGAAATACACATTAAATGGAACCTAGCTGAAAAACGTAACACAAAAGAGCCCCTAGCTCAGTTGGTGGGAGCGTGGGAAACCATATGGGAGGTCTTGGGTTCGAAACTGCTCCATGGCAGTGGCCCTTTTCTTTTTTTTGTTATACATGTAACTTTCGGAAACTTGGCACAAATAGTCCCCAAACTTCGCACCTCTTATCATATTTCTCAAAATCTTTTATAAACTTTGTAAAACTAATACTAACATTACAATTTCAACCCTCTACTTGAACCATTTAACACATCTTCTTAAAATGCTTATAAATATGAAACTTATATAAACCTTTACAACTTTGGACCCTCCAAGATCTACACTTAACGCTTCCCATCCTAAGACTTCTAAAAGATAATAAATTTATATTTCTACAAGACTTTGTCACATAAATAAAAATTGGTACATACTTCTATTTTGACAACCACATTTGTATAAACTAGAAAATATTATACTTTTCTAAATATAATATTTTCTCGCAACTTAGATAAAATATATATTGTACATATATATATATACTTTTTAAAACTAAACAAAAATCCAATAAATATAAGTTGATTCATAACTATTTCCGCTTTAATAAAAGTACTCGAGCAAATTCTTATACAAACGTTTCGTAAACTATTCCATTCACTATTCCAAAAGCCAAAGACTTATAAATATTCGAAACTTATTTAAACTTAACCGTTGCCACATAAGCATTATTAAACACAAACTCTCGAGAATGCTTCCATCGTTTTAAATACACTAAGTCATGAATAAAAATAATAAACTAAGACTTGCCATGCTAATTATAGGTCGCGTGACGGTACTTCGTGATCACACTACTTGACCTTTCACTACTCGGACTCTTGTTTGCTAAGGTGAGTTCATAGCCTCGCCTTTACTTATTTCTTTCAAACCCCGCGAGGGAGATACATGCTATAAACTAGAACACAAGTCTTTTCTTAAACTGTATGCTTATCTGATCATTATTATTATAGCCTAAGTTGCCTGCCATAAGTCCCTTACATCATGAACCATTAATCACTTGCTAGTGAACGCGAATATTGTGGATAGTACTATGGGAATTAACGACCCGACTCGGTTATCGGAAATAACCGGGCGCACTATATTTGGTTAACTATGGAATTGGCAATTCCATCTCTAAGGGCAATATTATTACTACGCCAAGAATTAGTGTATGCGTTAGTTTGGTGTCATGAGCTTAGCGATAATAATAATCTATGTTTTCCATGGTGATTGTATTCAAGCAATTATCATCTCTTACTTGTGTTCAACTTATTATTTAAACCTATGAATATCACTCAACTTTTGTTGACTTTTAAGCATGTTCATCTCGGTACTAATTAGAATTTCATGAAGGCGTGGAGCGGACGTCGTGGGACACTTGAAGTGGTGTCGATTTCAATTAAAGTTATCATTTCATAAATATTTAAACTATCTTTGTGTAACTCCAAAACATATGGTATTCCCTTTTGTGTTTCTAAACCGAGATTTATGAAATGGTAACTACTTTTTATTAAAACGCTCTTTAGAGTCGTTTTCTATAACTTGTGACTATGATCCTCTAAGTAATACCCCAAATAGTCTTCCACTGTCACTTTGTGATTTTGGGGGTGTTACAGATTGGCATCAGAGCCTAGGTTATAGAGAACCAACTTGTATTTTCAAAACAAATTGGACTATAACCACGTTTTCAAATGGACCGCTTTACACCACCACTTCACGCCCTCCGCGCCTACTTGCACCGATAACATGTAGGAGATTCACTTAGTAGATACTACATGACTAGTAAAACTTTGCATGATAAACTTATGATGATAGCTTTCATTTGGTTAGGCATTTAGATTTGCGTGGCGATTATGCGCGACTAACTAAATCTTATTTATCGCATAACTTTATTTACTTATGAATACATATTTTCTTTTGGGTTGTTACAAGATTATGTCATCCGCTACTCACCCGATCGACCTGACATCCGACACCGAGATGGAGGATGCTATGTCTTCTGACTCTACTCCGGCTCTCGTTGCACCTATGTCCGATGAGACTGAGCCCTTCGAGGAGGGTGAAGTCGCTACCACCCCACTTGCTTTGGCCTTACCTGAGCGTTTGCCTGTCTTTGGTCCCCTCACTTATGACAAATATTTGGAGTCACAACAGTGGCTATCACCCTCTGATGTTATGTCCCAGACACATTCATCCACTTATTCTCGTATCTTCCGCTCTTGTCCATCACCATTGCCTATCCGCCGGCGCGGGCGAGCTAGGGTTCTCAAACCCCACGAGCCCGCGCCGCTTGGCCACCATTCCGTTACCGAAAGAAGGGTGCTACCTTCATACATACCGCTCGGAAACGAGTAAAGGCACCCATCACTTTTATTCCACCATCCGACATACCATCATCCTCCGCTTCCACCATCACCACACCGCACCACCACTGCACTGCCTCACCACTACCTCCACCTACCACATTCATTTACCGCACCACCACTGCATCGGTCTCATCTCATCCTGCACCATCACCTATGATGACGCACACCGAGCCGATGACATCTCTTGGGAAGAGAGCCCGCTCTCACCCACACATTCGCACCCATATTACTGTGCTATGTTTGGTACTTCGAGCCGAGAGCCCGTAGGAGGGTCGATGCTAGACGTTGGTCATACATGGTGCCACTCATTAGTCGATGGAGGTCGGAGGAGGGTGCACCTAGCGCCGTGGAGCTTGGGAGCACCGCTTGTCACGCCGAGACTCTTCCTACACGGAGAACCCTTCATCATACTATTCCATTGATAGCTGCCCGAGTTCTACGATTTGAGGATCAGCCCGAGGATGTTGTGGCATTTGTTGATGAGGTTCCGTTAGTACGCATCGAGAACATCGAAGATGAGGTTGGAGAGCTCCTGAAAGGGAGGAGTACGATGGAGAGAGAGCTTGAGAGGATTGGTTCCCAGAGTGAGAGAGCTAGTGGAGCAGTTACAGTGTTAGAGAGGAGGATGGAGTCGATAGGTTAGGGTGGCCGGATGAGCCGAGATGTTGGAGGGGGTTGTGCGACGACAGTCAGAGAGGATGACTATCATGGAGACGCGTGCTACTGCTTTGGAGCAGAGATTGGAGGCACGAGATAGAGAGGTAGATGAGTCGCGAGCTAGTCCATGACCCACGACGCCGCTTTGAGGAGCACACCGATGACCTCTAGAGTGGTGATTCATCTATTTAGTCTTTTGGTACCTTAGCTCGCCGCATGTGGCACTAATAAAGGCATTGTATTCGCATGTTTTGTAAACTATCGAACAAGTTATTTATGCGACATTGTAGGGTTTTGTATCACTATGTATGGATGATAGACCTATGACATTATGGTTGTTGTTTCATTATGTTCTCATGTATGATGATCTTTCTTATTTATCAGTGTATGAATCGAAGTGATCATTTATATATATATCCTCTTGTGTGGTTCTGACATGTTACGATTCTTCTTATGATGATTATACTCTATTGATATAATGTGATGATCTTGACTATTATGAAATTTCTTTTATAATAATTCGCAATTATGTTGAATGATTCTAAAATTTGAGTGTATGTCTTTAGAAAAATGGCAAGAACAAGAACTACCTCTACTGAAACTCCCGAGATGACCCCGAGGCAATCCGGAGGCTAGTTACTAATGAAATCGGTGCCGCTTTTGCTGCAAGACCTGCTGGAGCAGCTCGAGCAAATGAAGCTCCAAATCAAACCAACCGTAATGAAGTGTGGCAAATCGCAAATGTGGATACAAAGAGTTCATGAATTGCAAACCCACTTTCTTCAAAGGAACCAAGGCGCATTGGCCTTATCCATTGGATCGAAAGATCCAAATCGTATTTCTTTTAAGTGATTGCTCGAAGATTGCAAGGTGAAATTTGCTACCGGTACTCTACCGAAGATGCATTGTCTTGGTGGAAGGCTCATGCCCAACCTATTGGCATGGAAGAAGCCTACAAAACCACTTGGACCGAATCAAGCAATTGTTGATGAAGCAATCTCGTCCAAGGACCGAGATCAAGAAACTTGAAGATGAATTCTATCATCTGACTACTAAAGGCAATGATCTCAAAACCTACTTCAAGCGTTTCCAAGAATTGAAAGCTCTATGCCCTTCCATGATTACTGATGAGGTTAAGTTGCTGGAAAATCTTATTGGGGGATTACCCCGAAGCATTGAGGGCAATGTTACTGCATCAAAGCCCAAAACCGTGGAAGAAGTGATCACGATTTCCTACCAACTCATGGATCAAGTCTTGAAACATGGATCCGTGCAAGGCAACAATGACAACAAAAGGAAGTTTGATGACCGTCGAGGCAACACTTCAAACAACTTCAACCACAACTCTTTCATTCACAACAATAACCGTAACAACAACAACCAAGGCCGCAACAATCACAATCAACACCGCAATAACAATCCCAACCCATATCACCAAAACCGAAACAACCACCACAACCAACAAAACCGTAGACAAGAAGTTGTGAGGGCTTATGCCGCTACACCCGCCAATGGAAGAGGCTATCTTTGGACCACACCCTTTGTGCACTCGATGCAACCTACATCATGTGGGACGTTGTACTATTAAGTGTGGAAGTGTAACAAGGTGGGCCATACCCACAAGGATTGTCAAGCCTCACATCGAAGTAACCTCCAACCCATGGGGATAACTTGCTTTGATGTGGAGAAGTGGGCATGTCAAGAGTAGGTGCCCAAAATTGGAACAACAACAACAACAATAACAACAATAACCTCGCTAGAGCAAGAGCTTATGTGCTAGGAGATGGAGATGCACAAGAAAACCCGGACGTCGTTACTGCACGTTTTCACTCAATCATCATTTAGCTAAGGTGTTATTTGATTCTGGAGCCGACAAAAGCTTTGTGTCTTCTAAGTTTGCGCCCTTACTAAAAATCACCCCAACCGTCCTAGATACCACATATGAAGTAGAGCTAGCCGATGGAAAAATAGTAGGAACTAACACTATCCTTCGAGGTTGCAACCTATCTTTACCAACCCACCCGCTCGATATAGACCTTATGCCTATTCAACTTGGTAGCTTCGATGTTGTCATTGGCATGGATTGGCTATCCAAGAATCGCAAGAATCATCCGTGACGAGAAAGTCGCTCACCTTCCTCTCAATGGCAAAACTCTAATCATTCGGGTGATCGTAGTAAAACCCGATTGAATATCATCTCGCGCGTCAAAATCGCAAAGTACATAGAAAAGGATGTCACATTTTCTAGCACAAGTAACGGAGAAGAAGAAAGCGGATGAGAAACAACTAAAAGACGCCCCGTGGCTAGGATTTTCCAAGTATTTCAAGACTTGCTCGGTCTTCCTCCGATTCGGCAAGTAGAATTTCAAATCGAGCTAGTGCCGGAGCGGCACCGTGGCACGAGCACCCTATAGATTGGCACCTCTCGAACTACAAGAATTGTCCGACCAACTTCAAGAATTGTCCGAAAAGGATTCATTCGACCGAGTTCTTCGCCTTGGGAGCTCCGGTCTTATTTGTCAAAAGAAGGACGGATCTTTCCGTATGTGTATCGATTACCGTGAGTGAACAAGCTAACGGTGAAGAACCGATATCCATTGCCTAGAATTGATGATTTGTTTGATCAACCGCAAGGGTCAAGCGTCTACTCCAAGATTGATCCGAGATCCGGGTATCACCAATCGAGAGTTAGAGAAGGAGATATTCAAAAGCGCTTTCCGAACACGATATGGCCACTATGAGTTCCAAGTGATGCCATTTGGTTTGACAAACGCACCGCGGTATTTATGGACCGATGAACCGAGTGTGTAAACCTTACTTGGACAAATTTGTGATTGTGTTCATTGATGACATTCTCATTTACTCCCGCAACAAGGAAGAGCATGCGGAACACTTGAAAGCCATTTTAGAGCTACTCAAGAAAGAAGAACAGTATGCTAAGTTTTCAAATGCGACTGGATTCAAAAGTTCAATTCCTTGGTCACGTGATAGATAGTAATGGTCTTCATGTTGATCCTTCAAAATCGAAGTCTGCAAAGATTGGTCATCCCCTACTACTCCTACCGAAATACGCCAATTCTTAGGTCTTGCGGGTTATTATCGAAGGTTTATCGAAGGATTCTCGAAAATCGCTAAACCTCTAACGGAGCTAACCCAGAAAAAGAAAAATTTTGACTGGGGAGAGAAACAAGAGTTAGCCTTTCAACTCTTGAAACAAAAGCTTTGCGAAGCCCCTATCTTAGCCTTACCCGATGGAGTGGAAGATTTCGTGGTCTACTGTGATGCATCACACCTAGGGTTAGGTGCGGTATTGATGCAAAGAAACAAGGTGATCGCTTATGCTTCGCGACAACTCAAAACGCACGAAAAGAACTACACTACTCATGACTTGGAATTGGGAGCTGTGGTTTTCGCTCTCAAAATATGGAGACATTACCTATATGGAACCAAGTGTACGGTGTTTACCGACCATAAAAGTCTCCAACACATTCTCGATCAAAAGGAGTTGAACATGCGACAACGCCGATGGCTAGAATTGCTTAGTGATTACGACCGTGAAACCGTTATCACCCCGAAAAGCAAATGTCGTGGTCGATGCTCTTAGTCGAAAGGATCGACCTAAACCTCTCCGAGTAAGATCTTTGGGAATGACAATTAAGTCACCCTTCCATCAAAAATCCTTGAAACTCAAGTCAAGCTCTCAAACCCGAAACCGTCCCCATGAAAGAATCTTTGGAATGCCGGAAAACGAGAACGGTTTTGCACAAAGATCGGATGGAACCTTATGTTTTGGCAATAGAAGTTGGATACCACTTTATGGAGGAATACGGAACTCATCATGCATGAGTCTCACAAGTCTAAATATTCCATTCACCCGGATCCGACAAAATGTACCAAGATCTCAAGAAGCTTTATTGGTGGCCAAACATGAAAGTGAAATTGCAACGACGTTGGGAAATGTCTCACCGTTCTCGAGTCAAAGCCGAATATCAAAACCTTCCGGATCGTTAACTCAACCTGAACTCCCGGTTTGGAAGTGGAGAGAATCACCATGGATTTCATAACCAAACTACCAAAACCGCTAGAGGTTACGACACCATTTGGGTCATCATTGATCGCCTTACCAAATCCGCCATTTCCTACCCATCAAGGAAAATGATAAAATGAAAACCCTTGCTCAACTATACGAAGGAAATTGTATCCCGTCATGGAGTACCAATTTCCATCATTTCGATCGTGATACTGCTTTACTTCACATTTCGAAATCTCTTCAAAAGCTTTGGGTACTGCTTGGATATGAGTACCGATATCACCCTCAAACCGACGGCCAAAGCGAAGGACTATCCAAACCTTGGAAGACATGCTACGAGCTCATGTGATCGACTTTGGAAAAGGTTGGGATAAACACTTACCGCTGGCGAATTCTCATACAACAATAGTTACCACGCTAGCATCAAGGCAGCCCCATTCGAGGCTCTTTATGGTCGAAAGTGTCGATCACCGCTCTTTGGGCCGAGGTTGGAGATGCCCAACTCATCGGACTCGAGCTTGTCCAAGAAACAACCGAAAAGATTGTGCAAATTCGCCAACGACTTCAAGCCGCTAGAGATCGACAAAAGAGTTTACCGATGTTAGAAGGAAACCCATGGAATTTCAAATTGGTGATCGAGTCATGTTGAAAGTATCACCTTGGAAAGGAAAAGTTCGATTCGAAAACGAGGAAAGTTACACCTCGATACATTGGCCCTTTCAAGATTCTCGAAAGAATCGCCGGTTGCTTACAAACTTGATCTCCGGAAGAACTTAGTAGAGTTCATCCTACCTTTCACGCCTCAAATCAAGAAATGCTTGTCGGATGAATCTCTTGTCGCCTCACTAAAAGAGATTAAACTCGATGACAAGCTCAACTTTGTCGAAGAACCGATTGAAATCATGGATAGGAAGTCAAGCGACTTAAGCAAAGTCGCATCCCTATCGTCAAAGTTAGATGGAACTCCAAGAGAGGACCGAGTACACGGGAGCGCGAAGACACCATGCGTGTAAAGTACCCACATCTCTTTGCAAATTCAACTCCGACAACCATCAGAACTAAAATTCATGGACGGAATTCTCTTAAGGGTTGGTACAGTAGCCACTGTAAAATTTCACTATCATCAACCTTCAGATTAATAAAATAGATTGTTTATCAAAACTTATTTGAGCATTTTAGCATGTACACTTCATTTTATTGCATAAAATTTATGCAACTCCGAGTAGTCTCATTTAATCATGCCCGATATTTACCGATAATCAAATCGCCTCACAAGAAATTTTCTTGTCTTACGAGCCGCACGCTGCATCGACACTAAATTAATTATGGCTAAAGTCAAATAAATATTTCTACGAGATAGAATTAATATTTTTATTTTTATATTTTGATACCTTTATAAAAAAAAAAAAAAACATGCTAAACATATATTACGCGTTGGTCAAAACATCAAACCGGACACCGTGACTACATTTAAGCTCAAACGGGACACGATATACACAACGAAAATTTGAGGTCTTTTCCTTCCTTCCTTTTTCTTGTAACCGAATGGGCTTACAAAAAAAAAAATATTCTCATCTCATGCAAAGACTTGTAAATGCACTAAGTTTGGACCTTGTTAGAGAAAATAATCACATTACCCACCAAGTATCTAGACTAGTTGACTTATGGGAAGCATGTTCCCCATGCACCAACTCAATACACCTCTTCTCTTGTCCTTGCCTCAACCGTATACCACCAAGAAGGAGCCAAACCATGTGCTTGTATTCCTAGGTTGTAGTAAAATCAACTTGCATGTATCCAAGCTCAATAACAACCTTTGGTCAATAACCTCAAGCTTCTTCCCTTTTCCTTCTTAAAAACCCACGAGCACGCCTTTACACATTTCATTTACAAAATTTCACCAACAACCACTAAGAGTAATTCAAGGCTTAATATTTGGAGGAACTTGGGTAAAACAAGCTTAACATTTGGAAGGATTGGGTAAATAAATTCTTGTCTTAGGTCTCCTCGTTCTCGAACCAAACCCACTGAAGAAGCTCTCACTTCCTTTCTTTCTTAAAACACATTTTGTACTAAAGTCTTGCATGCTAAACTTAAGAAGATGGTTATTATGCAAACATACTCAAGAATGAAAACTAGATATGAGGGTGACTTTGAATGCATATATGTTCGATATATATGAAAACATGTTTAAAAGTTCTTCTTTATTTTACTAAGCTTGTGTGGTGATTACTAGCTAATATAAGCAATACGAAATAAACTAGAACTTACTTCATACTAAACCAACGCATACACATGAGGTTACTTGGAGTTTCAAATAAAAAGAGACTAAAGAAAGTGTAGGTCTAAGGAAACGCAAGTAGTGGCTCGATAATGGACAAGTGCATACTCTAGTACTTTGGTTTTAAAAGCTTATCCGACTCTCAAATAACTTGTCAAACTCGATTTACAAACTATGTTTTGGTTTTTAATTCATGTTGAACGAAACTTAAGTCGTGATTTACTCGAGCCCAACAAATAAACTTCGAGCTCGTGACTCATTTAGATACTAAACCACCATCTTGTCTTTTGAAACAATCTTGGAGATGAAACACAAAGTCATGCAATGCATGCAACACCTTCATAAAAATGGCTACTGTGAAGATTTTAAAACTAACATGAAGCAAATAAATACACATTAAATGGAACCTAGTGAAAAACGTAACACAAAAGAGCCCCTAGCTCGGTTGGTGGGAGCGTGGAAACCATATGGGAGGTCTTGGGTTCGAAACTGCTCCATGGCAGTGGCCCTTTTCTTTTTTTTTTTGTTATACATGTAACTTTCGGAAACTTGGCACAAATAGTCCCCAAACTTCGCACCTCTTATCATATTTCTCAAAATCTTTTATAAACTTTGTAAAACTAATACTAACATTACAATTTCGACCCTCTACTTTGAACCACTTAACATGCATTTTCTTAAAATACTTATAAATATGAAGCTTATATAAACCTTTACAACTTTGGACCCTCCAAGATCTACACTTAACGCTCCCCATCCTAAGACTTCTAAAAGATAATAAATTTATATTTCTACAAGACTTTGTCACATAAATAAAAATTGGTACATACTTCTATTTTGACAACCACATTTGTATAAACTAGAAAATATTATACTTTTCTAAATATAATATTTTCTCGCAACTTAGATAAAATATATATTGTACATATATATATATACTTTTAAAACTAAACAAAATCCAATAAATATAAGTTGATTCATAACTATTTCGCTTTAATAAAAGTACTCGAGCAAATTCTTATACAAACGTTTCGTAAACTATTCCATTCACTTCTCCAAAAGCCAAAGACTTATAAATATTCGAAACTTATTTAAACTTAACCGTTGCCACTTAAGCATTATTAAACACAAACTCTCGAGAATGCTTCGACCGTTTTAAATACACTAAGTCATGAATAAAAACAATAAACTAAGACTTGCCATGCTAATTATAGGTCGCGTGACGGTACTTCGTGATCACACTACTTGACCTTTCACTACTCGGACTCTTGTTTGCTAAGGTGAGTTCATAGCCTCGCCTTTACTTATTTCTTTCAAACCCCGCGAGGGAGATACATGCTATAAACTAGAACACAAGTCTTTTCTTAAACAGATGCTTATCTCGATCATTATTATTATAGCCTAAGTTGCTCGCCATAAGTCCCTTACATCATGAACCATTAATCACTTGCTAGTGAACGCGAATATTGTGGATAGTACTATGGGAATTAACGACCCGACTCGGTTATCGGAAATAACCGGGCGCACTATATTTGGTTAACTATGGAATTGGCAATTCCATCTCCGAGGGCAATATTATTACTTACGCCAAGAATTAGGTGTATGCAGTTAGTTTGGTGTCATGAGCTTAGCGCATAATAATAATCTATGTTTTCCATGGTGATTGTATTCGAAGCAATTATCATCTCTTACTTGTGTTCAACTTATTATTTAAACCTATGAATATCACTCAACTTTTGTTGACTTTTAAGCATGTTCATCTCAGGTACTAATTAGAATTTCATGAAGGCGTGGAGCGGACGTCGTGGGACACTTGAAGTGGTGTCGATTTCAATTAAAGTTATCATTTCATAAATATTTAAACTATTAACTCCAAAACATATGGTATTCCCTTTTGTGTTTCTAAACCGAGATTTATGAAATGGTAACTACTTTTTATTAAACTCCTTTAGAATAACTTGTGACTATGATCCTCACGTAATACCCCAAATAGTCTTCCCCTTTGTGATTTTGGGGTGTTACATTTACACAACAACATCTATACAGGCAAGAGGTCGAAGTGATTGTTAAATGTTTTAGCAATATGTGACTTCAACATGATATTTACATATTGGGAAGAACGCACGATGCTAGAATATTGAATGAGGCTTTGATAGCCGATTTTCCAATGCCCCTTCAGATAAGTACTATTTATGTGATGCCGCTTATAGACACACCCGTGATTTATGGCACCGTATCGGAATGTTAGGTATTGGCTTGGAGATTTTCATCAAACCCAATGAATAGTAGAGAAAATTCAATCATTCGAAACTTAGAATGTAATTGAACGTGCTTTTGGTGTCTTGAAAGCACGTTTTCCAATCTTGAAGAAGATGCCCTCATATCCTTTGGATACACAAAGAGATATTATCGTTGCATGCTTTGCTATTCATAATTTTATTCGAAGGAGCGCTTATGATGACCTTTTCTCGTTATATGATCACCGTGAAGTACATGATAATAGCAATTTACAACATGATAATGTTGTTGATGAAGATGTTCAACCACATGGAAGTGCGGTGATCAAGAATATATGACTAGTTTACTGGATTCAATTGCATGCACAATGTCCTTGAATGTTTTAGATTATGACATTTTATTTTCACGTTGATAGACTATGTTAAATTTCTTGCTCAAATGTCTCTTTAATGCTTGATGTGTTTATGTTTTGTAAGATTGAAACTGGTTTACATTTACAAAATTTACAATATTCAGACGTTTAAAAAAAAAACAAACAGTCAAATTGGATTCAGATTCAGACATTTACTCATCAGATTCAGATTCAGATGTGCGGTTCAGATTCAGATTCAGAACCTCTTAAAAAACAAACACCACCTAAGTGTTGTTACTGCTACTAGTAACATGATTACTGCTGCTTGTTTGAAGATTCAGACTGCTAGTGTATAATGCTGATGCTGGAAACTTCAAAGGAAATACACTAAGTTGTTAGTGCTGCTAGAAGAAAAGATAGTGCTGCTAGTACTAAGTTAGTATTGCTGAAGACTTAATGTTGCTAGTATGAAGATTAGTTATACTAGTTGTATCTATAAGTCGGTTTAGATAAGTATAGAATTCTTAGATAAGTATGTAAACGATTTGGTATACTTAGGAAAGTATTCTTTCCTTGTAGAATACGTATTGTAAACCTAATAGGACTCTTTAGTCTATTAAAGAAGGCCTAGGGTATAGAGATTAGTATGAGTCGTATTGTTAGCTTCAAGGTTGTAAACCCTAATACTTGATAAATTATTCGTATTATTCATCCATAATATTGAAGCGTTTATTGTTTATTGTATTCTTTTTAATATCAATTACTAGATTCCGCATAGTGTTTGATTAAACTCAAAACAGTTTCTAAACTAGTTGTGTTAGTTTATCTAGCATAATTTAACCTTTGCAAGATAAGGGATTAAGATCAAGTACTCAACTGGGATCAACACTTATCATCAAGCCTGCACCAGCAAAGACTGGGTTGCAGCAATGAACTCTGAAATGGAAGCTCTAAACAAAAATAATACATGGGTGGTAACTGACTTGCCCCCAGGAAGAGAACCAATTGGTTGCAAATGGATATACAAAATAAAATATAAAGCAAATGGTGATATAGAAATATACAAATCCATATTAGCAGCAAAAGGATATAGTCAAAAGGAGGGGGTGGATTATGATGAAACATTCTCCCCTGTGGTCAAAATGGTCACTATAAGATGCCTTATCAGCCTTGCTATTAATCAAGGATGGACTTTGTTTCAACTTAATGTTAACAATGCCTTCCTATATGGCAACTTGAATGAGGAAGTCTATATGACCCTGCCTCATGGATACTTCTCTATGGATGATAAGAGAGTATGCAAACTGGTTAAATCCCTATATGGTCTCAAACAAGCACCTAGGCAATGGAATGAAAAAAATCGCACTGTTCTATTAGAAAATGGTTTCAAACAAAGAAAAAGTGATTACTCTTTGTTCATAAAGTCTGATAAAGATATCTTTATGGCCTTACTTGTGTATGTTGATGATATTGTGATAACGGGAAACAAAATAAAGGAAGTCAACAAATGCAAACAATTCCTTCAAACTAAATTTCAAATAAAAGAAATTCTTTCTCGGAATTGAGGTCTTAAAAACTGGAAAAGGATTGTGTTTATCCCAGAGAAAATACTGCTAGATCTCTTATCTGAATATGGGTTGCTAGCCTGCAAACCCTACGACTCCCATTGAGTCAAAACTAATCATTAAAGAAAAAACAATGCACAAGAAGGACAAACCTTTAAAAAAACATAACTGGATATCAAAAACTTGTTGTCAAACTGATTTATCTCACTCATACTAGGCCTGACATTTCATATGTTGTCCATTCTCTTAGTCAGTTCATGCATTCTCCCTTAAACTCTCACTTAAAACTGGCTCTTAAAATACTTAAGCATCTTAAAGGGGATCCCAGTAAAGGAGTTCATATATCCAAGAGTTCTAAAATTGAACTCACCGTGCATGTGGACTCGATTGGCTAAGTACAAAGCCACAAGAAGGTCTATCACTGGATTTGGAGTTTTTTTTTTCCCGAAAAATCTCTTGTATCATGGAAAAGCAAAAAACAAATAGTGGATGCTAGATCTTCTGCTGAAGCAGAATATAGATCAATGGCCTTTGTAACTTGTGAAGTCATGTGGCTTGTCAATCTATTCAGAGATTTGAGAATTGATTTTACTAAACCCATTACCATTTTATGTGATAACAAGGCTGCACTTCAAATTGCCTATAATCTTGTCTTTCATGATAGGACAAAACACTTGAAATAGACTTGCACTTCATAAGAGACAGAATCATCGAGAGGGTGATAAAGCCTTCAAAAATTGAATCTACTAACCAACTAGCAGACATTTTTACAAAGGGCGTAACCACTGAACAACACTCATATCTTCTTGAAGGATTTGGCCTGATAAGCATGTTTAAAACTTAAAATTGAGGGGGTATATTAAATTTTATGTCTTGTTGCAGTTTAGATTTTGTGTTTGTTTTATTCTTATTGTATGATTAGTATTGCACGGACTCAACCTGGACAAAAGAATGCTGAAATGAAATAAATTCAATGACTGGTTGTGCTCTTTTGCTAAGAAGGAGGGCTTCAAGTGAAGTTTGGTGTAACCCTATGGTTATATATTGAACCCATATGCTAGGTTCTACGACACATCAAAAAACACAGAAACAATGCTCATCTTCTTGTCACGAGCAGTTTCCCCAATATCCAATTTATTTAATCTTTTACGTGTGATTGTCTCATTGATAATGTATTTGTAATCATTCGGTTATAATAAAATCGTTCAGTTCTTACATTGATAGTTTTGTGGTGTTTGATATCTTCTAGATCATTTGATCTGGTTAAGATTATTATATTTGTGATTTTCTGCAAATATGACTTGTCATTCGGAAAACAAATATACATACAGTAATTTACGACTTTTGTGCTTGTTACTCATTCATACACTACAAAAAATAAGCCATTTGGTGACATGTTTAGCGACTCAAGAAGTTATGTCGCAAATTTACGACCCAAGTAGTGACATGTTTAGTGACTTACACGTCTTCTAAGTCAACTAAAAGGTCGCAAAAAATACGATGTCACCAATCAAATCGTTGAATGTGTCGCTAGTTTGTGACATATAGAAAGTACATCGCCACTAGTGTCGCAACAATTGTGACTTCTTGCAACATGTTGTTAACTATGTCTCTAGTTTTGGTGACGTCTTTGAAGAAGTCGCTAAGCGTGCCGTTAATTTGTGACATATAAAAAATACATTGCCAATAGTGTCGCAACAATTGCGACTTATTGCAACATGTTGTAAACTATGTCTCTAATTTTGTGACATCTATAAAGAAGTAGCTAAACATGCCGCTAGCTTATGACATTCTAAAAACCGATCGCTACTAGTGACGCAAAATTATGACTTTTTGCAACATGTCAATAATCTTGTCTCTAATTTTATGACTTCCTAAAGCAAGTCGCTATCAACATCACTAATTACGACATGTTGTTACCATAATCACTATCTTTTTAAAAAGATGTCTTTTAGCGAACTAGAGGTCTCGGGCATCAGGACCAAATATGACTGGATACACCGATGTTTTAAAACATCAAAACACATTTCGATTAACCAGGTGAATTTAAATGTCTTCAAAAAAAATTAACACTGCATCAAAAAAATCCATAAAGGTCCCGGGCACCTTCGGGAACTCTTGCTCCATCCCCGGTTATAACAAAGTATAAATTACTAAGTATGTAAACATTTTAATAAAAACGATATTATAAATTAAACTTTTTATATTTCTTATCTTTATTATCATTAAACTTTTATTATAAATTAAACTTTTATATTATAAATTAAACTTTATTTAATGATAATAAAGATAAGAAATATAAAATTTTAATTTATAATAAATTACACCGATTCCCCAATTTCCCCAAAACATGTAAACGGTTATACTCCATCATCTAAAATACACCGGTCATCACAGGTACTCCGCCATCGCCTCGCCATCACGGTTACTCGCCATCATCTCCGTCATCATCTCCGTCATTATCATGTATACGCTTTGTATTACACATAATAATTTTGTATTTTAGTGTTGTGATTTGATTATTAACGTGTTTATACTATGTACTATTTTAGTGTTGCTTTAGTTAGCTATGATTTGAGTATTAACTTATGCTTATCTCGCTTAGTCATGCCGTTTTAGGGGTTGTTTGGGATTGCAATTCAAACACTATTTAAGTTACGTTTGGCTAAACTAGTAGTGTATAGATAGAACATGTCGATAAATTGTTGTTGTAAATGAGCATAAGTTATTTAAGTTACGTTTGGCGATAAATTGTAATGTTGTAGTGTATAGATAGAGCATAATGTTGTAAATGAACATTTCGATAAATTGTAGTGTTGTAACAGCTTTTTGATTTATTAAAGTGTTAGGGACGAGTTGTAGCTTGAAACTAGTAGTGTTGTAAGCAATAGCCTTAGAATTTGAATGCATTTTGAGTAGCATTTAAAAATCTACCAAAAGAAGATCATCTAAGCGTAAATTGAAGGTTCCGATCAAATTTGCTGATTCAATTTGTAATATGAATGGAAGAATTTTGGATAATAAACTGAATCTAAGACCTACTCAAATTGATGAAAATGGTAATGAAATTGTGGTGTTTGATGAGGACCTTGTGGCAGTGGGTAGTATTAACTGGAAGCATACTTTACATGGACAATTTGGGGTGTAAAATGAATGTGAATGAGTTAAAGTACAACTTGAGCACAATGTGGAGGATATATAGCAGACTAACAGACTAGCTAGAGGATATATAGCCTAACTAGCTAGCTATCCAAGAGATTAATCAAAATATATCTTCAAAAGCTGCTTTAAGTTATAATCAATGGCTGACATAAGAGGAAGTGTTGTTATAATCAACAGTATCATCTACATTGTTTACGTTTTCATTTATATGAACCCAAAATAGATCCCATCAATGCTAGAATTGTGTATTTCAACAGCTAGATTTATATCTAGGTCAATGTATCATTTGGGTTGGTATCTTGAAACCCTTCAAGTGTATATCGCCTCTCGAATCTTTTGATCCTATTTCAAATTTTTGTTATTTTCCTGAGAAAATAGAAAAAGATAGAAATATATTTCAGTAACCTTGTTACAGGTCTTGCACGTACGATAGTACATTGTATGATCAGCCTTAACTAAGCTCGTACATGCTTGTGTGATAAAGGAGAGAGACTGCTACAGTATGCAATTAACAGATTACTCAATTTAATTGTTGTTCCATTCTAAGTTTCATTGGCTTAATCAATCGAAGCAAAACTGATGACTTCAAGTTCTGCTCGTGATTGGATGTATAAAATAGACACTCAAGTATTTTATAACGGAATTGATGAGTTCATCAAGCATGCAGATTCTTTTATACGGACTAGAGGAATTACTGATGGCACAATAAATTGCCCATGTACGAGGTGCAATCATAAGGTATGGAAAAAATGAAGCGACTAAGTATGATTTGTATAGGTATGGGTTTGTCCCGATTATTATGTGTGGAGCGACACGGGAGAAATATCCTCAAGGGACCTCTCAACAACTACCCGGTCGTAGTGAAGCTGGGACCTCTCAACAAGTACCCCGTCGTAGTGAAGCTGTAAATTTAATTCGTAACATGGTAATGGACGCTGCCGGACCAGAGTTTCATGAGTTTCATTTCCCTGATGTTTAAGATTTAGTTCCCGAAATACAAAATGATGAAGCTCCAAATCCTAAAGCTAAAAGGTTTTATGAATTGTTGTCTAAGGCAGATCAGCCCTTGCATCAAGGGTGTGAAAAACACTCCACGTTATCAGCAATGTCTAGGTTGTTAAGCATCAAGTCGGATTTTAACATAAGCCAAACTTGCTATGACCGTATTGTGCAGACTTTTAGAGAGTTTATTCCAGATTCTACATTAAGCTCAAGTTATTATGAGTCTAAGAGGATGGTTTCACAGTTGGGTCTCGGGTTCAAAAAAATAGATTGTTGTCCAAATGGTTGCATACTTTATTATGGGAAGGATGAAGGTAGGCGGAAGTGTTACAAATGTGATCATCCTCGATATAAACCTGTGAAACAATGTACTGAGAAAGGGACAAATATATCTTACAAGTATATGATAACTAGCTGAGATGCTTGATATTTGAGCTCTTTAGTTTACTTTAGATGATAACATTTCAAACTTTTAGATGGTGACTAGTTCACATGTTGCTGATATTTTATTTGATTATGGTAAATCAAGGTTTTTGCTCTATCGATTCTATTAAATGTATGAATAACTAGATGATTATAGGTTGTCTGATTATTGATTTGTAATCAGAAGGCTCTTTGTTATTAATTTCCTAATTAATGGATCTATATATCTGATCCTTTACTATCTAGTTTTTGGATACAGTAAAACCAAGTCTCATCATCTAATTGTAAATTTGGCCTAGCGGCATCCAGGATGTAACTAAGGCAATCCCTTTCAAGTCCGTTGGTGGACAGTGGACATAGATGTAGTGTAGGTGAGTAAGTGCATTTGCCGTTCAGATTATCTGTAGGTTAGGTGACGAGACTAATAGATCTGTTAAAGTTAGATATCTAAACTAAATGATGTTTGTTGGGGATAAGAAAACTACTTCAGTGTCGGGAGCTGTTGAGAGATCAGATTGTCTGTAGGTTAGGTGACGAGACTGAGATTTGTCTGGTATTTGCATAAATATAATATGCAGTAGGGTTGCGGTTAAACTGTAGATCATCTGATATTGTGTGTAATGGAGCATGGAGATGGCATGAGGACTGGGGAGTGGTCTAGCCGTCTAGTAAGTTCCATTTCGTGTTTAACTTGCCTTCTCCATTGCTTTTTCATGATAGAAAGGATAGAGTCATGTGGAAATCAAGTAATGATAGCATTTGAGAATTTGGAAATCAAGCGGTCTGATGAAGCTTTTATTGGCTTCATGGTCAGATTCAGGTGCATTCGTTGAGTATCAAAATTTGTGTTATGAATATTGTTGAGGCACTAGACATGTTTTTGAGGTTACAAAGATCGGGTTTGAAACCTGATCTCTTTACTATGTCTAGTGTCTTAATTGTCTGTAGTAATCTTGTGGCGTTATCAGATGTTGTTGATACGACTTTAGTGAATATGTATAATAAATGTGGTAGTATTAAGAAAGCAAGTAAAGCTTTTGTTGAGGTGAATACAAGAATTTTGATTTCTTGGACTTCAATGATCACATGTTTGCTCAACATGGTCTTTCTCAAGAAGCATTGGATCTTTTAATGATATGAGATTAGCGGTGATAGGCCAAATATGGTGACTTTTATTGGTGTTCTTGCAAGATGTAGTCATCTTGGTATGGTGGATCAGGTACGAAATATACAAGATTTTTTGTTCAATTTTATGACAGCAAATTATTGTAACTTGTTTTAGCATACCAAAACATTCTTTTGTTAGTATTGAAGGCTTGTAAGAATCAGAATATCAATACATTTAACAACAAAGGATTGTGCAAAGTAATCACTGGAATTAAGTAAATATATATAGGTATATACAACATAGAAGATTCATAATGATGACCAAATAAGCACACGGAACCACATATACACCTATATAGTTATTAAAGTCCACAGCACATCGCCCATTGACGGTCTTTCCATCCCGTGATCCGCCAAACACCTTAATGAACAATATGTAAACTTCTTAAATAGTAAACTTTTTTAGCCATAAATAGACGAGTCAGGCAACCAGTCAAAACGGGTCACTTTTTTACGAAGATCAAGTTTACCCGAAGCACTTTTAACAATTGTGCATCATATATTAATCGAAAGACCATATTATTTCAAATAAACCAATGAGGATATAAACTTTCTTTTTAAAAAGTCTTTAGTGAGAGTAAATAAACTTTTTATATTTTTTGAACAAAATACAAATTTGTTACCCGTGATATTTCCACTTAAACAAATTTTATACTTCTTATTTTTAAATACTTTCTTATCTTTATTACCACTTAAACATTTCCCCAATTAAAATAAACTCATCTCATCTCATATAAAAGACCCACTCCAATCCCTAATTCCCACCATTTCCCCCAATTTCCCAAATACAAAACATGTAAACCATTATCAGTTACTCAGATTGATCTCCGCCATCATCTACGCCATTATCATACTTCACCATTTTTTTATCTCAGGTATACTGTGTGTATTTACTGTGTGTATACTGTGTGCTCAATTAATTTTTGATCGTTTAAGCCTTCATCTCCGGTATACTATGTGTATTTACTGTATGTATTGTATATTGTTTTGTATCTGTGTGTATTTACTGTGTGTATTGTATATTGTTGATATTATTGTTATAATATGGTTTCTGATAGTTTAGATAGTTGATTATAGTTTAGATAGCTTAGTGAGGATTCTATTAGCGGATAGGTCGTGATGAATTTGTGTTAACAAGAGGTTGTTGCCTGTAGATAAGTTAGCTTAGTGAGGATTATTAGGTAGGACCGTATTGTTGTGCTATCAATGTTAGGTAGGATTGTAACAAGTCTCGTGTGCTAATTTGCCTTGTCGTGAAAGAGGTGTATAATTTGCTAGCTTTGTAGATAAGTTAGTTTCCTGAGATTGAGATTATGGATGATTGTATACCGTGTTTATATTTTAGTAATTCCTAATTAGTTGTGGTAGGATTTTTTGTTTGAAGGGTAGGATTGTTGTTTACCCGTAGATATGTTAGTTTGTACATAATGAATATGTAGTTGATTGTGTATAGGTGTTAGTATCTAGCCGTGGTAGCTTGATTGTTAGTGTCGCATACATGATGGATTCTATTAGCGTATAGGCTTTGAGTTAACAAGGAGGTGAGAGTTTATAAGTGAGTCGTTGATACAAGTGTGAGCAACACCTACTGCTTTGTAGGCATTATTGTTTCTGATTGTCGTTGTGTGTAGTTGCTTGATAATGATGAGTTCTATGGATTGTTAGTCGAGTTTATGATCTTGTATATGATTACCGGTCGCATTTTAGATTACCCGAATTGTGCTAAGGGATAATAGTTATTCAGATTTTCGTTTGTTTATGATGTAACTTAAGGATTGTTGTGATGATTTGCTAATTTGTCTTGCAATTTGTCATGGTTGTTGGCTTGTTACTAGTAAATAAGCTAGTTTATGAAACCGAGTTTATGTATGAACGCTAGTTGTGTTTAGTTTTCGGTGGTTAGTTGTGGTAGGTCGATAGCGCGTGCGATAGTTTAGATAGTTATTAGTTTT